>CM024586.1:37064466-37386053 GCA_014182565.1 Eucalyptus marginata | reverse complement strand
CCACATGCAATCGGAGAATTCTATTATTATGTGCTGCCAATACCGCGCGACTGTTTGTTGATATGGTATGCCCCATCGATCAAGAAGTCAAAAGTGTTTTTTTCACCTTTTTTCCTTGAAAAGTTGCATTAGAAATGAAGACGGTCGATTGAATGCGACACACGAGATGAGCGCAAAGGATGCGTATGTGGCTTCATTTCTACACACATGGGATGGGGCAGTTGAAGGGTCTCTTCTGCTGAATTTCTTTTTGTTCAGTCTTCCCCGTCAACCCATTTGTTTCGGGGACCCCACGCGGGTGGGGTTTATGAGGAGTGGATGGGCTTGATCAGATCTTTCTATCATTCCAGATAAGAACAAATACCATTTAATGTGCAAAAAGCGTGCCAAGTTTCTCTAAAAATTTTATCCACTTTGACCAATGATGGTTTCAGCTAGAAAGGGAGATTTTGTCAATGGTCGGTCATGACATGCGCCCGAGAGGCATAGGCACTTGCTCGACCCACCGGCCTTGAAAGAGGAAGGATATTCAACTTTATCCTCGACAAAAAATTAAACTAAGAACCAAGATATTTGCAACCTAGAAAGCTCGATAAGGATTCCTGTTCTGTTCCAATGCTAAGAGAAGGACCAGAGGTGCTCCATGAAAAGCTCAAGCTCAAATTTGTTCAAGGTGGTTTCCATTATAGATATATGGAGAAACCCTAGATTGATTAATGTTAGCTCTTTCGAAAATCAAAAAATTGGAATGTAGATGAAAAGTGGGGTCTGAATGCAATGCAGAGATTCGCAGGAGGGTTTTGCCAAAAGGGCAGACAGACAAGCATGGGGATGGTCGAATGGCCCTTTAAGAGATCAGTGCCTGACACAAAATCGATCGGGAGGATAGTGTCTAATATGTACTCTGTTCCGACGAACATCAATCATGCCGGTTTTGCGGGCTCCTTCTATGATGAATACCCACCTGCCCTCAATATATATACAGATAAAAATAAAATGAGAATAAATGAAAAGGGTTTCAATTTCATCCTTCAAGATGACCAATTTCTATTTTAGAAAAGGGAAGCATCCATTTTTGCTTGAAGAAAATAACATAAATGTTCTCTGAGCTTTAATCTAATATATAACGCTTGAATTTTTAATTTGTTTAATATAATCTTTAAACATTGGTCTAATGTACAATATCCCCCTTTTAATTATTTTAATACGGTTCTTGAATTTTGATTTAATATTCAATGTAGTCCATAAATTTTCATATAGTTTAAAGAATTATACTAAATATTTACCAATAGTGTATAGATCAAATTTAATAAATTTAAAATTTAGGAAGGATATTACATATTTGATCAAAATTTAGAGATGACGTTATACAAATTAAAAGATAATGAATGATGTATATTAAGTGAAAATTCATAAATTATTTATAATGTAACCTCTTTTGTTTGATGTAAGCTCAATCGACAAGGACAGTGCAATGTACGGCTGATAACCAGCCAATCGGAAAAGGGTAGAGAGAGGGAAGTTAGAACATCCATAACGCCAACGTGGATGGGGACTCACAGCTCACAGCACAACGTACATCACTGATGATTCTAACCCATCATTGCTTTGGAAGGCACGGGGGGCCATTGGCCTCGCGACGACGATAGCCCTAGTTGCCAAGCGACTCAAGTGTTGTCATCGTAGCACGGCTTAGATCTACTCAAAAGTCCGACACGATTGGAGATTGGAGATGGAACAGGGAAAGAGAATCAAAAGTTTTACCTCGGTGATGTTAATGACTTTCCTTATTCAATAAGAAAATGAACTATCAAGTTCTTTTCGATTGACACCGTACATCACATCGGTCGCTTCAATCGCCTTTTCTTCTTTGGGATTGAGAGCTAGGAAAGAGATCAATCCACGAGGTGTGACCCGTCGTTGACCATCACTACGTCGTCATCGTCATTCCACACCTGGCAATCATCCCATACTTGCAAGTTTTTGGAAAGCAAATGAATGTTGCAAATCAAGTACAAATTGTGAACCATTGAGAGTTCATCTTGTGCTCTGCTCAAGTGACCTCATGGTGCACTGCAGCTGAGTTCCTAAGGTGCCGAGTGATCACATAAAATTTGGGGGAATTTCAAATAAAGGCCCAAAATGTTCTCAATTTTCTCAATTAAATGTATAAAGTGAATCTTATTTCAAATAAATGTATCAAATAGCCATGTTGATCTCAAAAATAGGCTTGACCTCATTGGCTGATTGAGAGCATTTTTGTCCTTTATATTTTTTATTTTCTTTTTTTCCATAAAAAGAAAAACTAAAAATAGGGAAAAAAGAATAAAAATTTTAAAAAATAAAGAAGATAATGCATGAGTTAAATAGAAAAAACCCAAGCGAGTGGCTACGCCAACCCTCTTGCTTGTGAACATCACCCTCTCTTGATTCTAGCAAGGGCTTGCTGGCCCTCGCCGAGGCACTAACGGCCCTACTAGCCATGGTTGATGCCCCACCAATAATGGGGTAGTAACCATAGGCGGGGCCTACCTATTTTTTCTTATTTAAAAAAAATTAGCATTTTTTTCTTTTTCTGGAATGAAAAAATAAAAAAAAAAATAAAGAAACAAAACAATGAAAGAAAATAAAAATTAGAGGACAAAAATATCCTCCACAATCGATGAGGTCAAGCCCTTATTTAAGACTAACATGACCACTTCAAACCGTTATTTGAATAACATCCATTTCGGGTTTTATTTAAAAAAATGAAAACACTTGATATCATTATTTGACACATTTAAACTGTTATTTGGAATTTTCCCACAAATTTAGCTGCTGGGGCTCACCGTCTGGGTTCGGGTCCATGATGGCTCCACCTTAAAGTTCGTTCCCTGACTAAAGTAGAAAAGCGCATGTGGCCTGGGACATGTCAAAGCCCGAAGGCAAGTGAGCAATTGGTCCACGTAGCCACTACAATTTCGCCGGCCACAGAAACAATCGACCTTTACTACTCTGATCTTTTCTTTTGTGCTGATTCCAAGTAATTTAATCTTATAGTTATGCTCGTAAATTCCTTGGATGCTGTAATATACTATAATGACGATAATCCAGAGAGTCAGGAGATGGCCATAAGGTAAGATTTTGATATCAGATATGAGGAACACAGAACAGAAAGAACAGTGAGAAGGCAAATGTGTCATCTATTTATTTCTTATTTGGACATCATACTCACAGGAATTACATCAGATTCCCTATAGCCAATAGCCAATACACAAAGAATAAAAGAAGAATCCTCGCACGTCTCTAAAACTCCAAAAGAATGAATGACGTCTCCAATGCTTCGCCTCCGCAAATGCGGGTATTCAATCTTGTATGGATGCTCTCAGTGTAAATAAAGTTATGTTAGTTTGAAACCTATCTAAGGGACCTGATTGCGATTCATGACCCTGTATGAATTGTTAGTATTACTAGTATCTACCTAAGAGAGGTGTTGAGAATCTACAGATTACGTGCCCGAGCTCAAGCACACTGCTCCAAAGCTTGCTTTCATCGTGCATCTTTCTGAAAGGAGATAAAAAGCTGCATCTACAAACAGAGGAGACTATAGAAGACTAATGGGATGAATGCGTTGTCCAATTGTGCCGTGTAGGCCTCCAACAAAAGACTTGCAGTTACGGCCAGGAGAAGAGAGAACCAGTGCTGCACAAATTTGGAAACTTACATCAGAGTTGAAGCACAACTTCATTGCTAGTTACTACCAAGAAGGCAGAAACCCAGAAGATATCATAAACTCAAAAATCTCCCAGCAAACAGCAAAATTCTCTCAGCAGTGACAATCATACCCATATGCAGAACACATGGCTCCAATCACATGGACTTTGCATGCTGATTCTTATGGGTATGTAAAAGAATTACTACTCTACTGAACATTATACTTCTAAAAGATCATTCAAAGCTGAAAAGTCTTCTAACCCTTCCCTAGTCAGTAATTATAAGGCACAAAAAAAGAAGGCACGCTGTCTCTGTATTTGCAGAGCCATCCATGTGTGTGCACTGCACACTTTGTCACAAGGGCACACACAAGCACACATGCATACAAACCCATAGAGAGAGAGAGAGAGAGACCTGTGTCATAACATAACCTGTCGATGCCAAAAGTGGAAGGAGAGCAGAACATGCAACCAGGACAGAAGTTATACCAGCTGCAGTACCCTCAATTGTTTTCTCTGAACAAACAGTAGGTTTCATGCATCAGTTACCTCAACAAGGAGCCAGCAACCAAATTGATAAGGACACTTACTGCCAGTTTTGCTCCACCTGAGAACCCCATACTTGTGACCAACCAATGATGCCTGAATATAATTAAAAAATGAATTGGATAGCCAAAATGCAGAATGCCAAGTAGCAAAAAGACAGTAAATTCCAGCACTGGATAAATTCTAAACATAAATGTTTCCACATCTGCCCTTATTACACACCAGATGTACAAATAGATGATTACTGTAAATAAGCAATTCATGAAGATTGTCTAATAGATGAAAAAAGGAAAAATAGGTTCCCAGGATCTGTCTGTTACCATCACTTATGCAAAGCGAATTTACTCAGTTCATTCCGTTCTAGATTTTCAATTTGGAAGATCTCATGCTTTTAGTTCAGTCTTGACCCTTATGACTAATTTCAGCAGGCTTTACCTGGTAATTAAGCTAATATGTCTTCCATGAGGAGGAAGAAATTAATTCAAAATCAAGTAGATTTCTCATAATAAAAGGACAAGGAAATAATACATGATTAACAAATACAAAGTAATATGCCCTCACCATGGTATCTCCAATTCCAAGGCTCAAAATTCCAGCAAAAGGAGCAAGTGGGCGATCGTTGTATCCAAAAGACAGCCACATGGGTAGAGCGCAACCCAATAATAGCGAAAAATGGCTAATTACAGACAAATAAAACAAAATCAGACAAAGTTACCTCTATTATATTACAGAACCATGAATTTAAGCTTTAAGGAGATTGCACCTGACAATAAGGAGATCAGAGTCGCGGTGGTCAGTGAAAGCATTCATGAACTGATGAACAAGTTTTCCCAAAGGCCATATTCTCCAAACCTGAATAAGAAAGCAGGGTCTAAAAAGTTACCGCAGCTCCGTAGAAAGAGGCTGTGGAAAATTATATACACATTTGCAAAACGATGGGCAACCTATTAATTTTAAAAAGGGAAACAGATGAACCATAAGATTTAGATCGACAGAATAGGCTGTAGAAAGCAGGGTCTAAAAGTTATTGCAACTCCGTAGAAAGAGGCTGTAGAAAATTATATAAACATTTGCAAAACTATGGCCAACCGATTAATTTTAAAAACAGAAACTGATGAACCATAAGATGTACATAGACAGAATAGGCTGTAGAAAGCAGGTTCTAAAAGTTATTGCAACTCCGTGGAAAGAGGCTGTAGAAAATTATATATAAATTTGCAAAACTATGGGCAACCAATTAATTTTAAAAACAGAAACAGATGAACCATAAGATGTACATAAACAGAATAGGTGCACAGTATTAGTTTTAAAACATGGCCAAAATGACTGAAAGGAGAATCCTCACTCTCTGTCTCCAGCTTCATATCATACAGATTACAGACATAAGCTTTAATACATCACTGGATATCTGTTAAGGAATATACACTAAAGGACAAGGATCAGGCAAGAATAAGGAGTCCAAAATCTCATGTACTTACTCGAATTATTTCTATAACCAGGAAAACTGCCAAAGCTGCCCCAAATGCCAGATCAAGAAACTCAGGCTGAAAGTAACAGTCAAGTCATCAGTAAGTATGAGAAAAATAAACTGCATAGATGACGAGGTCACTGTGAAAATGACAACAAATTCTGCTTCAAAGCCAAATCACCTGTAAGATAAGAGCAGGGGAAAACATTGAAACAGCCATTAGATGGTAATATTTCCGGAGAAGTATCCTTTCAACCTTGCTATTCTTCGAAATGTTGTAAAACTTGATAACTGATGCATATATCAAACACACCCAATAGACACACAGTGATAGTCTTTTCAATGGTTCCCCAAAGACAAATGAAAAGACCCTGCAGTCACAAAAACATTCAAGAATAAGAACATATTGCCATGAGATGAAGCTGAATGATTTGTACTCTGTGCAAACAATTAAAAGTGATCAGCCACTATCTAGAATCAAGACACCAACCCCCAAAAAGCAAGGATTGTCTACAAATGGCGACGGAAGAAAGGAAAAGACAACCCAGACTGTGCTGTTTAAAATTTAGAGTACTTCCAGCAACTCATAAGAGACTGGCAACATGAGAGAGTTATTACCATAAAAAAGGATGTGATTGAAAATCTCGAGCGAACTGCATCCAAGAAGGGGCGACAACAATCAACATACATGCAAGGGATCCAAAGAACAAGAGAGATCTTCTAACTTCACTCGGTGTCCTTGCATCAGAGGTCATAGTCGAAGGGTGTTCCCATAGTCGCAGCAGCAATTTAAAAATAAGTGGAAAAACTAGAAGAGCAAGTAGCACGCTCTGCATTAAGAACATATCCAATTAATATCTTTCCAGACCAGAAACTATCAGGCGCACAAACACCCAATCACCATACCTGGATGATTATGCTCCTCTCACTTCTGTTTGTTGAATACCATGGAGAAACCAAATTGAATGAAACAAATCTTTCATTAACCTGTTGAAAGTAAAGTGGTTACTGATGATCCGATACTAGCAGTCATGCAAGCCGCTGAGAATGGCAAAAGAAAGATCCTCATTCTTCATAGGCTCAAAAACCTTTGTAAGAAAAGAACCTTTGTAAGAAAAGAATCCTAACCTTTGTGAATGTACACGCTAGCATGTCACCAGAGTAGAGAACTATCCCGGCACTCAACAGAAGGGCTTCACCTGAAAAGACGTAACAGAACTAAAAACTTCAAGAAGAGAAACAAAAATTTCACTGAAACCAATAGAATCTTAGGACATCTCTAGTCTACCCAGCCATTCCCCATGACGATGCATCCACAGGGTTGGTCTCTGTCCGTGACTGAGCCACTAAACTCTACTGCTCTAACATTCTAGCCTTGACCATCTTCAAAGCTAGGGCCGACTAAGAGACAAAAATGTAAACTTCACTCATCAAGGGTGATCACCAGAGGCCTAGACAAAATGCATACCAACAGAAGCACAGGATGGAAAAGTATTCAGAAGATGCTGAATTAGTTTCACAGCTGCAAATCCATGACAGACCACCCAAAATAAGTTGAACACAAGTTGCAAACCTGCAAAAGAACCGTGAAAGCATCGAAACGTTAAGCATCTGTAGCTGATCAGTTAAAAGATGCTACATTTAAACCTAAGTTATACAAACACGCCAACTCAGGTAGTACTATGAATATGATTCTTCAGCGTTTATGTTAAAGGCCATACAGGTATGCTTAAAACGATTAGTACCCATAAAATGATCTTCTGAAAATTGAACGACAGCTAAGAATGAGAGGTTAAGGGAGATCTTTGATGAGATACTTACCAAAGTTAGACATAATGGCAAGGGAGACACAACATAATGCAGCATAGAGGCCAATGCAACATGACATGAGCCATGAATTAGACTGGATATTTGAGGAAGGGGGATAGGCCTTGTCAGGTGAATGCTGCTGAGCTGAATAAAGGAAAACAAGCACACCAAAGGAGCTAACAGATGCACCCCAGTACAGCATTTTCAAATATTCAAAATCTGCAACAAAACGGAAGAGTTTAATGATTACTTGTCACTTCTCAGCAGTCATTGAGTATAAGGGTGAATCGGGTATTGTGCCAGAGCACTGCTAATAACAAAAGGAACGTGCAATGTGTGCTACGTGTCTCACAATGCAAAGAGAAGCTACGGTGACATAATGCTCATACCCTCATAGCTGACTTGGTGGGGTGAGACTGCTCTAGATAGCTGTATCAACTTTGAGATCAAAACAGTAGGAAGAGTAACTGCCCCAAGAGTATTCCAGATGAGGCACCAGGCCTGAAATAAAACACAAAGCTAAGCCATTCATCAATTGCATTCCGACTACTTCACCGACTCAGCTGTCAAAACAAAGGGCAAGCAAAACTTCCATTATAAGCTTCTGACTGGTGCCATCTCGGCTGCTCCCAATTGAAGATTTCAACTCAATTTGTAATCAATTGATTTTGCAAATGGAGCTTAACACAACTAAAGCATCTTATAACAGAATTTAATCACACTTCTCGGCAAATGAGAAACGCAAGGCAAGTGCAAGCCAGTCATCACTCGCAATTCCGACTGCATAACGATTTCAGTAGCCTAAGCTTCAACAGAATGACACAACGATAAGGACTGCAGTAAATGTAAGTTCAGAAATCTTCAATTGAAATTTGATCCAAGTTAAACCACAGAAACCGCACGGAGCAAAATTGAAGTGCAAGAACAGCCAAATCATCTCATCCGAGCCAAAAAAAAAAAAAAAAATCACTTTGAATTGAGAGAACGGGGAAAAATCAAAAGATTCGAGAGGGCCGCCGAAAATTCTCACCTGGTCTTAAATCGGAGGAGGGAAGACGAGTTCTCGAGGCGAATCTCGACGTGGAAGGCAGCGGCGGCGAGGGAGCAGAGAGCGAGGCCGTGGGAGAGGAGGCAGGGAGGGAGGGAGGAGAGGACGCGCAGCACGAAGAGCAGCACCACCGCCCGCTCGCCGTTCATCAGCGACGAGGCCGCGGCGGCGATCGACGCCATCGCCCGGTCCGCCAGCTTCTCAAAGCTATCGCCGCGGCGGCGGCCTCAACGGTCGAGGAGCCCGAAGATGCTCGGAGAATCCATGGGAGGAAGGATTTCGCGGGATCAGAAGAACCGATGAACTTCAATTCTTCAACGTGAAGAAGAAGGAAAGGGTCGTGGACCTCGTGGTTTCCGAGGGAAAACGTTTTTTCAGCTGCAACCTGCGGCCGGACGAGGTCGCCGCCGTGGCGGATGTCTTGCGTGGAAATTCCACGTGGCGGATCTCGATACGCAGGCACGGCCACGCGGTTTTTTTGGGGGGCCCCGTCAACGAGCCCTTTTCCGCGGGAAGGAACCTTCGATTTGTCAAATTCGACACCTAACGAAGAGCGAGTAATCCTAACGTCGCGTTATTGTATTTATTTAGCAAATTTAGGTCCTTAATTGAAGTTGCTTAGGATTAACGTCCATACAAATGAACATAATTTTAGAGATTTTTTTAAAAGTTGACGCATATTGAGAAAGGCAAAATGAAAATTAAAATGAATGCAAAAAATCGTGTGGGATAAGAAGAATTTGTTTGTTATAATGATGAAATTATATCATAAAAATGACACTGATTACAATAAATACGAGGAAAAAAGAGGAAGTAATATTCCTTTAGAAAAACTTAGGTCCACAAATTATTTAGGGCAGGTTGGTTGTACCAAACTATCTACCCTCTTTTAAAACGGGAGGTGCCATGGATATTCTATTCATTTCATTTTCCTCATTGAGTGCGGGGTGGGAATATGGACCATATTGACCGAGAATTGGGCTATTGACGGGTCTTTTGGGTTATTGGCCCGTTTGACATCTTCTAATGCATTACATACGCAATGTACAAGGGAAAATTATCTTATTATCCCTAAACTTATCGTATGAAATGTCAATTTAGTTATGAACTTTTTAATTTAATCTTAAATTTTTGTGCGAAAATCTAATTTAGTCATTTTTAAATAATTTTTGTCAAAAAATTGCTAACATAGCCATCCATTCATCACCGGCTGTCCGTACGTTACATCCGAGATCTCTCACGAAAGTTAGTTGAAATAACTAAATTAGTGCATATATATTTAGGACTACATTGATAAAATTTAAAAAAAAAAAATTATAACTAAATTGATATATGTACAATAATTTGAGATTGATTAGACAATTTCCCCACAAATAGGGGAGCCTCCTCACATGCGATGAAGTTTGTAAATGAGAATGAAGTATGGACAAAAGACAAATGAACATATAAAATCCCCCCCCCCACAAAACACCAACCATCTAAAAGTCAAGAAGTGTCTTTTAAGAAAAATTGTCTAAAAAGTCTTAAAGTCTTAAACCTACTATGCTCTTACCAATATAGTTATAAATATTTTAATTTTGCCAATTAAATCATAAACATTTTTACATTTTATCAATTGAATTAATCGGCTGATTTTGGCAAAAAATTGTTAACATGAATGTCATCGTTCTACATACTATGTAATATGGGTGGCAACGACATACACAATTTTTTTTTCATTTTTGATATTAATTCAAATTATTTATTTATTATTCTTTTCTTTTTTCTCTTTTTCTTCTTCTTCTCTTTTAAAAAAAAAAAAAAAAAAAAACTATGTCCAAGGCAGTGAAGCCCTCACCAATCATTGGCAAGGCCACAACGCTCTTGCCGGCCACAAATGATGGTCACAGCCCTTGCTTAGATTAGTCCACCTCACTAGCGATGGGTGAGGACATTCTAGCCCTTATGTGTGGTCAATGAGGGCGTGACCTCACTGCCCCAAAAAAAAAAAATGAAAAGAGAAGAAAAAACGATAAACAAAATAATAATAAATCAAAAAACAATAAAATATTATTAAAAATTAGTTACATCGACGTTGACTGTATCACATAAGATAACAAGCATCCACATCAGCGATTTCTAATTAAAATTGATAAAACATGGAGAGGTTTGGAACTTAATTAACAAAATCAAATAATATAGTTCTCAACTTAATTAACAAAATCAAATAGTTTAGTACTGAACTAGTAAAAGTATAATAGATTTATGGCTTTTTAGATAATTTTCCCTTTTTGTGCACCATCGCTATATCAATAAACTATGAAAGAGGCTGTGACTGATTTAGTTGATATAATGCAAATGGGAGGTGGGCCCCCACGCTAGTTTTAATTGCACAAAAATAAATAAATAAACCTGAAAGAGGTGACAAGTTGATATAATGCAAATCCCTAGTTTTAATTGTACTAACACCTTGGCAAGCCATCGGACAATGTATATATGTTTCTTTCATTCTAATGGATGTATAATTTGTTCAAATTGAATTTTCAAGCTTTCACTTGCGTCACATTTACGTTTATCATGGACAATTTCCATCCATGCTACAACTTCTAAATTATCGAAACTTAATGTGTAATTCCTACTTTCTATGAATTAATCTATTGGGATCTCTTTAATCAAGTGGATCTCACATGAATTCCACGTAATTCACCGAGACATGACTCTGGCGACTAAATTATAGATGCCACTTCTTGCTATCAATCGACCTTTGGAAGTCCAACTCAAACCATAATCTACATCATGAATTGCTCGAATCCCTTGATATATATGAAGATGACTAAATATCTAAATAAATTCCCAAGTACACTTATATACATGAACTTCCATAAACATATAGGAGGCTACGGACAATTACATAACGACTCAACTCATTCCATCTGATTAATTATATAAGGGGATGATTAATCAAGGGTGGATGCTTACTCATCGATAACTTAACGGGGTCTTAAGATATCACAAACTCCCTCATTCGAAGAGTTACAGTGGTATTCCCCCATCCATAACCCATACAGTTCATTCCTACCCCCTCCGACATCCTCCGAATCTTGTCTAATACCTCCCACCCTGGCAATCAATCCCTGGCTAGATGGAGTATGGGCCCACTTTATCCACAAACCAAACTCCTAATGACGAGGTCTTGCTCGAGATCTTGCTCTAATATCATATATAAGTTACAACGACCCAATCCATTCTACGTGGACCAAGTTCTCTAAAGGAGTATTCGAGTAGCCACACGAGGGGATGACATCTGGGTGTGTTTATTTATAAATCGCTCGGGACCTCTCTCATCCGATACGAAGCTCGGAACGTCAAGTCATGCATGAAAATTTTGGGTCAAACCCTCTTTGGGAAATTGTATGGCGTGCCGGGAGTCGCGAGCGAATGCCCGCAGATTTCCTTTCCTCAAATGGAAACGAGCGAGCGAGCGAGCCAAAAATGAGCCGAAACCTTCGGCTGTAAAAAACCTCAATCGTCCTCAAAACTTCCTTAAAATGTACTCGTGCACATGCGCATCCAAACACATACACTTGCTGTAATTCTTTCTTGCTTTAGGAAACGGCATGGCAGACAACCATAGAAAGCCTCACGCCATCATCATTCCTTACCCTCTCCAAGGCCACGTCAACCCGTCGGTGCACCTGGCCATCAAGCTCGCGTCGAGGGGCTTCGCCGTCACCTTCATCAACACGCAATCCATCCACCACCATACCGTCAAAGCCCTCGATCAGAAACCGGATGGCGACGGCAAGGGCGATGATGCTCCTACGACATTTTTGCCAATGTGCGCAGATCGGGGCTCGACATACGGTACACCACCGTGTCGGACGGCTTGCCAGTGGGGTTCGACCGGTCGCTAAACCACGACCAGTTCATGGCGTCACTCCTGCACGTGTTCTCGGCACACGTGGAGGAGATCGTGGGGAACATCGTCGCAACGCCCGGCCAGGGGGCCGACTTCTTGATCGCGGACACGTTCTTCGTGTGGCCGTCCAAGGTGGCGGAGAAGTTCGGGCTGTTGTACGTGTCGTTCTGGACGGAGCCAGCGCTGGTGTTCGCGTTGTATTATCACATGGATCTCCTTCGGATCAATGGCCACTTCGCTTGCCAGGGTAAAAATTCACGTTCTCGCTTTTGCATGGCTAAGATCTCTGCCATGTTTTCGATCTCACGTGCATGTGCATGTTCCGACGTCGACAGATCTGAATTTAAAAGCTTTTACCTGATCAGATTGTCGTGAGGACCCGATAGATTACATCCCAGGAGTGCCGCCCCTACAACCAAAGGACATGACGTCGTATCTCCAGGAGAGCGACACGTCATCTGTCTGTCACCAGATCATCTTCAACGCCTTCCAGGACGTCAAGGCAGCGGATTTCATCCTCTGCAACACCGTCCGCGAGCTCGAGCCCGGCACCGTGGCGGCCCTGCAGGAGCAGAAGCCCTTCTACTCGATCGGCCCCGTGTTCCCAGAGGGCTTCACCAGGAGCGACGTGGCCACGAGCCTGTGGCCCGAGTCAGACTGCTCACAGTGGCTCGACACCAAGCCCCCGGGCTCGGTCCTGTACGTGTCGTTCGGGAGCTATGCCCATTTGTCGATGCCGGACCTGGAGGAGATTGCCCATGGGCTCCTGCTCAGCAAGGTCGACTTCGTCTGGGTGCTCCGGACCGACATCGTGAGCTCAGAAGACATCGATCCGCTGCCTGATGGATTCAAGCAAGAGCTCGGCGACCGGGCAATCATAATACCTTGGTGCCGTCAAAATGCGGTGTTGAGCCACCCAGCAATAGGCGGGTTCTTGACCCATTGTGGGTGGAACTCAATATTGGAAAGCATTTGGTCTGGGGTGCCAATGCTGTGCTTCCCTCTGCTGACTGATCAGTTCACCGATAGGAAGCTCGTGGTGGATGATTGGAAAATTGGATTGAATTTGAGTGATCGGAACAAGACCACTCGAGAGGAAGTCGCCAATAAAATCGCCCAGCTTATGAGCCAAGATTCAGGGAGCAAATTCAAGAGCGCAGTCGATGCACTGAAGACGAAGCTGGAGGAAGCATCGATGCCCGATGGTTCATCGACGAAAGATCTTGATCAGTTCATCGTGGACATAAAGGATAGGATTCATCAAAAGGAGCACCTTTCCAATGATGCTTAGATTGATCATGTAGTCACTGGCCCTTCTCGGTCCAGACATACATTTGTAATGCTAAAAATGTACACTTAGTGCAAAAGTGATGGATGGAGAACAAAATACCTTTCGAATAGTTTGAGCCTGACAGGGTCTTGCCAAATTAATGAGTCCGCGAGCTTCAAAACGCGAGACATCGTGAAGAAACCAGAGCAGGAACAATAGCAGACGGTGCACAGGCTGTAGCCTGTAGCAGCATCAGGCAGCAGATAAACACAGTGTGGAGCCAAAGCCAAACAAAAATTTTATTGTACAGTTCATCTCGTGTTGCTCGTGTCCTGTTTACACTGGAAAATTCTACGCACTGATGTGCCTGCTCCTACGCAAAATTGTAACAGAAAAAAAGATAAAATTCGATAAACGGCTGCCATGACAAACAGCACTAGGAGATTCTCCCACTTGGAATTACTGTTGCGAGATATGTCATACGCGTTCTGGATAGCCTCGTAACCTGATATTGTCCTCACCTGCCCCACGGCAAAAGAAGTCCCTAGGTACTCGTTTTCCAGGAGACCCTATCCAAAAAAATAACATGGATTACTTAGCAAGAACAGCATCAAATATGCCCCCAAACTCAATTTGATTCAATCCAGAGCCAACAACATATATTAAGTGTTTTCCTAGCCAGAACAACGTGAACCAAATATCCAAGTAAGCAGCAAGCAGAAATTGTTTTCTTCTCCTTTTTTAGCTGGAAATCAAGCAGGGAAATTTTGTGCAGATAGAAGTGTTTCCATGGTATCACATGGATAGGAAGCACTGAGAAGTGCTAAGGTTGGCCACTTAAGCAAAATGGTACATCAAAAACTATTTTTAAGCAGTTTCATTTTTGCTTCTACCTGTATAGAATAGGTATGAAAGGCAATGTAGGATATTGGATACGTCCATAATGGTCTAGGCAAAGCATCTCGGATTCTGAAGTAGCCAGCAGAAAGCATCATTACCACCTGACAAGTAAGAGATGTAAACCATTAGTCCAGCCTATGCACATGAGCACCAAAATAGATAGAATGTTCCACAAGCATAACAGCAATTTATGAATCTGGTGAGAGATGCAATGTCTTTCTCTCTCTCATCCACCATGACAAGGACTACCTCCAGGACATTTAGCAGTACTCCAAAAAGAGAGAAGAAAAGCCATGCATTTTCCCATCAATTATGTCAAATTAAACAGGAAGGATCAAGACAGGAGTTTAATAGAACCAACTCACATGTATGGACACTAATGTCAAGATGCTCCAGAAAATATCTTGCCAAACAGAAGCTACTACCAGCATTAGCCCCTCATTTACAAGGAGGCACATGAAGAAATTTAGCACAAAGTACATCAATAAGCTGAACTCATCTCGTAGACCAATAAGGAAATAGAAGACAAGGCTTGACGAGATGGAGATCAGAAACAGGAAAGGAATGCTGGAAAGAAGTTGCCCAAGCAAGAACACCAGCGCTCCAGAATGTTGATTCGATTTTTCACTGGCATATATCTGCACAGAAGAAAGCAATGCAGTGTTTCAGGATGCCAAATTAAAGCAGATGGACAAATAAATTTCTTGCCCGAAGAGCAACACTGATTCAAATAGTAGGACCATCAAGTATCTAATCTTTGCCAATTAGCACCACTTGAGCATCTCACCCACCCATAAACATTAATAATGCCCTATCAAGGGTGGCTTTTTCTAGCATACAAGGAGACCATTTACAACTCTCAATTAAACATGTAACCTGCTGATTTAATTATTTCTAAAATGAAGAGTGGTTGAAAACACAATATCCACATGACGAGGTCTCCTATTCTGACTTTATATAGTTGTTAGATCATTAACATAATTTAAAAAGTAATTAATAGTTACTAAGATACGAAAGGCATTTTCTGAATAATTAAATAAACATGGACAAACTGATTTTTCACAATCATAGACATTCATCTTCTCTTTAGAAAAATAGCCAGGGCCCTGATACTACTGATTGGATTTCATCACACAGCTTTCAGCATTCATCCCACCGAAACACTCTTGTGGCAAGAATAGATCCCCTCTATATCATGCCCTAAAATCTGCTTATGCCACGTGATCAAGGGGTCATTATGGAGATAAAAGACATCAAGATAAAGGTGAATGACATCATAGAAGTGCAATTGTTCCAAGAGGTGATAGGAGAAATCAGCAAATCATGTCCTAACATCAGCAGCCTTCACTAACAACATGTTCACCCAATACACAATCCCCCAAATCTGCTGTAAATTTTCACACATGCTACTAACATGCCATAAGCTCAACAGCTATAGTATAGGAGAAAAAAATCACATTCCCAAAAGACAGAAAAGGCAAGGGCAACCTGCAAACGACCCTTACAGGTACAGAAGTCAACTAGGCAGGCAAATATGCATTCTCATAGAGATGAAGTATAATATCCTGTTCTCAAATATTAACAGAGTATGATATGGCTAGGCAAGTTGATATTTTCTGGTTACTCAATATATCATATCACGGTGGATTTTCCAGATAAGCCAGATGAAGCTTATGGATATTGGTTAGCATTACCTTGATTTCTTTAATATGTGCCGGTACTCCAGCAATGCTAAGGAGGGAAGCAAATGACACGAACGAAAATATTGCTGCAACCCTCGTCTGCAGAATGAGAGATTAGCCAAAAAAAACAGAAGAAATTAGTAGAAACAAGCATGTTGTTTGTAGGGAAGCACAAGAGTAGAATCCAAATCTTAAAGATTCAGAGAGCAATAAATGGCAGCGGGCCCAGAGAATAACATAAACATAGCCCACATAGCAAAGATGTTCCTTGTGAGATGAGAAATCTGATAAATTTCCAAAGGACATCTAAATGCAACCAGATAACATAAATCCACAATTTCAGGGAAACTCACCGCCACAGAAGACAACGAATGTTTCAAGCCAGAAAAAACCGTGCCAACACAGAGTGTGAGAAGCATGCAAAGAATCAAGCGGAGCCAATAATATTTCCACTCCCTTGACATGATAAGTAATGATCTCCATGTCAGGACCGCAATTCGGGTACCACAGCTAGCTTTTCCCTTGCTTTTTAGAGTTGGACCTTCCTGCAAAAACTTACTTAGTTAAGCAGACAAGAAGATCCTGACAAGAAAAAAATGGACAAAAATTACCAGAAAGCATGCACATCAGCTCTCAAACGATGAGCATGAAACCATAAGTGCTCGAGTCTACCACACTAGGAAGATTGCAACGTGGCTAATATCAGCAGCGCAGCATAGAAAGACAAAGTAAACAGTTCTCTCTTTTTGCTATTGCTTCATTGCTCTACTTTGCTATACAAAGTAAAGCAACCAAAGGCTGTGAGTACCATGAGCTATTGTTATTAAAGAAAATTACTATTACTGACAATGCATTGGGGGCCAAAGATAAAGCATTCCACAACCAGCCCGATATATGTTTATTCAAGTACTAACAACTTATAAAGAAAAAAACACTTCAAGCAAATAAATTGCTTTGTTAATCATGGACTGATGGTTGTCCACTTAAGTTTATGAGTTAAGTCAAATACACAGCTTTTAGCCAAAAAAAGAAGTTAAGCACTGCCATTTGATGTGTAGCTTTCTCCAGATATCATGTTGCTAAAAACTGTAACCAACTACCCATCAAAAACTTAAGAAACAATGCAACAAACAGAAGACGTGTATGTGTACCTTCTCAGTGAGTTTTGATATCATTGTGTCGACCGCAGCAGCATCGGTTGACGATTTATAAGTTGCTTCAAGGGTACGTATTGCCACAGCAGTATCCATATTCACTGAAGAGAGATCGCCATGGTCATCCTGTCAACCATGCACATAATGTTCAAACAGAGGCTGGAGATGACTGAGCGCCAAAACTCAGTTTCTCTCACACAAAAATAGAATATAACTGCTGGATTAATAAAATATTGACGGAAAACACAGCAAGGCATTGCTCATCTTCTCAAACAGATATCATTCCAAATCATAAAGTCCTAATCTCCACTGGAATCAGAATCATTCTACTCCCATCAATCACTGAGCAGAGGAAGACCCATCATTCAGCAGCAAGTACAAAAACAAGTACCTGCCAGTTTTTGCACATCGCAATTATCCTGTCAAAGTCTGTGTTTATTGCACGTAGGAAGTGATCGGAAGGACTTTGCATTATCGGGCATGGAAATCCAGCATTGGAGAAGTGCTTCAATAAGAAAAGAGAGATTAATTTAGCAAAGCAAACAAGGCAACAAAAAGATTTTGAAATTTTACAGTTTCAACATCACAAGAGCTCAACTTCTATCCTAACATAGAATCGTTAAAATTTATTCGAGGAACATTCCCTTCGTACACCTTTAAGGCAATAAGTTCACTCTATCTTGCTGAGAAACCACATAGAAAAGGAATTGAAATCTAACATGTAGCTTACCTGTAAGCAGGCCAATGTTTCTCCAAAAAATAGAGTATTTCCATTTGAAAGCAGGCATATCCGGTCAAAGAGGCCGAATACTTCAGTACTGCTCTGGTAAATAGTAAATATAAGGGTACACCCGGTGCTTGCAAGTTTCTTCAATGTAACCATCATAAGAAGCGCAGACACACTGTAGGATACAAAAACAGAATCATGAACTTGAGATCATTGCACCCTGAAGTCAAGTAATGCAACAAGAAAGTCCTCGACAAGCACATATCAACCAATACATGATTATGTACACACTGCATGTATGAGGCACACCCTAAAAATGAGAAACCATGTTGATGTTGACAAAAAAACATTCCTCAGAATATGATTTTCCCACTGACTAGAATCATCTAGAGCGATAATCTAAAGAAACTGCACATGTTTGCAGAATATCAAAAACAGAATCAAGTCTGTATTTAGTATATCTTGATATTTGCACCTCTTAATAACCCGGCAGCATTAAGAATCTTGTGCTCTCCGTTGCACGATGCTGCATGACAAAATCTTTTGACACAGATTACTTTTAATGAAGCTTAATATTTGTTCCAAAAACTGTTTTTGGTAATCATTTTTCCCTCTCTGATAAATCTTCATCAAATAGATATCCAAGCAACAAAATCCATTCAATAACAACCCATCAATTGCCTAAAATCATGCTAGGCTCCAACAGTTGTTCCATACTACGGCAGCATGATATATTAGTCATTTCTGAAATTATGTATGAAATTGCCGTGCATCACAAGAGCTCCAAAATCCATTAAAGGGGTCAAATGAACACAAATAAGACAAGCTCCACCCCGGCCCCCCACGCCAGCCAAAAAAAAAAAAAACTACCTGTCTAGATGATAAAGAGGCTCGTCTATGAACATAATATGAGGCCTCATCACAAGCTCCCTGGCAATGCTAACACGTCTTCTTTCACCACTAGGCAAGCCCTTCATATAACAATGACCACCAATTAGCTTGTTGGCATAGTCACCCAAAGACATAGCGTGTATTGCATCCTCCACAACACTCCTTTTCTGACAGAAGAAACCTGGTAGTTGAAGTAATGCTGAGTAGTACAAGAACTCTCGAACAGTTAGGGATCCGATTAGAGTGGTTTCCCTCTCCACAAAGCCCTGCAACCCATTAAAAAGAAAAAAAGAAAGAAATCAAAATCTATCCTCATGATGGAAATATTAAACCTCAAAAGATAACACCATTCAGAAATGTAAAAGACAGCCACATTCCCTCACAAAAAGAACCAATATGGTAAGAGAGTGAATACACTTGAGGATTCCTTTCTGAAATAAGTTACTAATTCTTGATTCTGGCCTCCCGAGATGGAAAAAGGCTCTGAACAAATAAGCAGAGTTGCAGAAATATGAAGACAAAGCTAAGGAACCTTCAGGATGCTAGGCATCAAATAGAAACGCTGGACAGAATGCCACTTCTGGATGGGCAAATTATCTAACGTTATGTAAAGGCAACAGAATGGAAGAAACCGCATGACCCACGGTAAAAGTATGTTTGCCTGGTAAACTAATCTTCTTTCACAGGGCATGCATCCACATAAAATAACAAAATAGACCTCACTTTCCAACCACAGTGGAAATGACAAACAATATGCTTGACAGGTAGCTCAGGCATTTGCAGTTGATGGTTAATATAGTATCATAGCCTACATTCAGGAGACCCCTCACAGTGTGTCTGAAAGTTGTATTTGCAATGGTCAACACTCTATGTGCAAGTGGGTGTTATTGGTTTCCCAGAACATAAGCTTTCAAGAAAATGACTCCAAGAGAAATCTAGTGTGCTTGTCTGAGTACCCATAGCAAATTAGCAAACTTGAACAATTTACATGATGGCATTCTAATGTTATTAGTAGGAGAGTTCCTAAACAAAAGAAGATTGTGCATCGACAAAAGATTACAGAATACCAAGGAAGTAAAATCTTCTAAAGAAAAATTAAGCATTATGACAAGATATAGCACAATGTACTTACATATGACCCATAAGGCATACGAGATTTGGACCCGTTCACAAACACTTCACCATACATTCTGGCTGAATCAGGCAATCTACCTGAAGAACAAACATAGAAGATACAGTATTAGTTTCGAGCTATTAAGAGTAAAACCACTTTCAATATGCTACCTCACTAATCTAATCAATCAAAAGTAACTACCTGCAATTGCCCTTAATAAAGTGGATTTCCCCGATTTGGCAGGGCCCATGATAACTGTCATTGTTCCGGGCAATGCATAGCCATTAGAACTTTTCACAACCTTGTCAGAATACTTCCTTTTACCCTTGATTGTGACAGTTAAGTCCCTCCAAACAATGGATGCCCCTGCAATCTTTCTAGTAACCATTGCACTCTCTGGTACAGGAGGAGATGGCATGGACCCGCTGTTAAGCTTTGAAAGAGATGGAGAAGCCGGAGTGGTCGCAACATGGATGGAGTCTCCGCCATCCTCCACTCTAACATCGACATCAGTGTCCTCCCACTCTGGGGAATCCTCAAACGAAATGGGCTGCCGAAGAGAACCAGGTTTTCGCAGATAAAAGAAGTTGCTTGAAGGCACCCTACTCCCAGGACTGCTAGCGGAAGACGATGAAGACCTATAATTATCCGACTGGGATTGAATTTCTTCCATTCCGATCTCTTGATGCTCAAAACGCAGAACAAACACCTTAGACTCTCCTCCTTAATATGTAATTTAAGGTATCGAGGTGTTAGACTGTTCCAAGACTAAACACCGTACCCCAATCCCAGAACAGTGGTGGATCCTGCATCAAGTCAGAACAGAACGTGAACACACTTTCATTCAACCCATTGCCACGGACAAACAGAAGTAATTTAAAGAAACAGAATTAGCACACCGACGCCTGCACCCTTTTCAATTTTTCGAACCCGGTTCATTCACCCGATGGAAAAGATTCATCGCACTGGCGCGCGGCATCTTTAAGCGAGCCGAAACTCCCTAATCAAGCTCTCCACATTCTGCTTCTAAAAACTCCTCGACTTAAAACTCGCAACGAGTTCACAAATTTTGGACAAGGGTGTCCACAAAAGCTAACAAGCTCACCGAAAGCGCTCCCCAAAACCCACGACCGTAGATCTTCCGCCCCGCGTCACCCGACAAATCCTCGAAGCACTCAAAAAAACCAAGTCGAACTAGAGAGCCAGATACTCCAACCACCCTCAATGTGTGAACTCCTTTCGAGCCGTCTAACACCGTCTAAAAACCATTCACGCGAGCCGAACGAACATGGGAAAGGAAAATAAAGCTCGGAAGCGAGCACTCAAAGCTCGCACGGGAACCTGCCAGTGCCCGTACCTGCCGAAGCGTCGCTCGCTCAGCTATTCCCGCCCGAACAGAAGGGCCACCGCTGCCTACGGAGCTACGTACAGCTAACAACGAAGAGCGGAGGCGGGGCACGGAGCTGGATCTGCCGAAAGAGCGCGAGCTCTGCGACGAGGAGAGAGAGAGAGAGAGAGAATGGCGAAAGGAGTGAGCTTGACACTGTCGAGTGATGTGAGGCCCGAGGTGAATGACGCCGTGGTGGAATGATCCGACCCGAGTGAACCGGGTTATTGCCTTGCGGGTTTTCTGGCTTTTGCCTTTTCGTAAGTGGTGGCATCTCCCAGCTTTGGCTTTGGTCGAGTGGGGCTTCTTCTTCCTTTCTTTTTCATTCGTTCTCTTTTTTCTTTTTTCTTTTTTTTTTTTTCTTTTTTCTTTTTTTGGGTTGCCTTTTCAATTTATTGAGAATTCGGAGTCGCATCTGGTGATGGAATGCTGCCAGCGCAGCATTCTTAAAAGCGTTCCTGTCCGAATCCAGACTCCCCCGGCTCTTCTCTTTTTCCCTCGGCGTAGGGTCAGCGGTTTCAAAATCGATCCAGATTTTTCGTGTGAAAATCTGAAAATTCAGCCTTCGAAACCAGTTTTCTAGTTTTTTGCAAAATGGGGAACCTGCAATTTGTTTTCTTTTTCTGATTTCATTTTTTTTCATTCTTTTATTTCTTTTTTAGTTGAGCAAAATGAAAATGAAGGCCACAACAAAAATCCCAATTTATCTATATAACAATTCATAAAAAATAACATGTGAAATAAAAAATAAATAATAAAAAAGTCCAAAATATGTAATTGCAATTCATTGGTTCTCAGTTCACGATTTGGTTCTCGACAAGGAGCAGATTCGAGGCCATGATCCATCACGGAGCACCTTATGCATCTAGGGAATAGTCACTTCAAAGTGAATTTTCTTTAGATAGATCACATATGATATTATGACAATACTAATAGCATAAATATCATTACGGGAGAAGTTGATCATTAAATTGATATCGAACTGCACAATACCTGAAAATCCCAAAATGAGACTAGTTAATATTTTGGTTCTTAGTTCTTCCCTTGATCGAGACTCACCCCAACTCTCAGATCATCGCATGCGACACAGTCAAATCAAACATCAGAAAACATCACGACCACACTGACTGCCACTCTCTTAATTATCACATGTGAAATTACTAACGTGCGAGAAGTTGTTAAATGTTTTTTGACAACACCAACCGTATTAATCGGAAATTATCATGGCTTGTCGATTAGAAAGAATATCTGAAAATTCGTAATATCTATTCCTCGTAAAGATTTAATGGAAAAACCGTTACGTTATATTTGGTCGTCCTGATTTCCAACCAAAATAGGATTTGATAAAATATAATATGAAATCAAAGTGATTTTGTCATATCATATAAATTATTTGGTGATTGCGGTAATAAGTAATTTCTTTTTATTTCTTTCTTTCCCTTTCTTCATCCTCAAATAATTTTTTTTAAAATAGAAAATTTTACTAATATACCTAAAATACTAAAAACATCCAAAATATGTAATAAATATATATTTATATATTGAATTTATTTTATAATATAAGATTAAATTCAAATATATAAATAAAAATAAGATTAAATTAAAAATAAATTGTTATTATTTTATTATTTTGAATTTTTATATTATAATTCAAATATTATTTATATTGAAATATAATTTTAATTTGTTAATTTAAGAGTTTGTTATTTCAGTAAAATAAATTTCTTATGTTAGATTTTAAAAATCATATCCACATTTATCCTACTTTCTCATGGGATAATTTTATTCCGTCTATATTTCATTTATATCCCACTTTATTCTATATAGAGTAAACACCAAATTTAGAACGGGATGAATTTTATCCGATCATGAATTTTATCCCAACCACAAAAGGCAGCTTTAATATTTTTCAGTTACTTTTGCCCATAGAAGTAATGGAATGCTTTTAGGCTAAACATATCTATAACCCCGCGATCAGTGGTGGGGCGTAAAGAGGAACGGAGAAAGAGCACATGATTAGCGTGGGGTGGGGCCCACGTCGACCGGGGCTCAATGATAGCGGTCTACTCTTTCCTCCCTGTGGCTCACCTTTCTTTTGTCCCCAGAGGTGACCAGAAAAGTACAGAACCGGACCAGAAATTCCAGCCATTGCCCATCGCGATAGGTCTAATCATCCACCGAAAAAATAATAAGATAAAATATAAAATAATAAAACTTTGGCCCGGCCATCACCGGATAACATGACCTACTATCGATTTAAAATTTGCTTGGTATCCATCATATTTTTCTATTTTTCTATTCTTCCACGAAACAGAAAAAAAAATGAAAATCCATAATAATATCAGCTAATTAATCTATTTTTCAAAATAAAAAAAAAGACAAGGAATTATATTCGGAATAGAAGCAGAAACTAAAAATATCTATCTCTTTATTTCAAATAAACATAATTAAAAAAAACTATTTCAAAATTATATTCGGAATAATAAAAATTATTTCAAATAAACATAATTAAAAAAAAACTATTTCAAAATAGTAATATTACCGAACACATCCTTAGAAAGTGATGTGATAAATTGGTTTATAACCTAATTTAGATAACTCAGAAATGATTTGTCCTCCGATGTCATAAGATGGATTTTATATTGAAAGTTTTTGTTATCCTTAGCGCTAAATTTTCGAAATTAGCGGGGCGGCTACGGGTAACGCGGAGATTCAATCGAGGACAAATGCAAAATGAACTGAGCTCTCCTTCTTTTTCCACTATGGGGGCCTCCTCTTGGATTCTGAAATCCATTCTTTTGGTTTTTTCTGGGTCCCCCGCAGTTCAATGATTTAGCCATCCAGTAGTACACTTTGATGTATTCAAAAAGGAAAAAGAGGATATATCAGCGACGTAGGCTGTAAACGTCCGGCGATATGGTCAATTGGGAAATTTGCGGTCGGCCATTATGGGGGAAATGGTACGGATAATCCGCAAAGTTTGACCATTCCAAATTAACATTTTCGATTTTTAACTCGTCCAAAGTGATTCTTAAACTGTTTTTAAATATTCAAAACAAGAGAAAAAGTCATCATAAATCTTTAAATTATTATGAAATGTGTAATTTAATCCCTAAATTATATCTACCCATAAACTTTCGATGTAGTCTTTTTGTTTATCCATACAAGGGAGAAAATGACCACAAGTTCCTAAACGGTAAGAAATGTACAATTTAATTCCTAAGCTTGTAACTTGTTCATGATCAAATAAGGGTAATGGTCATTGCAATTTGCAAGTACCTTTTTTTTTTTGGTCGAAAATACAATTACTATTGATTTACTTAACCAAGTTTGGAGCAAATACATCAAAAGCATCGGCGCATAATAAATCAAAGAGGGCAGGCAGGGGATTAACTACCCAATTACTAGGAAGGCAGTTAGATCTCTGCACTTTGGCAAGCCAATCTACTGTTCTATTAGAGTTCCTGCTGCAATGGGCTAGAGAGAGGCCTAGAAATTCCTTTAGCTTGGTCTTGACCCGGTTCACAATAGCCTCCACTTCCCAGTTTATCTCTATCGAAGACAGAACTCCTTGCACGAGCTATAAATAGTCAGAGTGTACTTGCAAACTTAGATTAGATCTAGTGGAGAGGAACTCTAGGGTTTCAAGAAGAGCAAGAGCCTCCGCTTGTTCCGTCGAGGATGCCGCCACCAACTTGGAGAAGCCATCAACCAGTCGACCCTTGGAGTCTCGGCAGATGCAAGCAATGGATCCCCTGTGTTTGTCCGCTTCACTGTTCTCCTCAAAATCTAATGTCGCGTCTTTGTTCTGGGCAAAGGAGGTGTCGATGTTAATTTTCAACATATATGAGGTCGGGGGTTGCCATCTGTAAGTTGGGGCCTCGCTTTTCTTCTCTCCTTTTGATTTTCAGTTCTAAGTCACAAAGTTTTCGTGTAAAGCTATGGCCTTGAATAGTGATTGTTGCGGGTGCAGGGGATGTTGTTCGAAGATGAAGTGGTTCCTGTCTTTCCAAATACACCACAGGGTTGTAGCGGTTTGGTCAAACTTAAGAGTGCTTCGTGGGTCTTCTTTTAGCATATGCAGCCAATCATCGAGTCGTGTTAACCCAATTCTTGTAATTTTGATTTGTAGGGGGGTAGCGCTCCATATCCGAGCTGTCCAAGGGTAGAGCAGCAAAGTATGTTCAAATGGTTTTGGCTTCCTATTTGTAGATAGGGCATAAGGGGTCAAGTACTATTCTTCCCCTATGCAAGTTGTCCAGTGTAGGCAATGCATTTTGACATTGCAAGTACCTAAACTGTTACAAAATGTGCAATCTATTCCTTAAACTTTCTATATGTTCTCGTTTGTCTAGTTAAACAAAATAACTATAGCTACATTTGGTTTAACTTTCCTAACGAGACTTTGGGTTTCTAAAGTCCTTAGTAGAAATATTTTGATTTTTTTTTTTTTGAAAACATTAGATGGAAGTTAGCATTGGCAAAGTTGAAAAATTCAATGTAGGTGGGCTTATTACCATTTTCGAAATGCAACTTTCATGCTTAATGAACCTTTTTCTTCCAACTTTACCCGCACTAACATTTTTTAATTCCTATCTTGCCCTCTCTTTCTATTGTTCATCATTGTCTCTCTCAATATTTGTCGCACTAGATTTGATTGATACGAGCACAAAGTTGACGATTGCTGGTGGAGGGTAGTCGAGTCTAGCATCACCGAGAGTTAGGTTCACAAGATATAGGTTTGTCTTCTTCCTCATTATTCATATTCTCCCTTGCCGATTTACAGATACGGTCATCGGTTTGACATCCCACCCATAATTACAATCGGCTCGCTGATGGTTGCTAATAGTGGCGAGGGTCACCAAGGGTCTAGGTTTGCACGTTGATCACGGGTCTTGCTCATCAACCTCATATGCGAGGTAATTATTGTCACAACCTAAGGTCTAAGCTTCTAATGACATTAGATTTGAGGCCCAACACCTTTGATCTAGCCAAGTGAGAAGAGATGGGGATGGGTGACATGGCCACGGTGATTGGATAGTGGAAGGAAGTCAAGGTGAGAATGGTGACGAGGACGACACTAGATTGAGGTGAGTCGGTGATGTGAAGGAAGAAGAAGCAATGAAAATGTGAGATTTTTATGGGACTACTACCAACAATAGTCCCACTAAAATTTCAAATGGTATTAGAGTTTGGAGGTTTTAAATTTTTTTCCAAATCCCTATTTACCTTCTCAATTACATATTTCCACACTTTAAACTTAAGCCAAAATCCAGTATATATGTGAAGGGGAGTATTAGAATATTTAAATAATAAACCACGTTTTCATTTGACAATTTGAATTTTTAGAACCGTTAGTAGAATACAAAAATTCAAAAAAAGAAAAATAAAGAAAAAATAAGGGGGAAGTATTCCTATTTTACTGACTATAATAATATATCTTATAAGGAGTCCACACATATGGATATCTCCATTCTCCGGTATGTATTCTTCTATCTTCCCTTATACCCATTCTCCAATCTTACGACGATGGTATTTCTCTGTTTTTTTCTTTCTTCTTCGCTTACTTCAAAGCTACTTTCCAAAAAAACATATTAAAAGTTACTTAATGAAACTGTATTTAATTTAAGCAAATAGACCTTAAGTCAAAGATTTTTGGGAAAATGAATTTGTATGACTCTAAACTCTAAAGTTCAACTAAACATGACTATATTAAATATTTAGAAATAGTTTAATGGTCATATTAAGTTAATTAAAAGTTCAAAGAAGATATTACATATTAAAAAAAAAATTCGAGATTATTAGTGGCATTTTTCTTAGTGTGTATATTAAACATCCATCGGACCTGAGCAGGTCCTTAAACTGCTCAATGGAGGTAAAGGCGGGAGAATCGCTTAGGGCGGGGTCACCGCCACCCTTTTTAGAGCCATTACTTTTGTCCACAAAAAATATGTCAAAACAAAGAGATACCGCAATCAATAAATATACTCAATGCCAGCACAGGGCACAGAAAGTTGCTTTGAGTCGAAGAAAGGATGATGGCACATTAATGCTTGCAATCATGGTGAACAGCCAATAAGGGCTCGAGCAGATCTCATGTTTCTCGTCGTGGACTTCGATGCGAAATGTCGACTTTCCAGACCACGACTCGATGAGAGCTCAATGATTTTCTGACTTGGAGGCATTGAAACTTCTAGGACGACATATAGTCTTGATCTATACGTCAAAGGTCCATCATTTCAACGGCAAGAGGGGCGCCAGACGCGTCCATTTATGGCTCGATGGCTTTGATTTGTGGGGTCACAAATTTCAAATCGGAATTGTTTCGTCCATCAAGTGGTGACGATGTATTCAATGTGTATTTAATAATCATTGTGCTTTTGAAAATAATTTTTATTAGATTTTTTTTTATTCAACTATCAAAAATAATTTCTAAGCATTTTAAGGAGTTTAGTAAGGACACGCATGATAACCATTCTATTTCGTTAAAACTATTTTATTATTCCAAACTTATTTCGGAATAAAAATCCATTTGATAAAATTATTTCATTTTTTTAATTTAAAATAGATTTCTATTCCGAAATATGTTTGGAACATAAATCAAAAGTAAATTTTTTTTTTTTTTATTTTTGGAATAGAAATAAAAAATAAAAACTCTTCTCAATCTTTGTCCTCTTTATTAGTCGGTTGCTCATCCGTCGTCATCGTCGACCGCCGTTCATTGTCCGTTGTTGTCACTCTCGCCCACCGGCCACCACCACATCGCCGCCATCGGTCGTCGACCACTAATCGCTCACCACCACCGCCGCCGGTCGCCGACCGTCGTTCACCATCCGTTGTCGCCTCTCCCAGCCACTGTCGCCGTTTGTCCGCCGGTCCGCCATCCACCTAAGCACCATTGGAAAGGGAAAAATTTTGTGTCATTATCAAACATGTATTTTTGTTTAGAAATTTATCTAGAAATAGAAATAGAAAATCTATTTTTATTCCAGAAATCAATTTCTAGCTAGAATGGTTATCATTCACGCCCTAACTATCCAAAATTTTTATTTCTGAAAAAGAATTGTGTTTGGTAACATTCTTAAAATTACTAATTCAAATCATTTTCTTTTAATTTTTTAGTAATTTTGTTATTTTTTCTTATCTTTCTCTTTTTCTCCTTCAAGCTTTAGCTGGTTGCCGACCTCGAGATGACTGGTGACCGGCCAAACGAGGGTCGGTGACCTCATTGGAGCGTTGCTAGCCCCTGATGAGGCCACGCCTCGTTGGTTGAGCGAGAACCCTCGCCCAGCCATGGCGCAATCAAGCGAGGCTTGGTTAGGTGTGGCTTGCCAATGGTTGGGGGATGCCCAAGCGAAGCCTGCCTGGCCATCGATGAACTCGCCGAACCTCACCCAATTGGTCTTCGACAATCAGCGGTGGTGGACGGCGATGGCAACGGTGGCTACATCATGGCAATGGAAGAAGAAGAGAGAATGAAGAAGAACAAGAAGAAAATAAGAGAAAAGATAAAAAATCGATTGACTTGATTTTGGAATTGTTCTCGGAAATAAAGAATCAACTTTTTTTAACTCATTGATTCTATTCTAAATCTATTCCCGGAAACAAAAAAAAAAATTACCAAATGGATTTCTATTCCAAATCTAATTAGGAGAACAAAAAAATAAAATCAAACATTATTTGGCAAGTTGCCAAATGCGCCCTAAATAGGTAAAAAAATGAATCGCCAAAGCTAGGTATTGATCTTTGATAGCAAGTGTTTTACTGGTTATATAATGGAGATCTTAAGTCAACGGAATTCTACTCCAGTATATGAATTTCGGTTGCCGTTAACGGAGCTTCATAAGTTTTAACAGTGCTCAGCTTCACTCCACTAAGCTCCAGTTCAATTAATCAAG
The DNA here is from genome assembly GCA_014182565.1 of Eucalyptus marginata. Classification (NCBI taxonomy): domain Eukaryota; kingdom Viridiplantae; phylum Streptophyta; class Magnoliopsida; order Myrtales; family Myrtaceae; genus Eucalyptus; species Eucalyptus marginata. The sequence continues at coordinate 37,356,569 of CM024586.1, read as the reverse complement.
CTAGAATTTGGTCAGCAAAACGGAGAAAAACTTTAAATAAAAACAGTTTCTTGGTTCAGGGAAATAAGATACAATTCTACATTTAGGATAGAATTGAAACCCATAATACATATTATCCAGAAACATGCTGGACCACAACACGAGCACGACAAAATTTTTGTGGAGTCATGGGATGAGTCGATTCAATATCGAGTCGAGTCTCTTATACGAGATGAGTTTTGATGTGTACTGGTTTGGGAAATGGGTCTATGAAAATCGACATCGAACGGCTTGTTCTCTTTTCTGATTCGAACCATGACCATACTCCATTAGTTGTTAGTTCTCTCGAGGCCACCTCCAAGGAGATGGATAAGGAGACAACGTCCTTCGGTAACGCCCTTATATGCTGGGTTGCGCCGACTGCAGTCTGTGGCTTAGAATGAGTCGGGTGCTAAAACATTCTCCGGCACCCTAAGCAAAGAAGGAGAAGAAAGAAGAAGAGCATCGGTATCATATTCAGTAAAGCATTATTGGAATGAGCACTAAAACCTCTCCCCAGAGTGTTTAATGGCCTCCAAAATGGGTCACTGGATGAAACTTTAGGCCCAAAGGTTCCCTTCCTTTCGGAGTAACCTATCATTCTTAAATCTGTGAGGAGCCCATCTCCCAGAGAAAGGGTAACATGCACGAGATCGAACCGGGCAGACTTCTGGAGCCGAACAGTTTTCACTTGGAATGAGATGTCTGAACATGGTGCGCACTAGGAGACATGCAACCCTAGGACCATTGAAACAGTGCAAACAGGACCAACATGTCAGCGTGCCCAAATGATTTGAACAGGCGAAGAAAATCGTGATAGATTGTTTGGTCAATTCGATCGCAAGTTGGCCTGGTCTCGGTCGTGCTCAAGCCCCGTACGAACCCACGTTGAGGGACCCCTGAGAAAGCGAAGGGGACAGATGCTAAAATTCTCCAATCACGGCCTGAATCGTTATCAGAAGTGAATTGGCGTGATTGAAAGGCACAAGAACTTGTCCTTGGGTTTGGAGGACATCCAATAGTGTACAGCCTTCAGTCACATCTCAAGGTGTTGGTTTCCGTGGTGCAACTCCGGTATCATGTTAATAGGTCAATAAATGTCATTGTCTATATTGATCATAAATTATATCTAGACATAAGATTATATGTCCACCCTCTTGTACCTTGATTGGTCTCTCATTTGGGATCACTTTTTGCACACTTTGAATTTGCCCGTAGTGAGATAAAGCGTTAATTAATGTTAGCATAAAACGTGCTGTAAGTCTTCAACATGAAACAATGACTTCTCCACCTTTGATTTTCCATAGAGACTGCTTAACTTGTTTAACCAATTGCCTTGGAAAATTAGAATTCAAAACTCTCGAGGGTTTTCCTTCAATCCACCTAAGTGACATTTTTTTATATGAAGGGAAAAAAACAGCATAAGGAAACTAGATAATTCTAAACCAAATTGAATACCGAAATATAGATAATCAAATGTAGAAGAATAATATAAGTAGCTCCAAAGAAATTATTAATGTCATTGAAAACTTCTAATTTAAAAATCAACTAACAATTTTCAGTTTTAATTTATATTAGACATTTTTCTACTTTTTTGAGTTCGTCTTCTTTTTTTTGGAGCAATATCCACCGTATTTCTTTTGTCATAGAACAATATCTACTATTTTAGAAGTTGTAATTGAATCATCAATAAATCACTTATTTTTGTGATTATTTATTATTGACTTTAAGCAATAAAAGATCATTAAAATCCCAAACTATATTTGCTATTACGCATTTAGCCTAAACTTTTTTTTAATGACACCAAAAATCTCAAATTTGTATTTTTATGATGAATTTACCTTCTGTCAATATTCTGTCAATGAACATTATTAAAAATCTATCTATATAGATACTTGAAAGTAAATAGCGTTGACATGATAATCACATGACTTAAGTGAAATAAAGACAACATTGTTTTGATTGAAAAATTATCCAACAAAACGTTGACAAAGAGTAAATATGTCACGTAGGTACAGGTTTGGGATTTTTATAAGTCGAAAGGAAAAGTTTACAATAAATATGTCACGGTAGATATCAATAAGAGATTTCCGATAGCTTTTTTGTTAAATAAAATAAGAAAATATATCTCATCATCCCATCCATAGAGAGTTTTCAAATGAAAATTTCCCCAAGAAACCGAATAAACAAATTAAGTAGTTTCCTAGGAAAATTTAGAGGCGGAGGATCGACAGACCGTTTCGAAACGAAGACAGGCAGTACCGTCAGGTCATCATTTTTCTTGTATGAATACAACGCGTCATCTACTCTCCTAGATAAAGAAGTCATCAAGAACACCCCACTGTCTCCCCTGCTCATCTTTCAAGCTAACCACAGACCAAAAATCCCAACATCACATCGAGCCACGGGTGAAGAAAGTGTGAGAGGATACATCGAAGGATCGACGCCTCGATGATACCGCAATCAGATGTGAAGTGGGCTGACAAGACTAAAAGTCAAAGGAGCCATCAAACCATGGACGACGAAGCTATTATCTACAGCGGAAAAAAGGAAAGGAAAAGTGTGTGGGGGAGGATTCCAGCTCGTGACTGATGTTTGCCTGAGCTTTTCTCCATTATATCGGATTCGATCCAAGATATTTAACCCCACAACCTGCATATGTGCTTGTATCCAGACAAAAAAAAATAGATGGAAGGCCTCCCGTTCTCTCTTCAACAGTTCCGATTACTCATCTGGTCGTGTGCACGGGATTAACTCGGTCTGACAACGATTCCCATGAAGCCCAATGATCAACTGTCTTGAATCCAGGGCGAAGATCGCAATGTGATCGCATCGGCTTAACTCGATCATTCCATGCCGGGCCAGAGGTTGAAAAGGGGATTGGATGAAATACGAAAGGGCATATACGCATGATGGCGAGCAGGACCTGCAGGAGACACGCACCCAAACACACTGACGTTGCTGTCCTTCCGACCGGCGCCACATCACGTGGGCTTTGGCCCTGCTTCGTACGCAGCTTTTTGAGCGAGGGATGGTGCGTCCCACGTGACAATACCTACGGGGTTTTCATGCCTCGAATACTAAACATGGCGTCTGAACTAAACAAGATCCGCTTCCTGCGTTTTCTTTTTGTTGTTTGCGCTCCATCGATGCGTGTGTTCCTAACGGGCCTACATAGCTCCTCTCCCCCCTATGGCAAGAGAGGTTCTTTTGCCACTGCACTGCCTTGTCCATGCCCTACCATACGTACAAACGCCAACATGCAGCCCCCCATCTTATGATGCGCTCGCCCCCACCCAATTATGCAATGCCCTTAGTGTCCTGTCAGGTTCGCAAAATAATTCGAGTTAGGGCGCCATGCTTACAGTTCCATGCTGTGTCGGGTTTGGGTCTAATTCGGATATGGGCGACATCTGTTTATACCCGACTCCGCCCTATTCGTTCGGCGCGTCTCGCCCCACCAGATTGCGACATATGTCTGTTTCCATCCCCACCATCCCCACCTATCTTTGAAAGCTGGAAGCTCTCTTGTGGCCTAGATCTCCACGAGGTCTCAACAGTCTTCGCCGAGAGAATAGTGACCAGTGAACATTGAGAAGGTGCCCCCCCCTCTGGAGCTAGAAGTCTCCTTGACGAGTCTTGTCCAGGACGACGAAGCAGAGGTCGCCTGTGGCCTCAGGCTCCATCAACGGTGATGAACCTCAAGGTCTGCGCGAGCTTCCTCCACTACACGCACCCAACAACATTTCCGGCTTCCCCTAGTATTGAATAAAAAGAGATATGATCAATCATTTGTAACATCCGTAATTTCGGATCAAGGGCTCGGAGTATTATCATGTGTAACGATGAAATAGAATACCTAAATGTTGCGATCTGATGATCAAGACAACGGACAGGAGCGGATAACGGATCCTCGTCTGTAAACACGGCATGTTTATCCATTGAATAAAGCAGCATGTGAAGATAGAGTAGAGACGGTATTCGAATTGTTCTGAGGCTACTTCCCACGGTTTTTTTACAACTAAAGAGGAACTAAATATGATTATCAAATAGCTTATGCTTTAGAATAGTGATACGCACCGTTGAAACTGTGTTCAAATGCAAACATTTCATTCTATATATTTAATGACAACACAAGTAAGATCTTTTGTTAAAACATGTATATACGTACCTAAACTTGTCAAATTAACAGGATCAACATGTGTTTACCTACTTTATTAAACATGTCTAATGATATCATAAATGGGCCAAACGGATCAACTCGTACCCAATATGCTTGTTACTTTGTGTACGAAAACCCGTTTATACCATTTACATGCGAACACGATTACTGTAATTCTAACCATGCTTAGTTATGTGCCATACATGTAATATGAAAAATTTATTGACCTTAGTTTAATTCATTGTTTTTACGTAATATTGAATATCTAAATATGCCGGCCGGACAGCATTTCCCATGGCTGCATGTAAATTGTCGGATCCACGTGCATCGGGTGCGGTTCTATTCAGACGGCTATTGCCCTTGATGTTGAATTTGAGTGAAAGACCTTATAATCCGAAAAGCAAACCCATTACATCTAAATCAAAGACGCTCAGAGGACTCGACCAATCAAAGTTGCGCGAGCGACATTTCATAGGTTATTTCTAGGAGTGCTGAAAAGGATTTTACAAGCACGACGACATAGAAAAGGGCGAGAAAAGAGAGCACTGCAAAGCCTGCAAACAACCACATCAGATTGTACGAAGTTGGGGTAGGTTGATTGTCGAGAAAATCCACATCACATATTTTTATTCGTCCATTTCGGTGTCGTGGAGGGTTTACCTTCGCTTATTGCCATGGGGTCTCCAAACATAGCAAGCACAGAGCGTCATCAATTAAAAAAAAAAAAAAAAAAACTGAGAATAAAAAATATAAATAAAGAAAAGTGACTGTGAAGAATCCGAGAGTTGGTGATTTACCCTGAGGATGATCTTGTTAATTTTCATACTAGCCATGTTAAAATAGAAAAATACGAACGCAAAAACTCGGTTATCTGAAATTTTATGCAACATGGGGAGAATATATCATTTTGCAGGGATGAGTGCATCACTGATTACACTACGTTTGGATCATTCGGCGCGATGGGTTTGGAAAAAAGAAGAAGAAAAAGCTCCAGTTGTAAAGTTTGAAAAATAACAATCCATGCTGACTTGTGCTTGTGCCATGTGAACCATGCATTGTTAATGTGGTACACATGTATCAGAAAAGAAATACAGCATCACTAGAACATGTGCAATTAATTTCAACTCTTCTCTATCTTTTGGCATCATTCCAGGTTTTCTAAACTGAACAAACTTTCTTGATTGAACGCCAAAAGGGAAATGTGTTTCTTACTCAAAAAAATATTTTCACACCGGTCCCCCGTAATGCATTGAAACTCGTTTATAAAAAGATATTCATTTGAAGGTTCTATAAATTTCTGACAAAAACATCAAACCGATGCAAAGGCCACTTTGGCATGGTTGCTTCATTGAAGAAGATTAACGGGAGAGTGGTAGTGAAATGAAGACTGATTTACAGTACTGATATATCGTGGGAGGATGAGATAAGATTCGTGGGATGAAATATCAAAGTAGAGCATATTAAAGTTCCATATAAATCAACTTTATCGTATATTGAATAAGACCCTTTGTGAAAAATCCATAATTTATAGCTCAATTATGACGCTTTGTAAATTAAAAATTGATGGCTTAACCTAAACATTACTTATTAAGAAATTCAGTAGTGAGATGACCAAACCGCCATATGACATCATGTGGGCGGTAGGTAAAACCTAGCCAACGACAGAAGAAGCCGAACGGTTCTTAAGTCAATGAAAGCACATGCCATTTTTTTCCTAAACCTCCCTCTCTTTTTTTTTATATTTTTATTCAGGGCTCGAATCCAAGGAGCAAAGTTGTTTATTGCTCAATCAACAATCGAATTACAGGCTGATCGATGATGGGAAATATACCAACCCATTGAATTTAGAGTGTGCAACTCCTAGAGGAGCGTTTCTAGAGGATGGACTTCAGTCTTGCATGCGCAAACTTATATTACTTAATAGTGTTACATGTCTCAAAAAAATAAAAATGCCCTTTCGAAATTTTATTTTCCATAAAAGGTATGTTTGTTTCACTAAAAAAACTTCTTGTTGCTAGAAAATGCTTTCCTGAAATTTAATTTAAGAGAAAATGAACCGTTGTATCGAGTTGAAGGTGCTATGGTGCTTGATAATAAGCAAGATCCATGAAAGGGCGGCTCGTGACAAATAAGAATCAACAATTTCTTTGTTTATTATGAAATTCATCAAAATAATATGAATTACTAATAAAGTTATGAAAGATATTTGAAATCATATTTACAAAGTATTATATAGGTGAATATTCTTTTTGGGAATGTAATAGAACGTGAGCATTAATGAAATATATCTAGGAGAAGGTTTTTAAAAAGAAATGAGAATTATCAGAAAAAAATCAGAAAAAGAAAAAGAGAGAGATAAGATATAGACAACAGAGGGATTTACTTTTCTCACTTGAATACTCCTTTTGTCAACAGAACGCGCTAAAATGTCTGAAAAATAATTTATTTGAAAATGATTTTTCATCAAACAAGATGACACCCCGAGTACTACTTACAATTTCCACATGGAGTAAAATGGTTTACTTTCGTAGCTGAACATGTTCAAGATAAACCCCTGGTTTATCCAACTTAAAGAAATTAAATTATATTGATTATATAATTAAAGCTGTACAGAATTTTAAGGAATAGAACATGTTAATATTCTTAGATTCTTAAAGAATAATAAATTCGCCGGTGATGCGCCGATTAGGCATTTGAATTTGGAATAATAACACTAAGTAACAGACAATGAGAGGGGGGGAGAGAGAGAGAGAGAGAGAGAGAGAGAGAGAGAGAGAGAGAGTTTTTAACTAGGGTTTCCGGCAAGAAAGCTTGGTGTCGTGGGTGTATGTATGCATGTCGTACAATTCATACGAAGCACCCACCAATCAGGAAGCCACAAAAGAAAAGCCACCATCGACCATTGGGTCCCTTCTAGGTTTTCATATTTGGCCCAATGAAGAAAAAGAAAGACCAAAAACGGAAGATGCCCATGCCCTCCTCGAGCGTTTATAAAATCTCTCTACCACACTGTTGCCTTTGTATGACTTCCCTAACTCTCTCTCTCTCTCTCTCTATCCCCCTCAAAGATTTCTCTCTGGTTTTGGCATAAGATCAGCTCTCTCTCTCACTCTGTGATTGTAGTTTTTCTGTGTGTTCTTGTTTCCGATGGCTTTCACTCGGTCAGATGCTCTTGGTTCTCGTTTGTTTAATTTCCCGGTGCGATGTTTTTGTCAGGGTTCGGGCCGATTTAGATCTAAAGAGAGATGTGATTTTCCTCATGAAAATTCTGGATTTCTATTTCCTTTTCCCTGATTTGTTCTTCGAAAATTCGCGAGGTTTGGCCGGAAGACGAGCCAGAGAAAAGTTCCAAAAGAGTCCCTTTCTTCCCTCTAAATTTTATCGCTTTTCTTTTGGGTCAATCCGGGGTAGTTCTCACTCGTGGATGCTGTTTATTAATTTTATGTTGCTTTATCGTGATTCGTTAAATATATGGTACGAGGATCTATTGTTTTAAATATATGCGATATAGAGTTCAATTTTTTTATTTGGGTCTGGCGGATTCAAACTCTGGGGTGCTATTTACGTAAGACCATTTCCATAGTTTCTCCAGTGTTGGTCAAAGCCGATAGGCTAATGTTTTTCCCATTGTTTCTTTTGGCCCCTTTCTGTTTTCAAGATTTTCCAGCACATATAGACATATCGAATTCTTCTCAGCATTTCTCTTATGTTCCTTAAATATCCAAGCATGGTTTGATACATGGATCAGCACGCCTTTACAGTCGTCGGTTGCAGGTGTAGCATCATCAAGATTCACAAGTGAAAATGGACGGCGATGATTGGATCGCCCTTTGCCGAAAGTCCATCTGAGATTGAGAATCTTGATGATGCTGCATCGGCAATAAACGACTCTACACGAGAATCTCGAGGTCCCTCTTCTTTGCTTTTCTGTTGCCTTCAGGTGGGTTTAGATTAAATTTGTTTTCTTGGAGGTTTATTTTTTAAAAGATGCTTATAGATTCTCTTTGCACTTTGCAAAAGAAGTATGAGATTCAGATCGGAGCTGATTAAAGATACTGAGAATACTGACTGCCTTTAAAGCTTTGTTCTTTTTCTGACTGCGCAGATCTACAGTTGTGTTTCCTCCAAAGAAATATGTGAAGCCTACTGTATGCAAGAAACGGCTTATGATGCATCACAAGTTGCATGAAGGCATAACGTTGGAATGTTGCAGAGAGTGAATTAAATCGGAGAGAGAGGGAGAGAGAGGAGTCACGGAAGCTGGGAACTGATGAGATTCGCCGCATGAAATATGTTCATCATGCTCAGGAAAGTGTAAATTCCCTTCAATCCTGTAGATTTCTACTTTTGATTCTAATTTTTCTCTCTGGCATGCTTGGCTAGTATATAAGATTAATTCTTTGCTTCTTTTGGTTATTTGTCTATTGTTCAAACATGCACTTGGGTATTTTGTTTCTCCTCAGTTTGATTGGTTCTTTAGCAGCTTAAGATGAGTTAAAATTGTTTGTTTGAGTACAGAGGCCAACATAAAAATGTTCACAATCATTTGGGTCTTTTGGAATCTTCATCATTAGATTTTTAGAAAGTTTGATCTTTTAGAAACATCAATGGCCTGCTCAAATTTCATGAAACAACGATGGAACATCTAATTAGGATCAAATGTGTCAACTTGTTCATATATATGTTACAAAAAATCATATTGCTTTTCATTAAATTTCACCAAGTTTCCCATTGAATTTGATTGAATCACATCTCCTCAAATCTAACAAGTTGACCATGTCAGAGAAAATATACATGAGCTCATCACTGAAAGTTCTCTAACTTTCCTACCACTTCTGTCTTGACTTAGATTTGAATCAAACTGTATGATCACATATCGTTTATCCGTCAAACTATAGCTTCTCAGCAAAAAATGGCCAACAAAGAAGTGAGTGAGAACTCCACAAATGGTTTTTATATCTCAGAATATGTGCATATTTGAAATCAGGAACTGATTTCTTCTTCTGACCATGATGTGCCAATCAAGGTGGGAGGATGTCCAATTTGTCACTACCACATTTTGCTTTTGCTAATATCTGCACAAAAATCGACCTATCAATCTTATTGGTGTGGGACCGATCGAAACGGTTCCCATAAACTTCCTTTCACCTCTGCTACTGAAGTGGTACTAGAAAGGATCTCAAAATATCTCCATTTTCTGCTTCATCCATCATGACAGCGACGAAACCAGACACCTCAATTGAATTTTATGAAAATCCGTGTGCCTGGATCGCCTGACCTATCTGGGAACACATTGTGACTAGTCCTATATTAAGTTAGGTTTACGTTTCCAAATCAAGAAACTTCTTTTAGATAATTACCTTCGTTGACTAGATGTACAAGCCTAAGGACACCTCATACATGTCAAATTTTATCCTAAAGTCAAGAGATGCTATATATTGTGCAAAGGGAATTTACTCCAGGACGTGTGATTTTTCAGGAGCTATGGAGAAAGGATGGATCCTGCGTAAGCAAAGATATATTGGTCAGATATGGCTTTACCTAATGAAGAAGCAAGAGGATCAAGGGACGTGGCATTTACGAATGTCGGAATGCATTGCGTAATAAAGATTTTTTTATTCTATTCCTTTCACAACTTCACAAATTCTTCAGACCAACTACCTCAATATCCATGGAACACCCTGCAAGCGCCACGAAATGTTGATTAAAATGGAACTTTGTGTGAATACTGCCAATCTTTGTAGGTTGGATATACATCACAAGAATGGATGTCAATACTTTTGCACAAACCAGCTAAAGATTATCTCTCCTGACGTTCTTCTTCCAAATAATCAAGCATAATTTCACGACATTGCTAGGGCAGTGTAAGATAGGTCGGGTGGGATTCGCCAAGATCGAGTTAAAGAGTCATGATCCTTTATTTGTTTTTCCCTTCATTCTCACCCGTTTTCCGTTTGGTACTAAACATGAAGTGTTTATGTTTCTCTTTGACCTTCATTGACAATAATCTTGGGTAAGATTTTCTGTTCTTAGTGTATCGACTTCATGGCCATTGCTTTTAAAATGTACTTCCTATAGTTCGAATGACTTCATAGATGAACCTCTCTTCAACTGGTGCAAAATTCATATGGGATCTCCAGTCCAATATACTTCCGTTACCCTTTTTCTTTTCTTTTTCCTTTTTCCTTTTTTCTTTTTTCTTTTTTCGCTTTGTGTGATCCACGCATATAGTATCCGATTATACTCATAATCTCGCTGTGCATGAGACAGCTCTTGCGGCAGAAAGAAAACTTATTACTTGTCTGAAGAGCTCACTAGTAGAGATGTCCACATGACAGGTTGTGACTTTGCGAAACATAGTCGTATGTCCATGTATAAATGTAAACCCTACATGAAATGAGAATTCTTTAAATGACTCATTTCATGACCTCTAGCTGTGGTAACACCATGTCTTATAATCTTTCCGGTTTTGGGAGTTCTTTGATTGTTCTCTTTAGGTTTGTTTCCAAGTAAAACGTAGGCGTGACTGATAGGTTCGTCGAGATGAAATTACCACGGTCTGATTCCAAGTGTCTTGTGTTCATGTGAGGTTTGATGTTGTGAATCAATCTAACCATCAATGATGTAAAGCCCCATGAAAATGTCTTCTCCGATTTGCCTTGAAGGATTATTTGTCGCAGTTCTCTCGAGGTTAGATTTACTATGTATATTCCTTTTGATGCTTTTCAGATGGATTCCCAGTGCCCGTAGAAAAAGATACAAAATACTCTCATTTTAGTCGCCAATTTCTCTTTGGGAAGTTGTGAAAGAATATGAAATAGACTCATTCTATATAGATGATTCAGAGGACATATAGAGTAAATCACGATGCAAAAATCATATGAAGAATTGTGCATTAACTCCTCGGGCAGTTAGTTGAGATACATTGGGTATCTTGTTCCGGGATTAAAGGGTATTTATTCAAATCCCATTAACTACATGCAAAATAATCTATGTCAGGGTATCTGTACAAGTCAAAAGTATGAACTTGACTTGTTCATTGGGTTTGCAGAGTATATTATGGGTTTTCACATAGCTAAATCCCATGTTTGTGTCCTTAAAATTATTTTTAAAAAAAGAAGTTATTTCCTTTAGTGGGATGTTGTGTGAATTTCACTTTATTTGATTACATGGTCGACATGATCCATCGCAGTAAATCCATGCAAAAGTTATCCCGTTGCCTAGACACTTACTAGTTAAAGGAAATAATGGTCCCCATGCAAGCATTGTCTGGCTACAATTGATGGGTAGTACCATCAAGAACCTTTGCAAGGACCATTATAATGGCATTTAGACCCATCGACCCGCCCTAAATTGAATGGCTCCCACCCCATCGCAGTACAGCCAAAACCAAACACTCGACTATCTTTCGCTTTGTTATTCAAAAGTATGTGGGTACGGCTCTTTTCAACCGTGAATCATGGCGCTCTGCGCGAGATCCACGTGATCTAACGGCTAGAATGTATTGGGTTTGTGCGCTAACGGCTGTCAATGAACATACCGTGAATCCATTTCATTCGGCAGGTGGGATCGGAAGAGAAGTTACTTTTGTTAGGTTGTCCAAGAAGGGCTGCATGTGCAGGTCCTACATTAAATAAGTTCAGCAAAGACAACGATTGTACAGGAACTGTAAAGTCTCCAAAATCATTTTCAGCAAGCACACAGCTCATACTTCATTCTCTTCTTCTTAGAGAAAAACACAGCTCATAAGTAAAGTGAAAAGTTGCTTGATGCGATACTAACGTATATCGAAACTATTTGGTTTTTTGCATGAGAAGTTGCTGACCTCATTAAGAAATTAGGGCTCTTTTGATAAACCGTCCATCATTTTAAGGGAAGAAAATAAAGAAAAAGTTTGTTCGATGGCTGCCGAAAATTTTATATGAAATATTATTAGTTTCTACCGAGCACATAACGTTACAGTTAGTATAATAGGTTCTTATAATAGGTTTTGTTAACATAGTTTGTATTATCGTCAATTGACCTCGATACTGTTAAGAGCCGAATACTTTAATGAGGTCATCGCACAAGTTCCGTAAAAATCTAACAAGAGAAAATCATCTCATCGATTCACCTTTTGTTCAAGAGGTGAAACCATCGAATTACCTTGGTCAACCACGTATATCAACTTCTCCTTTTAATTTTAGACATCTAAATATGAGATTTTCTTCTTTGTCGTATCCACCTGATACTATGCACGCTTAACCCTTTCAAAAGGAAGCCTCGCTGTTAAAATGACTAGTGACTTTTTTTTAATTTTGGTAGTAATCTATTCATAAGGTTAGTGAAATTTCATATTAAAAAAGTGGATACTGGTTAGGGATGAGCATGTTGGCGGTTCTTTCCCTAAATCCGAGAATTGCCCATTAAAGACCGATTCCAAAAGTTGGAACCGGGAACCACCCATTAATTTCATGGATCCACCCAAGAATTGGAATCGTCAATTCGATCTAGTTCCCGAGTGGATCCATAGAATTGGTCCTACCAAGCTTCACGCGTTAACACTATAATATGCAACAAAAAATTACACAAAGGAATTACCTCATCAAAGACACTCCCAATTAGAGGCAATAAACCAACAATATTAGCATGTTAGGAAGTGTGCAAGCAAGAAAGCACACTTACCAAACTTGTTATAAGTGGGCAAAAGTAGACAACTATCTAACAAAAATACTAATAAGTAGCCTAGGGTTTAGGATTTTTCATGTTTTAAAATATATATTATATATATATATTATTGGTCCTGGTCCGGATGAGCGGTTCCACAATTGAAACTGGGAACCGAACCGGTGCCCACCGGTTCCAATAAATTGAACCGAGAACCAAACCGATTCCCTTAGGAACCACTGGTTCTTGGGCGCTCTGGTTCGGTTCCGAGCGATCAGGGTAGTTCTCGTTCCCTTTGCACACCCTTAATACTGATGTACCGGTGATTAATGAAATTCTCGTAAGACCTGATTGTGCGTCTCACGGGCTCGGGCTCGCCCAAGCTCGCTCTCGAACCAAATGGGCGAGAAGGGCCGAACAGCACTTTAAAAGAGATCTTAGACAAGACTAATTGATCAGGAGTCCGGCCCAGTAATACTGGGCCCGTCCAAGAACGGCCCAGCCCAAAGATTCTACATCCATATTACATATTCTTTTGGTACGATGTACCTAAATTCTGGCCAGCTTCATATTTGTCCCTCACCGCCGTCTCGCTCTCCGGCGGCGGAAGGCGAGAAGCTCAGGACGTCTTGCCGGACAAGGAGCTTTGCCCCGACGGACCTGGGTACCACCTGAGGCCCGACCTTTGTGGCCGGCCGTCTCGGCCCACGACCACCTCTAATTCGATGCGTGTGATTGGTAACTTTCAATTTTAGGGCATCATATACTAGAAAACCAGTCCGATTTCAAGACCTGCGAATTATCGAGACTACATTGATAGCCATCGCCGGACAACCGAATAAACCGCCAAGCCTCCCCGAACGGACTGCAATCTTCGTCTTCCTCCATGAGATGACCCAGAAGATCCTGCAAGCCGCCCGCCGGGCCTCCGGGGGCGGCGGGCCGGCGCGGTCTCGGAGCCTCTACGGCGAGCTCCACCGAGGATCGGCAGAATCGCTCCCCCGACGGCCCCTTTCGACCCTCCTCCCGGCGCCCTTCTCTCCGGCCTCAGCCACGCCTTGCTTGACCGCATCCTCTCCGACCCTCATCTGCATTCCTCGAAATGCCTCGCCTTCTTCGATTACCTCCTCGAGAACCAGCCCTCCTCCCCCTGGTTCCGTCCTAACCTGCAGTCGCACTTAGTACTAGCTTGCCGGCTGCTCAAGGCGACGAACTTTAGCGGGGCGGAGCGTCTGCTGAGATCCGTGCTGATGAATCGGAACGGGCCGCTTCCGTTTTCGGCCATCGCGTGCGTGATCGAGAAACGTTGCGTCAAGGCGCGAATTAGAGCGAAGTTACTCGAGATGATGTTTAAAGTTTACTCAGAACATGGGTTATATGATCAGGCTTCGCAGGCATTTGATTACATGAGAAAGAGGGGAGTCCGGATAAATGAGAGGGCATGTACTGTGCACTTGCTTGCCCTGAAGAGATCTGATCAGGTCGGGTTGTGTGTGGAGTTTTTCGGCAAGATGGTTGACTCCGGTATTGGGATTTCTGTGTACTCTTTGACTGTCGTGGTTGATGGGTTGTGTGGGAATGGAGCGGTCAAGATGGCTAGGGAGCTGGTGGAACAAATGTCAAGAAAACGTGTAGAACCAAACATTGTCACGTTCAATACACTCATAGATGCTTGCGTGAAGTGGTGGAATTTTCACGAATTGGAATTGGTGTTGGTCTTGATGCAAAAGGAAGGAGTCGAATTCGATCCCGAGACGTATAAATTCCTAGTTGGTGGGTACGCAAGCTTTGGAAGGGCGAAGGAGGCCGAGAAGTTGATATTGAAAATGCATGATCTTGGTTTGAAAGTTGACACCCATTTGTATAATCTGACCATCGGTGCATTCGGTAAAGAAGGGTCCGCAAGAAGCGCTGTTAACCTGTTCGATGAAATGACTAATAGAGGTGTTGAGAAGAATGCCGACACTTACTGGGCTTTGATTAGTGGGCTTTGTCAAGTCGGGAGATCAATGAGGTTATTCAGTACGTCGGTGAGATGCGGAGGAAGGGAATTCAAATTGGTGAGGTTATGATGGAGAGAGTAGTAGATGCCTTTTGCAAGAAAGGGATGGTAGATGAAGCTTACAATTTTCTTGTTAGCATAGAGGAGAGAGAGACTAAGAGCTGATGTATTTGCCTGTGAGGGTATAGCAACCGCATTATGCAAAATGAATGGGAATGAAGAAGCCAAGGTGCTTGAAAGTTGAAATGTGATGAGCATTTGCCGCTCCATAGGAGGCACTTAGACTTCATGTTGATTAAGATGCTGATGCGTCGGTGTGGCTTGATATTGTATCTTCGGGAAAAAAAGCATACAATCAAGTATTTCTTGCTCATCATTCATCAATCGAGATTTTGAGTGCATTGAAGATATGTCATCTATGTGAGCAAAAGAGGTCAGACTGGCCGAAGCTTAAGGTATTTCACCCAACCTTAGGAAAACAGAGTAATGGTTGATAAATCCATGCACAACGGATCCAGCATTCAGTGGCAAAACGGCAAGGGCCTATATTCCTCCTCCAGGAAGTTAGACTAATTTACTTGCAATGGATGCTTCAGCCAACATTGCAGATTTGCAAGAGAAATGGTTAGTGCAGTGAATTCGAGTATTGAGCAAGGCTGCCCATCAATACTTTTAACCCCTCGAATGGAAGAACGGAATGGTTCGTTCACACCCTGCTCTATGACTTCGCTTCTCCTTCCTCCCCCTCCCTTCGTGCATGTGGGGCACAAGCGAACCGGGTCTGTGATTGTGACTGTGAATCCCGGGATTTCTCTCGTTTTTGTTCAAGGAAATGAAATGGCATGATTTACAGACATCGATTATTGATGAATTACCAATGGGTACCGAAACTCTTTCTATGCTTCCTTTGCAGAAATTCTCTTTCTTTGGGTGGCATTATCATGATCGCGGACTCTTGCCTTGCCAATTGTGACAAAAGAAACAGCAGAAGCAGTTCTGGGACTTGGAATGGAATAAACACAATCTTCCATCGAATTCTGGCACCAAGTAAATCTTTCCACGTGATGTTAGCTATAACAGCCTCGTTGAAGCGAATGGTTAATCATTCTAAGGATTGGACTGGGAAGAGGCATGCTAAACGGATTATCTATGAACAGACTATCGCAACATTTAAGAGTGATGCTCATGCTAGAGACCAGCCAAGGCTGCCACTGTACAGCGTCGAACTACTCTTCCTAAACCCAATTCCTCTCTTTTCTCCTTTCCAGTCAAACAACGCTCTATCTACCATTTATTCGATAACCCGGCCACGTGAAGGCTCTATCAACACGCCACCAGGTCTCATGTCGACAAAACTTAACTGAGGAGAAAACAAAGAGAGAATAAAGGAATGAGATTAAAAAAATTAGAATCTCATCGTCGAACTCCTCCGTTGTTAGATTAGACAGAAAAAAACAAAAAAAGGAGGAGAAAGAAAGCACCTACTTCCCTAACCGGACAAAGCAAAGCACCAAAAGATATACAAAGGAAACCAAACTCGTTAGAAAAATGAAAGGCATGCCAAATAAAACTCTTCCCCCCTTAGCTCTTAAGGGGCCCCGGACAGAATGGGATCGTTGATTATCGACCCATCATCTCCACCAAAGGCGGGTATACTTAGAGACCGTTTTCTCATCCTCGCCTTGCCGGGTGTTGCCACACGCCTCTCGTTTTTCTCCACGAGCACAGAAGCGTAAGAGCACAACGGCTCAATCTTCTGTTCATTGCTATGCTTGAGGAAAAGGTCCAGATTTTTACTATACTTGTCCTCTCCCACGTTTGTCCCCGGATCCCCAGGAGCAGGAACTAACTTCCGTTCCTCATCGTCGTCCGACCAATACCCATTCTCCACCACGTCCTGCATGGCAAGATCGTCGTACTCCTCGTCTGATTTAGTAGACTGCTCGTCCACTGATCCTACCTGTGAAGGGCAATACTTCTACAGTCAAAAAATAGAGGAGAGCACCACAATGGTGCCAGACCACTTGAAAGAGAGACTCGGATCAAAGAGTAAACTCGAACCTCTTCGTGGTCGTGTTTGCTAGCATCGTCTTCTGTTAGATCTTCGTCGCTGTCCACAGGTGGGTCATCGGCCTCTTCATCACTTCCATGCACGGAGTGGTCTTCCTTCAGCTGAAAAGTGTTAACAAAAATAGAAAACTCAGCAGAATTTCGCATCTTATAAAACAACAATGCGAATTTTCCCTGGGAACAAAATGCTTGTGAAGTTGTGTATTTACAGATTAACCTACAACATACCTCCTTGGCAGGCCCATCAGACATCCTTGGTGAGCTGCAACAAGACGAATAGTATTTGCTGCCAGTATCAGTCCCGTCAGCCCTCGATTCATCGACACTTCCAGCATAGCTTCCAGCATAGCTTGTGCCTCCATCACTAGGCCAAGCACTGATTCCAAAATGACCAAACTGAAGATTGACCGGCTCAGCCTTTCCGATCTGCAATGGACCATACATAGGGTTGCCTATTTCATTCTCACCCCCGTTGCCCAAAACAGGGTTCCCATTACTGTCAACTGAATTCACAGGCCAAGCCCTGGCAACAGATCCATCTGTATTTAGAAGTGCCATCAGATGCCTAGAAGAACCTTTTCTCTGAATCAGTTGAAACATCCCCTTAGAACTTAAGGAATTTGCAGCACATTGGTTCCTGTACTCCTCATCAATCACAGAAACTGTGTTTGTCGTGGGATCATAAAGCTGCTCCCCCACTTCACGCCTTCGGAGGCAGCTAAAAACTGTGGCATGGATTGCCGCCACACTCCTATCAACATTGGTATTGTTTATTTTGGGGACCAGGTGCTTGTCAGCCCTTTTACAAAGGTAGTCCTGTATTGTTCTAATATTCCTTATGTACTTCACATATTTATTTTTCGCCGGGTCCAGCGTCATGTACTTTGCACGAACAGCAAATCTTTCCATGTGCTTGTCTTCATTTGTAATATAGATCATGAATGGTATGATGGAGGGATGCTTCTTCATTAGCCCCATCTGCATGAAATGGAAAGTAAAAACCAAATTAAGCCTGAGGGGAGATCATTGCAAACCCAAAGTGTACACTATACAGGAGAGAGAAAAGAAAGTGGACTGGGATGAGCTTACCACAAAATTAAGACTCAAGTGAACACCTTCAACAACTACTGATTCTTTCCGCTCTTCCCACGCAGTGATCAAACGATCGAGACTGTCAATTACCATCTCACTTTGTGCTTTAAAACCTTCAACAGCCATCTGTTTTGGACTGATTAATTCAGAAGTAGCTCCGCTTTCTTCAGATGCTGTGGCATCTGGTTTCCCTGGCTTTGATCCATCAGATGTCTCAGCCTTAAGAGTTGAGCGCGAAATGCCAGCTAGTTTAGTGGCTTTCTTCTTAGCCTTTGCTTCTGCAACAGCAACAGGATCCAAGTGTTCTCCTGCATGGTATGTGGAAGCCCAAAGTAAGGGGTTTTGCTTCTCATCCACAAAACTCCTCATCATGTGCCGAATGGAGTCAGTGGATATCACCGTAGTGATTCCAAGCCTGCTACCCTGCAGGAATGAGCTTCAAAAATTAATATAATTGGGAAATTGACAAAGAAAAGTGTAGATACAGCATCGCGTTCACTTTGTACAACTAACAACTCCACTTAACATGAAAAGCACTAATGGATTTCCAGTTCCAGGCCCCAAAATAATAACAAAAATATGTAATGAGGAATGCAGCGACGGCTAATATGAACTACCCAAAACAAAAACTGTCCAAGAAAAACTAAAGAACATTAAAGTTCTCAGCTAAAGATATACCAGCAATGCAGACAAAGTAGATTTCCCACATCCACTAGTGCCACATAACAGCACAGTTACGGATTCTTTCCTTTCTCGTATTCTGCAGCAGAAAGCCAGGAGATAATGCTTAAGAAAACATAGACCTCCTTCATGCCGCAAATGGCAAATGACAAATCCCATGGTCCATATGGTAAGCAGTAATCACAATTTGCAGAGTCAGAGTCAAGTTTTATCATAATTCCTGAAAAAACCCATACAACCATATTATGCAAATGATGCATACATAAGCAGTGCATTCCCAAGAGTGGATCTTATGTTTTCTCCCAAGAAGAAAGTTGTGAAGGAGGAAGATGTGTATTAGAAGCTGTGAGATAAGATGTACCTGCAAGCTAAAACCAAGTCGGCCCTCTGATTTGCGCCCACGTACTTATACTCAGAAAGACTGCTGCATACAATATCTAAGAAAGTCTCTCTCCTGACAACAACAGTTCTTCGCCTTTTGTACAGTTCGAATGCTCCTGAACTGGAATGTTTGTCTGCTGCTGCTTTACAGGTATGCCCCTTTGAAGCATCAAAATCAGAAGGTACCTCCGTTCCCTCTGGGAAGAAGCCATCAACAGAGGCCTCATTTCTCATCAATTCAAAAACCCGTTGACTCATCTGGTGCAGAAAGAAACAAAATACATCTTAAACCTTCACCTTCACAAGTAACCAAGAGGATGTTATGCAACACGTTTCCTTGGGGAAATAAAAATGGCTCTCACACCAAACCTAGGAATCAGACAAATCATCTTATAAAGATGCGTTGAACTCTTAATCAGCACGGTCAAAAGAAAACAACCGATCGGGTTAACATCAATTCTACTGCACTGTACCACGTCAGAAAAAAAAGTATTGCATGAGGAATAAGATCTGAGGTTTTCTTAATTCAAAAGCCAAAGGGGTGCATTTCAACGATACTGTTACACGAAGAGGTCAAATAAGGAACAGTAGAACACTCTCAAATGCACAAATTTGTCAGGCCTTTTGACAAGTAAAGGTGCAACTGACGTAGGAAGAGAGATTCCGCAAGAAACAACAATACCAATCACCAAATAAATAAATAAATAACGAGAGAATTCTCAGGCATCAACGATAGATTCATTCCCCATTCACAAAGAAATCCGAGTCCCCGATTTATAAGAACGTCGGGGATGCGGCATTTTTCTTCTAGCGAAAGAAAGCAATACGTTCCGAGCATTAGTATGACAATCCATGAGATCGCATAATTTCTGCTACAGCTCGAGGCCCTACGGGGGAAACTAAAGAAAAGAAATTGAAATTTCGCAGAACAGATTGCATGCACGATAGATCTCCGCCTGGCGAGGACATTCACCCACAGAGACCAACCGATCGCAGCATAATGCGGAGAATCGCGAGAACGAAAAAAGGCAGAATGCAGCTCCTAGCTTCAGCAGAAAGTGAAAAGATTGCGGCAGGGGGGAAGAAAAGGAAAAAGAAAAAAAGAAATTTTCTGAAGATAAAATAACAGAACAATAAGAAGCTCGCGACGGCCCGGACAGAAGGAAGATCGAAGCAGCATGAAATTCACCTTGAAGGCGTGCCGAGCCTTGCATCCCATGAGCTGGAGGGTGCTCTGCAGGACGGGGCGCGTGTACCGGAACGACTCCTTCCTCCCTCCCTCTCTCTTCTCTCCCTCGTCCACCACCACTATGTACAGAACCTTCGTCACCTCCGCCATTGCTCCACCTCCACCTCTCTCTCTCTCTCTCTCTCTATCCGAGTCGGTGCGCACCACGGAACGACAACTGCAGAGGAAAGACCGAGAAAGATGGATCAGCGAAAACGGACGAATTCAATGAATCAGCCGACCGGACGAACAGCTCCACGTGCGGCGGAGAACGGACGACGCCAACCGGCGAACGCCCGAGAGAGACCCCGAAGGAGGAGAAAATATCGCGCGCGCGCGTCGGGATCGCGGATCGGAGGGATGGACGCGGGGGCAATGCGGGTGAGCCGGGGGCGCGGGATCGAGGATCGAACCTGAAGGAAAGAAGGATTCCAGGGGGAAGCGGCGGTCGCGGGTCTAGGGCTCGGGGATCGCGATCGCGGAGGAGCTCGTCTCGCTCGGCGCGGGGATCGGTGGCGGGGATCGTCGTTGCTGGCGTCTTCTCATGTCTGCTCGTGTCACCTGGCTTACACGCATCGGACCAGCGCGCCCTCCACGAGTCCCCCCCTTCCCTCTCTTTATAAACAAAACGGCAGAGCCGCGGCAAGGACCGCCTCTCTCTCTCTCTCTAGAGCGCTTTCGCCTCGAACTGGCCTCTCTCTCTCTCTCTCTCTCTCTCTAAGGGTCAATGACGGATTTGACCTCGGCCAGGCGCCGTAATAACGACGCGGCGTGTCCCTTTGATATTTAAAAAGGTGGGCCCGGTGGCCTGGGGCCGGGGGCGTTCGCGACTTTACGGAGGTGGGAGATCCCGTGGGCCCATGGGCCCGACCGTAATATCGGGGTGGGGATTCGAGGGGCGAAGACCCGGAGGAACGTTTAGCGATTAACCCGCCTCGAGGGGATAGAAATTGGGAGTTGGAAGAGGACTAAAAAAAGAACAAAATCCTTATTTTATGCCGTGACCGAATGGGGCAAGGACGAAGTCATCACCTGATGACCTTTTTGCTTTTCGTTAAGAAAAAGCAAAAATAAAATAAAATAAACGATGATCCATATTTCAAATTTATACAATTGTAATCAATTGAACCCAAACTAATTTTTTTTATCATAAACTAATTTTTTGACTACCAAAAACTCCAAACTAGTATATTTATAACAAATTTATATTCCGTTGATTTCCGTTAAATTATATTAATACCATGGAAAACCTCAAACCAATACATCTATAACAAACAAGAGGTAAAACTCCAAACCGATTACAACGATTAACCAACAAGTATTGTTTAACTCAACATTTTGATGGAAAATTTAATGGAAATTAACGAAAGAAAAATTTATCATAAATTTACCGGTTTAGAATGTTTCGTGTTATTAACCCTTATTTTTTTAAAATTCATATTGATTATTTTTTCATTTTACTGTTTTTAAGATTTAAATTTTAAAATATTTGAAATTTTTCTTACTTACGCTTCATTTGGACGTAGTGATTAGGAAAGAAAAGGAGGGATCGAGATAATTATGAGAAGAAAAGGGAAGAGAAGATATGAAGTAATCAAGTTATGGTGTTGTTTGGAAATTAGTGAGAGGAAGTAAGAGCCCATTTGTTTTTGCGAAAAAATAAAATGATTTAGAAAAATATTTTATAAAAATGAATTGGTTACATTTCTTAAAAGAATTAATCAATGAAAAAATATTTTTCACCTTTTGGAATAATCTATATCTAAACAACTTCATGAATAATAGAAATATTTTCCATTCATTCATTATTAAAGACAATTCAAAGGATCATCTAAAAATATTTTTTAAATTGTGAACTTTCCATAAAACAAACACACCATAAATAAAAGAATATATTATGTACTTATTGACTTAGATGCGATAAGGGTATAATTGGGAAAGGGCAATAAATATGTTAAGCAACACACAAATCCCTCTGAATATTTCCAGATTAGAGAGATTCAAATAAATTTAAAATTTCGATTTCTACAGGAAATTGACCGGATCAATTCATCTCAATCTCTTCCTCTGTCCCTTTCTTTCCATACATACACCACCGTGTCACCACCGTGTGATTGGAACCTTCTCTCTTTCTTCCTAATCCCCCTAATAAACGCAATGTCAACTTGTATACATAAGACTCCATGATTTTAATTATTGAATAAAAATTTCTTTGATGAGAAATTAAAGATGAGAAGTAACTCTTGAGTATAAGCCAGGTCTATTTGGTTTCTTTTTCAGTGAAACGCTGGCTATTTTTCGCTGAAAGATTTCGACTTGCAAAGGAAAAAACAAGAACATGATTAATCGCAGAAAAAAAAAAGTAACATAAACAGACAATACCTACCGACCAAAAAAAAAAAAAAAAAAAAACAGACAATACGCTAAAAGGTAAATGCTCAAACGCGCCTCGAAGCAACGTCTTTGTCACCGGGACAAGAAACGGACATGTCCCACGAATTGAATCTTTTGCAGTACGTCCTTTGTGTCACAAGAATATGCAAATTAATTCACGAGCATGGACCGCGATATCGGGACCCGCATTGGTTAGATTCTTTTGTTAAGCCGATCGTTTTGTTCGGATGAAGTACGCATTTCAAACGCGGCATTTTTTCGTTCCCGGTAACCTGTAAAAAGACGGGCCTGCTCGCGTTAATGCCGTGGGTTCGTGACGTTGGATCTGAATCAGAGTTTTCGATAGCATACGACCTCAATGTCGGGTAAAATCAGGACTTTAATTGGTACTTCGAGCAACTCGATTCACAACATTGGTACTCTCCTCAATCTCCTTTAAAGTTGCTATAAAAAAAATGACAAGTATATTCAAAGTCTTAAAATACGTGGTGAAAATGCAATTGAGTCCTAAATATTTTAAAAAGTTTAATCAAATTCTAAAATTTATCATAAAAGTGCATTAAGTTCTAAAACTTTAAAAAAGTGCAATTAAGTTTCTTAAATTTGTCAAGCTGGTATAATCAAGTTATTTATACTTTCGTGATGAGTTTTAAGATTTCTAGTGCACTTGTTAAACGAAAAACAATCACTTTTTCTCATTTCAATCACGAATATATAGTCGGTTTAGTCAGTTCATGCTAACCCCATGAACTCTCGTGGTACATCGCGCTTTTAATGGTTAGAAAAGATTAGTTATGCAGCACCGACACTCTCCTGGGTCCTTTGTGTTGTGTCCGATACTTCGACACGTTTTGATACAGGGTCAACGAGTGTTGAAAAATCCGAACACGTGGTTAACTTTCCCCGACATGCTAGTCCGAAATTCCAACACGCATGGGGCAAATTTTAAAATTTCAATACTTAAGGGGTCAAAATGTAAATATATGAAGAGAAAAAAAGTAAGGACCTAGGTGCCATTGCCACCATTGGAGGGGGCCGGCGAGGTGGCGGAGGGAAAGCGGCCCTTGTTGGCTTGGGTGAGACCATCGTCGACTAGGCAAGGGCTATCAAGGCTCGTCTAGATATGGGCAACACCGCGCCCTTGCTCGGCCCTAATGAGGTCGGCTGACCCTCACTTGGGGTCGGCGAGGCCTTGTTTAGGGCTAGGGAGGCTCATCGCCCACAAGTGAGGGTTGCCCATCCTTTGTCGCCTAGGGCCGGCGACCTCGCTGACCCCCTCAAACGGTGGTAGCGGCATGCCCAACCATCCATGACCTTACCTTTTTTTTCACCACCCTGTATTTTTTTTTTTTTTTACAACCTTGCCTTTTTTTCAAGTTTTTTAAGAATTATTTTAGCTTTTTAAGAATTTTTTTTACTATTTTTTAATAATATTTAAAGAAAAAAAGTAATAAAAATTACCACATAGGATAAATAAATTAATTTAAAAATATTACTTCAGAATTTTTGATTAAATAAATTGACAGGTGTTAACGGAATGACTTGATTGCATTAATTTGATAAATTTTAGAACTTCAATTACACTTTCCCATAGTGCACATGTCTCTAAATTTGAGAATAGAACATGGATTGCTTTTTTTTTTTCTCTCTAAGTTTTATGGATTATTACAATGTAATATAGTTGAATTTGTCAAATAAAAATAATGAATGATATTAACAAATGTTAGATTAATGTTTTTAGTGTAAATTAATTTTAGACTCTTTTTATTATTATTTATTTATTCATGCATTTGTATATAATGATATATTTAATGTATAACATGTCGGAATTCTTTAGATTTTTAGAAATGACGTGTCGGTGTGTCGTGTCGTGTGTAATATCGTCGTATGTCGCGTAATAAGTGTCGGTCTTATATAGAAGATTAGCCTAGTTTGAAAAAATAAGCATTAACGCGTATTCTTCGGTTGATGGAACGGTGTGTTTCGATGTGATTGGTTAGCTAATTTAATTAATTAAATTACATGAAAGTGCGCCCTCTTTCAAAAGGGACGGTGAAGTGATGTCGAAATAAAAATAATAATCGGGGTCAGTGGGGGATCCTCATGAAGTGACGGGAAACTATTATACATGAGATGCTAACTCCGATTGCGACGCTTTAAGTAATATAACGTTGTCAAGTACATCTCAAGCAATGTCGGACTGATGGCTGACGTGGCTGGTTCCCAGGGAAAGATATGCTGAGATAATATATGTGTTATATAGACGACTCGGTGCTAATCATCATACTTAAGAATTTCCTGTGAAAAATAGCAATATCTTGTTAGCAGTTGGTAAAAGAAGTCAATCGGGGGAACATGCCTCGAAACCGCAAGCCATGACATCAACATCTCAAATTTTTTTTTTTTTTCAAGTCGCCGAATCACCAAAATCATACAAGTACAACAAATACAATCTCTATTTACTAAAGAATGTCCTAAAATTTATCTACCATGGAATTAATATCCTTGAATTTTTTTTTTTTTTTTTGTGTCACCAATACACTAGTACGAGTTTGGTCATTTTGGCGGTACAAAAAACTGATTTTGGTATTGGTGTTGCATTAGGCGCCTTTTAAGATTTATCGTGACTTAATAAAAATCTTAATATGTTAGTGTCATGAACATAATATATATAATTTAGGATTTTTCATAATATTAATATATAGAAAAAAAGTCAATTGAGTTTCACGTTTAAAACTTCAGGAGGATCGGAGCAAATATCTATATCCGATGAAGAACTTCAAGGGGGCAAAGAGAAGGCCTATATGGTGAAAATTAAAAAAAGAAAAACGAATTTCCTCCAAATCGAATTTTATTAAAAATCGGAGGGGATGCATAATTCAAAGGACCCACAAATTACCCGTGTTCCCCAACATCATGAATATATATATTAATATCAAATTCTAGTCGGTAGATATTTTTTTATTTATTTTTAGGGGCCGTTGACTGGGGCCATAGCCATAATTTGTCATTCGGTTTCGCCTTGAGACCAGCTCCCTCTTTGTGGTTTCCTCGTTCTCCGCTGGCTTTTGTCGTTGTTTTCTTGGGGCGGACGACGACGACTTTGAATTGGTCATCACATCACTCACTTTGATTTAGTAAATTCAATAAAAAGATTGGCGACAATCGCACGGCTTCGTGTTAACGACTATAACTGATTTAACTTAAAATTAGGTGTCGTTGATCAACGGGTGCGGTGCATTTGATCCGCCGACCTAATCTACCCGCTGAAGCGTCTTAAGCGGATTAAGTTTTGGTTTCCGTGGACTCTTCCACGTCTCTCATCTGAATTACCCTTTTCTTTTTAAAGGGTACAGCTAACATGACCGGCAAACCGTATTTTAACTGTTGCAAGCTTATTTTGCTACGCTCTAGCGCTTCCGATCAACGCGACATATCTTGAAATATTTGATTAAAGGAAAATGTGTCACAAGAGTACATAAACAGGCAATAGTATGAGTATGTGCATGGTTGCGGCATGAAAAAATATTGACGTGGTATTGGGTGTTGGGGGGAGGGGAGGATGATGGGGGACATAATTTGATGCGTCTATGATTTTTTGCAAACTAATTCCAAGGCTCGATGGTTGATTTATGTCCCCAACAAAGCAACTCTATTTATTAAAGTGCTAATACCATGAAAAACTCTAAATTGTTTCACCTATGATAAATTTATCCCAAATTAATTTTATGATGACAAAAATTTCCAAATTGACCACCAAAAACACAAAATTGGTAGTAAAACCCAAAAACTGGTGTGTTATTTAATTTAGCAATTTGAAAAATTTAACGAAAATTAATGGATGATAAATTTGTTAGTTTTTGATTAATTTTGGGTAAATTTATTATATGTAAATCAATTTAAATTTTTTTATTATATTGACATTTTATTAAAAGAATCAAAAGTGAAAATCATCGTGAAAAAATCGATAATTACGCGATTGTGATGTGTTGAAAGTAACGTTGTGACTTTTTGCTTGTCGTGTCACTAAAAAAGCCAAAAAAAGCGCGTGACTGAAACATTGGTTCTTAACACCAAGAAATAATTCGTCAATTAGAAATAAAAGCTCGAAATAAAGGGGGTACGTGCATGATCTAAATTAGATCATATTTCGAGCGACCAAAGAAGAGAAGGCGAAAGCGGTCGGTCGACGAAAGCGACGGAGACAAGACGGTACGATTGAAATCACACCACGTCCCTTTAAAGTCCAACGCCCGTTCCCTTTTTTCTTTTCAAACGGCTTTCGCAATCAATGGGAGCACCGACTATCATAAAAAATGCAAGACTTGTAACCTTTTGAAAATTCAACACGTACGAGTGGACCGGCACAAAACCAAATCTAGGACAACCGAAAAGGATTTTTTTTTTTTATTTATTTTTTTGTAGAAAGAGTTGCACTAATGTTATACGAGGAATTTGATGGGTTGTCATTATTAAATTAGCATAGGTTCTTGCCAAGTCTGGATTCGTATGCTTTCGGTTTCACATTCCAATTTTTTGTCTGGTCCGATTTTGTAAAAGTTGCCATTCAAAGGTTGCTGCGTCCTGCCTTTCACCATCAAAGAGTTCCACGACACCCACCATTCCCTCTCTCTCTCTCTTTCGTGCTTTTGAAAATTCAATGATCACGTATTCCGAAAACCGAGTCAACCCCACCGCGACTTCTCTCGAAATAAGACCTCCGGACACGTTAACAATTCAATAAAGATGGATGGTTCGTAGATTTGGATGTGTAAAGTATTAGGCTCGTCGAAATTTAATGGTAGGAATATGTTCGGTTATAAAGTAGGAAATACAAAGTATTAGAAAGTACCTACGTTGGTGATACCGAGATGCCAACTTACCTGAACCACATCATACCCAAAAATGTACAGTGATCTCCAAGAAAAAGAAAGATGCTCTTAGAATAATTAAAAAATAATGGGAAAAAATTATATACAAAGCACCTCGAAAAAGAAGAAGGCATATGAGTATGGCTAGATTGGTTGCTTCCAGACAATTCGCGGATCAATCAAAAGTTGCATTTACACAATTCCAGAATAATTTTAAAAACTAAGCTAGAAGTAAGAAATCTTTCCCTTGATCTGTGGCGTTGTAGGCGGGCTTGGAATAAAGATTTTCTCACGCAAAGGAAAAGACACTTTCCCTTTTTCCGTGCGATGCTCCATGGCTTTTGAATCTTCTTAGGTTTGAATTATGATGCGTCGTGTAGGTTCAGATAAAATGCACTCTGCGACGAGCTTGGAAGCTCTGGAACGCAGGCACGTTGAACGAAAAACATCACTTGGAGCGCCGGCGTCGATCTGTCGCGGTGTATAGTCATATATAAAATGGAAAAAAAGATTATCTTTTCTCCTTCTGCTTATTTTTTTCTGCATGCTGCATGACAAGTTTGATTTCATAATTACGAAACTTTTGACCGATGAAGCCGAGATGGCGACCGAAGGCAGGCAGCCGAAACAGAAGGCAAAACCCGCAGTGCAGCGTCGTAACGCCATCTCTTTGACGAGAATCGACGAGTCCGGTCTTCTAGATGGATAGGCCGCTTTCGGGGCTGCCCTATTTTACGTGTTTTTCTTCTATTTTCTGGGTCGAGTTATCCAACTAAATGTGTTGGCGTTTATCATGCTCCAACAGGTATGCACGTCGCTCCACGGCATGAAAAGAACATGCAGAAAAAGAACGCCTGAAATGGAGGGGGGACCGGTCCGTAAGAGCGGCTCTTAAAAGACGTGAAGCGTTGGATCCTAGGGTTTGATAACGAAGCACTAGTGATGTTGATAACACGACTCTAAAGTTAACCGGTTTGCCAATTGTGGTTAGGGTTTTATACTAGCTTTCAAAACTTATATAGAGCGCTAATCTTTGTATCGCATAATTAATAACCTCACTAGGGTTTTTCAAGAGAATTGAATTTTGAAGTGTGCAAAAATTAAAGGGAAAGGCCTCCAAAAATCGAAAACTATGTTCACTTTGACCACATTTACCCTAAAAAAATTGTATTACACAAAAATTTCAAACTTGTACTCATATAATGCATTTACACTATATCAATGTTCCATTGATGAATACTACTTAAAATTTGCCTTCATACGTGAAACAAAAATGACATTTTTTGGCTAAGAAAAATCATTTGACAAAAGGGAACCTCATTCAAATGCCATGTTAGATGTCCAACCAAAAGTTAGAGCATGTCAAAATGTCTAATCCATAAACTTAAATCGATAAGTGGAGATAGCCTAGATATATATAAATGGATAATTTTAATACCCCTCATGCAAGCTTAGGATTAGATAAAATAAACTAGGGCTGACTTTGATATCATATTAGAATGGGGAAAATTGTCCAAAAAATCCTAAACCTATTGCACTTTTGCCAATTTAGTCCTAAACTTTTTAACTTTGCCAATTCAGTCCTAAACATTTTCACTTCTTGCCGATTCAATCCATCCTACCAATTTTGACCGGAAAAATGTTGACGTGGACGCCGACAAATGCCACTCGGGGCCGTCTGCGTTGATGTGGACAATTTTTAATAATATTTTAATATTTTTTTGAATTATTTTTTTTTCTGTTTTTTTCCCTTTTTTTTCTTTTCTTTTTGGCTTTCTTTGCCTTTTTTAGTGGCTAGCCATCGGCCACTGGCCATAGGTGACGACCGACCACTAGCCATAGGCGACGACCGGCCACCCGCCAGCCGGCCTCGCCATCGCCACAAACGGCCCGGCCGGGGCGAGGAGGCCACACGAGGGGCCCTCACCCGGGCGTGGCTCGACAAGGGTTGCCCATGCCCGGAAGGCCGAGCCTCGCCTTGCCGGCCTTGACGGGCGTCGGCTGGGGGATGGCGAAGATTATACAAGCTCCGATATGAAAAAACGTAGAAAGAAAAAAGTCGCCCTAGCCTAAGCAAGGGCTAACCTCACTAGATTGGCGAGGGGAGCCCTTGCCGGGGCTCGCCCTCTCCTAAGCGAGTGTTGGCCTCGCCCAGACTGGATCTGGTGAGGTTGGCCCTCGCCCCTAGCCGGTTGACGCCCGGCGAGGCCGCCTTAGCCTAGGCAAAGGTCAGCCTTGCCAGATCTAGCATGGGTGAGGCCGACACTTGCCTGGGCAAGGGCAAGCCCTAGCGAGGGCTTCCCTTTTGGCGAGGCCAGCCCTCGCCTAGGCCAAGGCAGCCTCATCCGCTCGCCCTCTCCGCCGACGGCGGTGAGGTCGCCCGGCCTATAGGTGAAGCAACCCTTGTCGGGCTGCGCCTGGGCAAGGGCTCCCCTCACTGGGGCTCCTCCTCGCTTGGCCAGGCCTCGCCTGTGGTGGGCGAGGCCAAAATGCCACCGATGAAAGCCAAAAAACAAAAAGAAAGAAAAGAAAAAAATATTAAAAATTCAAAAAATATTAAAATATTATTAAAAATTATCAATGTCGGCCATTGGCGGTATTAAACGTTAGGTTTATAACTAAATTCGTGAAAGTGAAAAGGTTTAGGATTGAATTGACAATGTTAAAAAGTTTAACTAAATTGATAAAAGTCTGATTAGACTTTTTGAACAATTTTCTCTATTATAATGTCTAATCCAAAAAAATAAACCAACAATTGGAGGGAGACCATATATATAATGAATATATAGATCTCGTGAACAGATGATGTGACTATTAATGTTGGTTATTTTCATTCTTTTTTATTGGAAGGCCCAAGTGGGGGAGGACATTGTCAATGTAAGGCGGAGGAAAAGGACCGAACCCAAATCCGAAAGTGGGGATGCTTGAAAAAGGATGATCGCAAAACCATGAAATCGATTATACATCATTCAACAGAACTCCTCACAAAACTTAGAAAAAAGCAGATTCTAATGTGGATTCCAAAGTGTGTTCTCATTGTATTTACGCGAGCAGTAATG
Source organism: Eucalyptus marginata (assembly GCA_014182565.1). NCBI lineage: Eukaryota > Viridiplantae > Streptophyta > Magnoliopsida > Myrtales > Myrtaceae > Eucalyptus > Eucalyptus marginata. The sequence continues at coordinate 37,325,965 of CM024586.1, read as the reverse complement.
GATCCCACCCGTCGCTGTCTGCATCTTTAATCGGGCGATGAGTGGAGGCATCAATCATCAATCAGGGCCTCAAGAATCAGCAGGATTTCTCGCGTTCTCGCGGGGGCGCCATTTTGGCGTTCACATGGACCACCACAAAGTTTTCGTTTTAGACTGTGAACGAAATGGTCGGGCCGTGGCGTGCCCGACAGCTCAAATTTATGGGATTATTGGTAACGCGGGAGGACCGAATCTATGCCGTGCATCCGATCCTTGCCTACTATTTTGTGGAAGCAACTGGTACGGCGAGCTCGGGGAGGGGAATACGCATACCAAATCTTCGGCTGCTAGCTACTACGCCCATCTCTTCGCTTTTCGGTCGGGAATCGATCCACTTGACATTCTTTTTGGTTGCGGCTCGATCGTGAAACTATAAAAAGCGGCGAGACAAACATCGGACGCATTTGGGCTTTTTCTTGAGGGGAATCCATAAATAATACGTTATCATTTTGACAACAAGCTGGAAAGAGATAGGGAGATACGATCCCTTGGACCAGGCCTTTTCAATCGCCAACGGGCAACTTCCCATCATTTGGATTTGTCGAAATTTTCCAACCCTACCTTTTCTTTTTTTGCTAGCCGAAAATAGTCGGGACCGAATCAGGACACGCCGCGGTTTGCCGTAACCCCCATCACGATGCAAGTGAAGAACCTAAGAGCGGGCAATACGCCTGAGCTCGGAGCTCGCCTTTCAAAGGCTAACCCAAGGTTTTTCAGAGACCGTGATGGACTGGGGAATCGAACCTATGACTTTCAACTTGCAGACCGAGTCTAGAAACATTTGATGAATCATTGCAGTGGTCAAAGTGCTCGCTTTTATTCTGTAGCCGCACAAATTGACCCTAAATATTTTTGAATGGATGATACATAGTCATTGGGAAAATTATCAAATTTAATTCTAAACTTTTAATTTGATTAATTTACTCCTAAATTTTTACAAATTTGCCAATTTAGTTCCAAACCTTTTAATTCATTAATTTACTCCTAAACCTTTACAAATTTACCAATTCAATTCTAAACCTTTTAATTCGATTAATTTACTCCTAAACCTTTACAAAATTCCCAATTCAATTCTAAACATTTTAATTTGATTAATTTACTCCTAAGCCTTTACAAATTTGTCAATTCGATTATAAACTTTTCAATTATATCAATTTAGTGCTAACATTTATGACAATTTGTTAATTTAGTCATTTCGGTCAATTTTAATTGGAAAAAGCTGACGCAATATTCCAAAATGTCAATTGTCCTACATTGCACATCCAACGATAACATGGATAATTTTTTTGTATTTTTTAAAATATTTTTCCGAATTTTTTATTCTTTGTTTCTTTTTTCTTTCCCCCTTTTTTTCTCCAACTCTTGGCTGGCAAGGGTGCCAGGCCCAGCTACCTCTGTGCCTTTGCTGACCAAGAATTAGAAAATAAGGAAAAGAAGAAAAAATAAAAAAAAAATAGAAAAATACAAAAAATTGTCAATGTTAGCGCCGGTTATCCCATATAATACGACTGATGCTGACTATCGGGGTGTGCAAAAGTGGAAACCTCTCAAAATCGAATCGGACCAGCCCGAATTGTCGGTTCCATGAGGACCGATTAGAATTCTTGATTTCAATTTACTAGAGCCAATGAATATCAGTCAAGTTCTTGGTTCTACGTGGAACCCCCACTTAGAACAAACTTGTGCATATATATAATTTTTTTTTAAACTTTTATGTTTTCAAATCAAAACCCTAATTTCCTTTTTGTCTCTCTCCATCTCTTGCCTCCCTCTCTCACTCTTGCTCTCGGTGGCCTCTAGCCTCGTTGATCCCTCACTCCCTCTCACTCTCGATCGCCTCCGGCCTTGTCACTCTCTTTATCACTCTTGCTCTCAATTGCTAGAGAAAATAGTACAGCAACTCTGAACCCACAGCCGCATTGGTCAGTTTGGTAGCAAGAGCGACAACACCAAGACAGTGAAGACCACCAAATTTGACCAACAAATAGAGAGCAAAGATCACGGGCAGCGAGTAGCGGTAATTGAACTCCAAGAACTGTGGAGGAAAAACTAAAAACGAACAAGGATCAACAGGAGCGTTCAGCAGCAGATCATAGATTTGTGGCTGAATCAATGTCGTATGGCGGCGGTGGTGCGGGCGACGAGAGACAGCAAATGCAATGAAGAACTAGTGGTTCATCATGGAGACCTTGGCAAAGTTTGGCACGAGACTGCTGCTTTGTGGCTCGGCAAATTTCATGGCCGACTTGAAGTTGTCACAACAAAAGGCTGGTGTCGTCGATGAGATTACGTTTATTTTCCCATAATGTATCCTAATTTTTGGCCGTGGTGTGCTTGGTCAATGAGATCTCGGCAAAGCTGGGAGCTTGTCGAGGGCAGGGGGGCATGGTGGTGCAGGGATCATATAGAACACTAGATGAATTTAATGGGGACATTTCAACTGCTGCTTTGGTTCTTAGAAGGGTTCATGGAATCAATGAGCGTTTCCTAATTTTAAATCTTCAGCATCAATCCTTAGTGAACAGTTTTCAGTTCCAAGGTGGAACTACCCACCTTGGAACCAATCACTCTAGCGTTGACTATATCATTACGTTAGCATTTCTAACCAAAATTGGTTAGAAGAACTAAATTAGTAAATTATCAAAATGTTTAAGACTAAATTGGTAGAATTGAAAGGTTTATGACTTAATTTGTAAATTATTCAAATGTTTATGATTTAATTGACATAATTAAAAGATTTAGGATTGAATTGGAACAACTTTAATAGATTTAGTTTTTTTATTTTTTTATAATAATTCTCATAATCATATTTAGACTTTCTATGCACTCAACCCATCTTTTCCTCAATCATTCTTCCATATCTATAGACCCATTCTGCATGCCCCTCTCCCCAAAACAGGAGAATTATAAATAAAAAAAAAGTTTTAATATTACAATTGTGTCAATTCAGTTTTAAACTTTATTATTTTGGCCAATTGAGTCTTAAATCTTTTGTAATTATGTTAATTCAGTCTATTCAGCCAAATTTGATTGGTCAATATTAATATGGACGACGGTCGCCTAGTGACAAACTAAGGCAAGGGCAAAGTCACCCAGCCAATAGTGAGGTGGTGCTCTCGCAAGATTTGGTGAGGCTCACCTCACCTGTGGTTGGGTGAGGTCAACCTCACCCAATGACGGCAAGGGCAAGCTCAACAATGACAAGGGCAAGCTCAACCTCGCTTGCCCTTAGCGAGGCTTGCCTTACTATTGCCATGCGAGGTTGATTTTGCCCAACCATTGATGAGGTGAGCCCTCACCGTCGCTACGCAAGGATGGCCTCGCCCTTGCCCAGTGACAGCGAGGCAAGCTTGCCTTTGTGCAGCTCACCATTGGCCAGCTGCCTCAGTTTGGCGATCGGTCAGATGAGGAAGGAGAAGGAAGGAAAAAAAGGAAAAAGAAAAGAAAATATTATTAAAAAATTGTCCATATCAACATTAGGCAAATGGCTAACATTCATGTCGGAGTTGGCCAATCACATTTGACTGGTTGGACTGAATTAATATAATTGCAAAAAGCTTAGGACTCAATTGGCAAAAAAAAAGTTTATGATTGAATCACCATAATTACAATATGTTTAGGACTTTTATGGTAACCTCCACAAAAAGTATATATATATTGTCGTCACCCGCCTTACGATGCGTCAACAAACGAAAAACAAAAAAAAAATGCAAGAACCATCCCACCTTCTACTCTAAGATAACTTTGCATCATCTACTTTTGAAAGGAAAAAAAAAAAAAATCAGTTTGCGTAATGAGTTTTGCGGTTGCCTCTTTTGCACCTTCACATGGTTTAAGAATGAATATCAAAATTACCCCCCCCTCCCCCCCCCCAACACCCCCCAACCCCCGCCCCCATCCCCCTCCCCCCCGTATCAAATATCAGTGAACGGTTACACAAAAAAGATCAGATGTGGGAATTAGACAATGTAGCTGAGAGAATTGCTTGCTTGGTGGATGTGCCCAAATGAAAGAATTAGAAGTGAATGCGCATTCAACAAAGCTTCAAATATACATACTTGTCTGCGGTAAGACTAGGGAAATTCAACCTGAGATGGTTTTAGACCTGTTGAACGACGGCCTCCTCATGTTTCGTCGATGAAACACGTAAGCTGGAATGCTCATGGAGATCAATAGAAGTGAAAACGCTTCATCATACTGCTGTCGCTAATCTGGGAATGCTAAGCCAACGCTAAACTTATAAGAGTTACCTGTGTTATGTAGCAAACGAAAAGCATGTAAGAAAGGAAGAAAATCAAGTAAAAAAAGTGCATTTTTACCATACCAATCAATGTCATATTCATCATTTCTAAGTCCTATTTTTGGATGTCATCAATAGGTTTCTCTCGCGAAGAACAAGGGAAGACATTTTCTATCTGCTCTTGTAAGCTGTTGGTGATTTTGTTCTCCATTTGGAGTCCTCCTCATCGTATTTACGAGAAGTGGCGTCTGCATGTGTACATGCATTGGGGTAATTTGTCAATGTCGATCTGTGCACATTATTTTGAGTCAACATTTCCTCGATCTCCCTTTTGCAGGAGTGAGAAGCCAAAAATAAGGTAGATGATTGGATCCATGCCTCACTTCAGTCACCGAAGAAAGCAAGCATCACCAACAAGCCTTAAAATTTCTCTTAGATCTTGCGGCTGCTGAATCTTTTGATGAAATATCGGCAGTGCATTCTTTGACAAAACTCATAATAGTAGAATTCCATTTGCCATATCCTTTTATAAAGGTCGAAGTGCCTTGAGTATGTACAATCACGTAATCTGTTCTTAAAAAGCATTTGATTGCAATAGTTAATTAAGTTGCAGGATTCCCTTTTTGATAGCGGAGATAAGTAGGAAATTAGCTTCGGCAGGTGAGTTGTTTAAAAATTGTGAAATGGTCATACTTCTAAGCACTGATCCGGCAATTGCAGATAAGAGAAGGTAACTTAAGACGATGAGATTGATGGTTGGTGATCGACATGCGAAAGTTAACTTGGACAACGGTTGTGTTGTGCATCTAATAGAGCAATTGCTCTCACCAATGACCGAAAGGCTCCCTGAAACAAGTGGATACGACTTGTCTATGTTGAAATCGATGGATGCGAAGGTTTTTTATTTATCAGAGATTGATGTTGAGTTTTTTCCTTCTTTTTCCATAGGAAGGAAGGCCAGAGTGGGGGGGACATTGTCAATGTCAGGTGGAGAAAAAGGACCGCAACCAAATCCAAAGCTGGACACTTGAAAAAGGACGCCACCGAGAAACCACGAAAATCGATAATATATTCAACGCAACACAGCACTTCCAAATTGCAGATTCTATGTCAAATCTTAATATTCGACTGTACCCGTCGTCGTCTGCATCGTTAATCAGGTGATGAGTGGAGGCATCAGTCATCATCAATCACGGCCTCGAGAATCACTAGAATTTCAGATTATTCTCATGCGGAGGGGCCTTTTGCTGTTCACATGGACCACAACAAAGTTTTGTCGTGGACGGCGAAAGAAACGGCCGGCCCATAAAACCGCGGCACAAATCTGTGGGATTATCCACGCTCGATAACTTGGGAGCATCGAATTTATGCTGCGCGTCGGATCTTTTTGCTGCGATTTTATGGAAAAAGCACCGTCGTGGCGAGGTCGGGGAGGGAAGAGAGAACGCGTACCAATCAATTCGAGTTCTTCTTGCCTTTTGGGTCGGGAGTCGAACCATTTGACATTCTTTTTGTTGCGGCTTGATGGAGAATATGAACACAGCGAGACAACATCGGACGCATCTGGGTCTTTTTTGAGGCGAATAAAGCGATGAGGCATTCTCATTGTCGCGGAACGCGGGAAAGAGATGGGGAAATGCGAGCCGTGGACTTGGACCTTTTCAATTACAAATGGGCACCTACCTACCATGTGTATTTTGTCATCATCTGTTTTAGGCTCTTTTTTTTTTTTTTCTTTTTTTTTTTCCGAATTTTTGAACCCTGACTTCCTTGCTAGCCAAGATTGGTCGGGACTAGAGATCGGGAGATGACTCACATGCTCATGGAACGTTCAGCCTAAGGCGTCAATGATATAACAATTGCTCGCTAGACAAGTTTGTCGCCACAACCCTACTATGATGCGAGTGGATAGCTCAAAACTAGCAATACGCCTAAGCTTGTGCTCACCTTTCATGGACCATTTGAGGTTTCCTAAAACCGAGAATAGACTGGGGAATAAAACTTTAGACCTTTGTAAACTAAGAATCTGAATGTTTCCCGGAAAGTATTTTCCCCATTTTACCGCGTTTGCATCGATTAAAAATATGAGTTAAATGTTTTCCTAATCAATGAAAATCCCAAGCTTAAATTTAGAAAAAAATGATTTCCTTTAAATAAAATAGAAATTATTTTTCAAAATATGACTAGATATCGATGTTTAAACCAAAAACTCTATGCTTTTCAAAATAAGACTAGATATCGATGTTCGAACCGAAAACTTTGTGCTTACACACGGCAATCCCAATGCTTGTTTATGAACCCCTGGTAATGGAGCTAGGTCTAGAGGCCAAGACTGAGTCTGTCATGGTCCATCATGGCAGAGATTGAGTTCAAAGAGGCCAGGCAAAAACATTGGTGCCTGAGTCTAGATTCATAAATTAGGCTCAATCACTGTAGCCCGTGCTCGAACCCGAGACCTAAAACCCTTACCCAACTTTCTAGCACCCCAAACCAAGTTCACAGAGGCTGGGCTAAGCCTTAATGGACTTGAGGCTCGGGTGACTAGAAGGCACAACTATTAGGGCCTCGAGCACAAGCGCCAAGGAGCCCGACACAGGCATTGGGTTCTCAGACCCTGCTTTTGTGGACTTGGGATCGGTGCCTGTGCTCATTCCCGAGACTTAGATGCTTGTTGCCGGTCCTTGATGCTCGGTTGGAGTCCATCGAGAGTGGACCCAAAACCTTGATGCTCGTGCCTAATTCCCAGATTATCATGTGTAAGTTACTAGTGCCTAAGTAGTCTAGGAATATTTAGAAACGTCACATTGAATTTTTTTTTTATTCTCAGACCTTTTGACTGGCCATCGCGATGGTTAAAGTCCTCGTGTTTATTACTTTATTTTGTGTAGCTCAACATAATTTGACCCTAAATAATTCGAGTGGACGACACTTAATACTAATCTTCTTTCCGCTCAACCCCCTACTGTTCTCGTTCATCTTACCATATTTATAGACCCCCTTTGCACAACCCTCGGGTCGTTGTTACCCACCTTACCACCGCCCCCAATAAATGAAACGTGGAAATTGGCCAAAACCATTCCAACTTTTCTACTCTAGGACCACTTTTGCACCCGCTACTTTCGAAAAAACCAATTTTGCACTTAAATGCCATTTTGTAACTCGACATAGTTACTAGAGTGAAGTAATTTATAAAGTTTTCATTCAAATATTAACCCCAGTCATGATCTGAATTTCCAAAACCCCAAAATAATAAGACCGACCAAAATCCTAAGTTGGTAGACATCGTTGCCGGCGCTTCATCTTCCTTCTACGGTTCTACCACATCCCCTGCTGTTGGGGTCGCCACCAACCTTATGGTTGTCGCCCCAGCCTTTTATTATCAAGGATACAAGCATTCGCTCTGGCCATATACGACCTTGACAAGGCCATTTTTGGGGGTCCTAGTGTAGTCAAGGCACTCGCACATACGCACATATACACATACGTATATAGAGAGAGAGAGAGGGAGGCTAAGTTCATGTTGGGGGGATTGTGGAGGAGTGGTGTTAGCAAGGGCAATTTGGCCTTTTCCGACGATCAGGCTTGTTCTTGGATGTAAACATGCACTTATGAAAGCCTAGGATGCAAAATAGTAAATATGTCAAAAGCGGGGAAGGTTTTTGGTCTTCTCCCAACAAATTAAAATTTAGGGGCATCTGGTGCATAATGCGAAATTTTCAGCTTGGCATTTATTTATTTCATGTCAATTACATGTTTGGAAAAAAAAAATTCTACACAAGTTACTTATCATTAGAATCAATTTATATTTTTCCATGTTTCATTGAACTTTTCAATTGTGCTTGATAACCATTTTTTGGTTGAGAAATTAGATAATCTTTACACCCTGAGTTTAGAGAGCAAACATGTGCGAATACGAATACTCTTGGATACGATAAACGCGAGCATGTGAGTCCAGTGCATTTCGACTTTAAATAATATATTCCAAACAAGAGTTTAAGATGAAGTGGGCTCTCATGGGCTTGGACCACCTAACAATCTTTTCACATTTGTAAGCTTTTTATATGATCACCGTGAAATCATTTGCAAGAGAAAAGCAATAGTACCGGTGCTGCAACCACACGCGGGATGTGGAAAAAAAGAGGAAAAAGGATTTGTCACAATCCTTGGGCTGAGCTTGGCCCATAACCCGGATTGTGCCCCCTCCATGGGGGCCCTTTCCTTACACTTACTTGTTTGTATCTCTTGGCTCTTTCTAGGGCTTTCTTTTCCCTACGTAAAATAGCGACGACGGGGAAGTTTCATTTGCGCTTGACTCTGCTACCACTGCTCCTTACTCATGGACAAAGACGATGTTTTGTGGGTTTCCATGGGAAGTGGGTTTGTTCTTCCGAACTAGGTCCGCGGACCCTTCAGTTGTTCGTTGTGCTTTCTCTAGTATAGATGCTGAAATTTGACTTTGGGTTTTATCTAGAAAGGTTTTCTTTTTCTTTTTTTCTTGGCACATCTATTTTGACTGACAGTAGTATTCACAATAGGTTGAACGGGAGAGATTTGTTCTGAACGGTGAGCAATTTCGTAGGGTTTCTTTCTTTTAATGCATCTTAGGTCGTGCATGTGTCACGGGCCGATCGATCTAGCATTCCCTTGCCCATGCGTCCTTAGGAATTTCTCCCAAGTCAGCCTTTCTCACACTCACTCACAAGGATCTCTAGTCAGCCTTTCTCACACTCACACTCACTCACAAGGATCGAAGGATCGAAGAGAGAAACTCTAAAGAGAGAAGCTATGGATTGTATTCACTTGTGAAAATGAGATGATATAATGAGGGGGAGGAGACCCCTATTTATACAAAGATAAGGCAAACCGTATCCGTAGATCTCCCCTCGATCTAACGGTGGAGATTACATCTCCCCAACTACCAACTATCCGCATTTATTACATACGAATATATTTACCGTATCGCCCGCCCCCAGAAGTATTCTAGAAGACTCGAGAAAACCTTAAGTGTCGGGGATACAAGCCAAGGGTCGCTTGATCCATAGATGTGTCACGGCCGTCCGGTAGGAACCTCTTGGATTGTCGTTCTTTCGGGCCGTGATACATGCACCACTTTAAAAGTCGGTCTCGATTAACTCTGTCGATCCAACTGGGAAGTTTTCCGTAGTTTTCGCATGCTGCGATGGTCTGTTGTGCCTCGAGATCCGATACTTATGGACAAAGATGATGCTTTGTGGGTAAAGTATAATTTGACCCACTAAAATAATAGAAATGAACATGATTCATATCATAATTAAAATTCATGCACTCTTATGGCTCGTTTTTCTTATAATCCAAGGCCAATGCCATAATAGATACGCGAAGTGGGCGCTGCGAATATTACGGTAAGTCACAATTTTTGAGAAAATCAGTCACCTTAAACATACGTTGCTTAGAAAACCAATATTACCGTAAGGGACATAAGCAAATATGCTGTGTTACAAGAAATGAAAATTTGTACGCTCAGGATATTTATATGTCATTACGGACATGCTAGCTGGGTGAATAAAGCGTCACCGAGCAAGTACGACCATGATGGCATACAAATACTTACGCGGGTATGAGTTTTTCATTTCTCATAACACCGCATGTTTTCCTGCGTCCCTTCCGGTATGAGCGACGTCTTTTTAAAATGGCCGATTTTCACAAAAATAACTATGCTAATCATGTGGATTACTATAATATTTGCAATGGCCACCTACACGGTACCTATTAACGTATTAGCCTTTGATTATAAGAAAAGTGAAACATATGAGAGACCTGGAATTTTAATTATGATGTGGATCGCGTCCATGTGTGGGTCAAATTGTACTTACCATAGGAAAAATTACCAAAAAAGTCTTAAATTTATTGGATTTGTGCAAATTCAATTTTAAACTTTTTAATTTGGCCAATTCAGTACTAATTTTTTTTTATTATTCCAATTTAGTCCTAAACCTTTAAATGATTTCTCAATTTAGATTTTTCGACCCCAACCCTAATCTAATAGTCTAGTCAGTGTTAGTCGTCTTAAAAGATACGGCATCTACAAGATATGGCCTGCACTAACACGGAAATTTTTTTGTATCTTTTAAAGAATTCTCATTTTTTTTCTTTTTGTTTCTTTTTTTTTTTCCAACTCTTGATTGGCAATGGTGCTAGAGAAAAATACAAAAAATTATTTACATTAGCACTGGTCGTACCACATAGGATGGCCGGCACTAACTAAGTTGCCTCATTAGTGTTTTTTAATTAAAATTAGTCGGAATGACTAAATTGACAAATTGTTAAAAGATTTAAGACCAAATTGGTACAATTAAAAGGTTTAGGTCTTAATTTACAAATCTTCAAAAGGTTTAGGACTGAATTAATACAAATGTAATATACTCGGGGTTTTTTTTATGATCCCCTTGTAATTATATGTAGACTTCTATGCGGTCAACCCCATCTTTTCCTCATTCGTCATTCCATGTCTCTGGACCCATTTAGCACACCCCTCCCCCAAAACTATTGTCGTCACCCACCATGCGCTGCCTCAAAGAACGAAAAATGAAAAAAAAAAATACAAGAACCGTCCCCACCTTTTACTCTAACATAACTTCGCATCATCTACTTCTGAAAAAGGAAAAATAAAATAAAATAAGAAGACCAATTTGCATCATGAGTTTTGCGGTTGCCACTTTGCACCTTCACATAGTTTACGAATGTGAAATTATTTACAAAATTACCACCGCAACCTGTTAGCTAAAACATCAAATAGCATTTGAATATTGCGTGAAAAAGATTGGGAGAAGTGCCAAAAAAGTCCTAAACCTTTTTAACCTTTGCCGATTTAGTCCTAAACCTTTTTTTGATGCCTTAAATCACCTTTTATGTTGTCTAGGCCACTTTAGTCCTTTCCGGCCAAAATTAGCCGGATTTTTGCCGACGGACGCCGGCCGACCGACGCGTGGCTTGATCGGCGCCGACGTGACAGCTTTTAATAATATTTTTGAATTTTTTTATTTTTATTTTCATCTTCTACCTCTAGCCGGTCGGCCGGAGCTTGGCGACCGGCCGAGGCGGCCCGCCGAGGTCGAGGTCGACCTCGCCGGCCACCTCGCCCGTGGCCACGGCCGCGAGGCCGAGCCGCGGGGCTCGCCCTTGCCAGCCCATGGGCGAGCCTCGCCGCCCGAGCCTCGAGGGTGGCCTCGTGCCGGGCGGGCGAGGCTCGCCCTCGCCGGATCTAGCGAGGGTCGACCCTCGCCCTTGCCGGATCGGCGAGGGCGAGCCTCGCCGCCCGCCGCGAGGCCGCCTTCGCGGCCGCGGCCACTGCGAGGTGGCCGGCGAGGTCGACCTCGACCTCGCCGGCCGTCGCCTCCCGCCGGTCGCCAAGCTCCGGCGACCGGCTAGAGGTAGAAGATGAAAATAAAAAAATAAAAATTCAAAAATTCAAAAATTCAAAAATTCAAAAATATTAAAATATTATTAAAAGTTGTCTATGTCGGCCGCCGATCGTGCCACATCACCCGGCCGACGTCCAAATAGAAAATCCGGCCAATTTTGGCCGGAAAAGGACTAAATTGGCACAACATAAAAAGGTTTAGGACTAAATCGGCACCAAAAAAAGGTTTAGGACTAAATCGGCACAAAGCCAAAAGGTTTAGGACTTTTTTGGCACTTCTCCCAAAAAGATTAGATGTGGGAATTCGACAGCGCAGCTGAGAGAATTGCTTGCTTGATGGATGTGCCCAAATGAAAGAATTAGAAGTGAATACACATTTAAGAAAGCTTCAGGTATATATACCTGTTTGCGGTAAGGCCAGGGAAATTCAATTTGAGATGGTTTTAGACCTGTTGAACGACGACCTCCTCATGTTTCGCAAATGAAATATGTAGGAAGGAATGCTCATGGAAATTAACCTCAGATAGAAGTGAAAATTCTACCGCATACTGTTGTCGCTAACCTGGGAATGCTAAGCCAATGATAAACTTATAAGAGTGACCAGTGTTTCTTGTGGTGGACGACAAATGCTCATCCTCGCTCTCGTTTCATATGGTTACCTGATTTCACTTTGTATATTCTCTGCATTGTTTAGAAATCGCTGTCCCTAGCGGCTCTGCACACAGTAGATTCTAGTGATCGAGCCATAATTTCAGCAATCATTGGTCAATACTTTTTTTTTTTTGGTGAAAGGTAATTAATATATTGCAAATGATCGAGTGAACAAAAGAAAGGCAAAAGAAGAAAAGAAAAAGAACACAGCATTAGAACCCACACTTAAAACAACGGATCATAATGAGTGGAGGGATGCCGGAAAAGCCACAGGCGTGGCAGCCCGCTACCAACTAAGAAAGGAAAGCACGGCATGAACAACTGGCAAACAGAAATAGAAATAGAAACAAAACGCCTACAGGTATGGAATGAACCATCCTCCGGATTCAGTGAGAATTGTTGCACCAGCTGCACTTGCACGAAAAGCAGCATCTAACGCTCCCCAGAAAAGATGATCGGGTCAATGCTCCATCTTAGCTGCAGCCTTCTATTCCTGAAGTTATCTTCAACATTCCTAACAGTGATCGCCTTATCTCTGACCACTTTAAAGAGATGATTTTTCATAGCCGGGACAGAAAGAGCTTGTTCTCGGAAGAGAATACTATTCTTATTGTTCCAGATAATATGACACAATGCTCCAAAGAAGAAACGGGCTATGCACTTATAAAACTCATTTCCCGTAAGCATGGTGATGGCCCATTGGAGATTATCCTCCCACGCCCTGTTACGCCAAGGCAGATTGCATTTGATCGCCCAAAAGAAGGCAACCTTGTTGTGACACGACACCCAAAAAACAGATGGTCAATAGAATCCGGTACATCGTTGTAGAAGGCACAAGCACCACTATCTATTCTACCATGCGGCAATAAGAGTGTCTGAGTGGGTTGCCTGCGTTTAACTATAAGTCAAAGGTTTACTTAATACCGTGGTGTAATTTCCTTGTTCCAAACGAACATATGCCAAAAAACCTCAGTCCTCTTCCGCCTGAAAGTCTCCCAAGCCGTCGCAATAGTGAAGCGTCCTGAAGAATTCTCCCTCCAGCCAAAACAATTCGAATTCTGAGAGAGACTCAGGAGGGGATGATCCCAAGACTCAATCACCAACTTGAGAGGTTGCCCAGCATCAAAGAAGAGATCAGCCACTGTTGCCTGTCTAGAAAGCCCTAAACTGTATATGAACGAGTATGAGAAAATAAAGTTTAAGGGGCCCCTAGGGTGCCAGTTGTCAAACCATAAAGAGGTAGAGAGGCCGTCTTCAATCCTCCAATAGAAGGCATTGCGGACCTCGCTTCTGAGGGATATGATTTTTTTTCCAAGCCCAAGAACAACATGTGGGTTTCTTAGCAATCCAAAAATTCCTTGATTTTAAGAACGTGGAATGGATCCACTTGCACCACAAAATCATTGGTCAATACTCTCAGCCGCCTATGTCGAAAGAGCAAAGGGCATACCATCGGTTAGTTTTGACCTACCAATTCTTATGTCTTCTTATTGAGTTCTTTGTATGGTTTTATCTAGCAGTCCATGCACAAATGTTCTTATCCTAGAAAATGCCAAGAAACCTCCAATACTTACTTATTGTCAAAGAGGATAAATTGGTTATATAGCGAACAAAACTGCATGAAAGAAGTGCATTTTTAAATGTCATATTCGCCATTTCTATGTTCCGTTTTTGACAGTTTGGATGTCGTCAATATGTTTCTCTCGCGAAGAAGAAGGGAAGACATTTTCTATCTGCTCTGGTAGGCTGTTGGTGATTTTATTCTCCATTTGTTGTCCTCCTTGTATTCACGGGAAGGGCGGTCTGCATGTGTGCATGCATGGGGAAATTTGTCAATGCTGATCAACATTTCCTTGATCTCCCTTTTGCAGGAGCGAGAAGCCACAAATAAGGTAGATGATTACATCAAGGCCTCACTTAAATCACTGAAGAAAGCATCGCCAACAAGCCTTAAAATTTCTCTTAGATCGGTGCATTGCTGATTCTTTTGATGAAATATCAACAGTGCATTTTTTGACACAACTCATAAAATGTATAGATCATGTGTATTGTGAATATGGTCAAATGACTTCCATCTAAGATGTGCCAACCAACTTCTTGTTGGAACGTCAGCCAAAGGGAAGATCATTATTATTCCACTGGAAAAGTGACGCCATGTGCATTAGTGTCTCTAAGCCGGATGGTGGCCACCAGTATTTGATTCAAATGTAGAGAAGTCATTTGCAAATTCACTTAAAGAACTGTGATTGGATAGATGAGCAAAGTTATAGCTAAAATCCATAGTAGGGCTGAGAAGTAAGTTCAGTGTGCAGTATTTGCTCGCTGACAACTTGAGTCAGTGTGCAACAGTAGAATTCCATTCGCTATGCTTTTACGAAGGTCAAAGTGCCTTGATTATATACAATCGCGTAATCTGTTCTAAAATAGCATTTAATTGCAATGGTTAATTAAGTTGCAGAATTCCATTTGTTGATGGTAGAGATAGGTGGGCTTTTAGCTTTGGTAGGTGACTTGTTTAAAATTTGTGAAATGGTCATACTTCTAAGCACCGATCCGGTAATCACAGATGATATAAGGTAACTTGGGATGATGAGGTCAATGTTGGAGATCAACTCGCAAAAGTTAAATTGGACGATAGTTGCGCTGTGCATCTGATAGAGCAAATTGCTCTCGTCAAAGAGAAAAATCTCCCTGAAACAAGTGGGAAGCCTTAGCTATTTGATGGGAAGAGGATGGAGCTTGTCTATGTCGAGATCGATGGATATGAAGTTCTTTTATTTGTCAAAAATTGATGTTGGGTTTTTTCGTTCTTTTCTATGGGAAGGAAGGCCACAGTGGTGGGGCACATAGTCAATGTCAGGTGGAGGAAAAGGACCGCACCCAAATGCGAAAGCTGGATACTTGAAAAAGGACACAATCGAGAAACCACGAAATCGATTATACATTCGACAAAACACAACAACACAAAAATTGGAGATTCTATGTCGAATCTAAGGACATAATATTCGACTATACCCATCGTCGTCTGCATCGTTAATCGGGTGATGAGTGGGTGTATCAATCATCATCAATCACGGCCTGGAGAATCACCAGAATTTCGCATTGTTCTCATGCGGGCGGGTCTTTTGTTGTTCATATGGACTACCGCAAAGTTTTGTTGTGGACTGTGAAAGAAACGGTCGGCCCGTAAAACGCACCATTAATTTTCGTAGAAGATTTTTAAAGTTGGGGCCAGTGGCACAAATATTGGGATTATTGGCGTTTGTGTCGTTCGATAATGTGGGAGAATCAAATCTATGTCGTGCGTCTCATATTTTTCCTGCAATTTTATGGAAAGAACCGTCGTGGCGAGGTCGGGGAGGGAAAAGAACGCGTACCAATATCTTTTCGACTTCTCTTTGCTTTTTGGGTCGGGAGTCGAACCATTTGACATTATTATTTTTGTTGCGGCTTGATGGAGAAGATGAAAACGGCGAGACAACGTCGGACGCATTACCAATTAGGGGTGAGCATAATCCGGGTTGGTCCGGGCCACCCCTTAACCTGTGACCCACCGTACAAATGTCGGTCTTCAATTTTTTAGGTGACGAGGACCGACCCTATTAAGCTCTTGGAGCAAGGATCGGACCGACCCACCCATGGGTTCGGCCCGCCTGCACAACCCTAATCAATCAATAATTTTTTTTCGTCTTGTTTTTTATACTCCCTAAAAAAGCAAACCTACAAATTCAAATTACACATCCATCGATAATGCGGCATTGTGCAACTAAACTATAAATACCGATACATATTCAAGAAATTTAAGATGACACAATAATAGAAATTTCGTACTGCTAACCGCTCATCGAGATATGAGATAAGATGGAAAGTTATTGTAATCATTATCTTTAATATTCATAACGCCATATGCAAAAGCGTTTTCCTGCATTTGATCATGTAGAGTTCACTCAACCAAAAAATGAGTTTTACACTACTTGACTAGCATTTGATCATGTAGAGTCCATTCAACTAAAAAATGAGCTTCACACCATTTGACTAGCAAATCACCGTAACAACTGCAGTACTACTCTACTTTTCAAAAACTTCTACCATTTGACACAAATTGAAAAGTAAAGTGCAGCTAAAATTCATTAGTAAAATACAATTAAACCATAAAAAATTCAAAATACTTAATATAAACCATGAATATATAACTTCACATCTTGTTAATTCACTTGAACTTCTAAACACCTGAAAACAAAACAAACGACATATAATTAATACTCAACAAAAGTTTTAAATTGAAATTACTATTAGTGCTATTAACAGAACATCTCACCATAACTCTTAGGTTTATAACAGACATTTTACTTAGGTTTGAATATATAAAAGAATTATAAATAATATAAAGTAATAAAATATATATAGGGTTGGTCCAGGGTTGGACCGACCCAAAACTCGTAGGACCGAGGATTAACCCGCACAATGTCGGTCCTGGAATTTCAGGACCGTGGACCGACCCAGTCCCCTTGGGAACCAGACCAGGACCGGCAGGGTTGAGCCGGTCCAGGGTTGGTCCAGGGTCGACCCTGACCGCCGCTCACCCCTATTACCAATGGCCACCTACCTGCCTATATTTCATCATCTGTTTAATTTTTATTTTATTTTTTTTTACTTTGAATTTTCGAACCCCTCCTTCCTCGCTAGCCAAGAAGGTTCAAGACTAGATCAAGAGATGAAATGTTCAGTTTAAGGGATTGAGGATGCAACAATTGCTCATTGGACAAGTTCATCATCCACAGTCCTACTATGATGTGAATGAAAAGCTCAAGACAAGCAATAAACCTGTGTTCAGGCTCACCTTTCATGGCCTAAACAAGGTTTCCCAAAATCGAGAATAGATAGGGGAATAGATTTTAAGACCCTTATAAATTAAGAATCGGTTTGTTTCGCGGAAAGTATTTTCTTGAAATTTTTTTTTTCATTTTCCAACTTTTTGATTACATAGGAAAATGAGTCAACGATAAATGTTTTCCTAGTTAATGAAAAACTTAAACTTAAAATAAAGAAAACGATTTTCTCTTTAAAAATAGAAAATCATTTTCCAAACTATGACTATATATTGGCATTTAAATTAGACATTTTGCACTTGCTTACAATAACCCCAAAGCTCATTCCTGGCCATTGGCAACGGAGTCAAGTCCAAAGGCCAAGGTTGAGTCTACCGAGGCCCATCAAGGTAGGGCTGGATTTAAAGAGGCCGGGCCTAGAACCTTGGTGGTCAAGTCCAAGTCCATAGAGGTTGGGTTTGGACATTGGCGCCTATGTTGGGCTTGGGAACTAATACCCCTACCAATACCCTAACTCAAGTCCATAGAGACTAGGCTTGAGACCTTGGTGCTCATGTAGGGATCTCAGTGCCCAAGCCACTGGGTGCACTAATGTTGAGCCTAGGTCAAGTCTAGGCTCCAAGCCCTAATGCTTGTGCCCTGGCCTTGGTCCATGGAAGCTACACTTAGGTCCACAAAGGCTCGGCTATGGACCCCAAAGCCCATGCCCGAATCTCTAGCAACTAGGTTCCCAAGTGCCCTTGGCTAGGTCCTTAGCGCTTGGGCTTGAGACCTTGGTGTTTGTGCTTGAGCCCAAAGCTAGGCTAGTCCTCATTGGACTCGGGGCCCAAGTTAGGGGGAGGGCACGAGTACCAAGGCCTCGGGCTAGGGCATCGGAGTCAGACATAGACACCAGGTTCTTGAGTCTAGCTTTTGTGGACTTGGGAGTGGTGCTCATGCTCATGCCCAAGACCTAGATGCCTGTTCCCATGTCACGAACGCTCAAGCTAGGGTCCATCAAGGGTGGACACGGGACCTAGATGCCCGTGCACAACTCTCCCGTGGTTGTTACCTACCTTACCACCCCTAATAAATGAAACGTCAAAAATGCCAAAAACCTTTTCCATTTTTTCACTCTAAGACAACTTCTACATCTTCTACTTTTAGAAAAAACAATTAGCATAATGAGTCTTGCACTTAAATGCCACTTTGTAATTTGACACATTTTACTAGTGTGAAGTTATTTATAAAATTGCCATCTTCATTAAAAAAAAAAACCCAATCATGGTTTGAATTTCCTAACCCTTCCCAAATTCCCAAAAATCCAACCAACCCAAATCCTATGATTGGTTGACACCGCTACGAGCGGCTCCTGTTCCTTCTGTTGCATCCTACGCCACTTGGCTTGCCACCTGCGTTATTGTTGTCGCCCTAGCTTTTATGCTTGTTGTGAAGAAAACAATCTCTCACAACCTCGAATCGAGGATGCAAGTCTTCGCTCCGGCCATATATGACCTTCATGAGGGCATCCATGGATGTCCTAATGTAGTCACCGTGCTTGCACATACGCACACAAAATATATGTATATATGTGAGAGAGAGAAGGAAGGAGGGGGAGGGTGTGTGTTGTCGTCGCGGGTTGGCTTTGAGATACGGTGAAGGCGGTGTAAGGGAGATGGTTTGTCTTTTGGGAGGATGGAGGCTAGGGTTTTGTGGGGGATTGTGGAGGAGTGGCGTTTTTCAAGCAAGGGCAATTTGGCCTTTTTCCGATGATTAGGCTTTTTTAAGGATGTAAAGATGTATTTATCAACTAAGAAGCACCGACATTCTCTGGAAGCCTTCGTGTTGTGTTCGACACTCCGACAAGTTCCGACATGCGGTCAACGAATGTCGGAAAATTCGACACATGATCAACTCTCCCCAACACGCTCCGACACATGAGTCCGAAATTCTGACACGCAATTCCGACATGCACGGGATCAATTTTTAAAATTTTCAGTACTTGAGGGATCAAAATGTAAATATATGAAAAAATAATGAAAATAACAAAAATAAAAGGGAAAAAAGAAAATTCCTACTCTCAAGTTTCTCACTTATAAGTTCTGATATTCCCGTAAGTGACGATGGAACGCCCCTCTTCTCGTCAGCGTCGTTTCGTTGCCCCCACATACTTAAAGTTATAATTTTTTTTTGCTTCTTTCCGCCTCTCGCAAGCATTGATTGCGAGTTATCTCTTTTGGTTTATGTTATTGGCTTGTGAGTTATCTTTCACATTTTCCATGGTGAATTTAGTGATTTCCTTTTCTTTTGGTCATACTTCGAGAGTTATTGTCATGAATTTTCATTTTTCTTGAACCTTGTTTTGTAGAGGAGCTCCAAGCTAGTCTATATCATAAACTCCGAACTCTGTTTAGGACTATAAGAAATCTCACTAATTTCCGATAAGTATAAGAAAACAGAATATGTTCCTTCAAGTTTACTATTTCATGTTTGCAATTTTTGAATTTCTTGTTCAATCTCTATCAAATTAAAAAACTGAATGATATTAAAAAATGTTGGATTAATATTTTTAGTATAAATTAATTCTATGCTCTTTTTATTATTATTTATTTATTTTTGCATTTATATATAAAAATACATATTTAATATATAACGTTTAACGCGTCGAATTATCTATTTTTTTATAAATGATGTGTCATGTCATGTCGCGTGCGTGTCGCGTGTCGCGTCTTCTGTAGTTTATCAAAGCTTAGGATGTGAAGTGGTAAATATGTCAAAAGTGGGAAAGGTTTTTAATGTGTTCCCAACAAATAAAAATTTAAGGGCATTTGGTGCACAATGCGAAATTCCCAGCTTGGAAGAAAAATTTCCACAGAAGTGAGCCAATTTATATTCTCCCATGTTTCATATAACTTATCAATTATACTTGAAAACCATTTTTTGGTCGAGAAATTAGATAATTCTTTGTACACAACACTAGAGACCCCAACAGTGGATTGAGGAGTCTAGGCCACGATGCCTTAAGAGAGTAAGCATGTGTAGAGATAAATATTCTTCGATGTGATGAACGTAAGCACGTGAGTTCATTGCATTTTGACTCTTAGATGATATAGTCCCAAATGAGACCCTCTAATAACGAGAGTTTTGGATGAATTGAGCTCTGAGGGCTTGGATCACCCAACAATCTTTTCACCGTTGTAAGCTTTTTACACAATCATCATGAAATCAAAGTATGAGAGAAAAGCAGTAGCGCCGGTGCTTCAACAGCAAAAGAGATATGGAAAAAAAAAAAAAGAAAAAAAAAGATTTGTGACGCAGTCCTTGGGCCGGGCTTGGCCCATAACCCAGATCGCCCCTCCATGGGCCTGAAGGCCCTTTTCTTTTCACTTAAATATCTCCCTCGGCTGGTTCTAGGGTTTTCTTTTCCCTATATATAACAGCGACGACGAGAAAGCGTCTAGGGTTTTATTTGCGCTTGACTCTGCTTCCGCCGCTCCTTCGTCGTCTCGTCTCCATGGTAACTCTCCCTCTCTCTCTAACTTCGTTCGTGTCTCTCGGTTTCCCGATTTCTCGTACAGCTCTTGTTCTATGAAATCAACGGACTCGATGCTCGTTTGCTTCTCTTCGTAGCAATTGAACCGTCGCTTCCGGTTCTTGCTCGTTTCTACTTAGGCACTAGTTCTTGGGGTGTATGGAGTTGCGTGAAATCTTAGCTTCAGGGTTGTGTAGTTTTTGCTTGCTGCAGTGGCCCGTAATGCCTTGAGATCCGATGATTATTGAGAAAGACAATGTTTTGTGGATTTCCATGGGAAGTGGATTGGTTATTCCGAACTGGGTCCGCGGACCCTTAGGTTGTTTGTTGTGAATCCTCCAGTATTTTGAGTTGATATGGATATGTGAGGCGATGGGATACTGAAATTGGACTTTTTTGTTGTCCTCAGCAAATCTATTTTGTCAAAAAGGCTTTTGTCCTCGGCAAATCTATTTTGACCGACGGTAGTGTTCAGGACAGGTTGAGCGGAAGAGATGTGTGCTGAACGATGAAACAATTTCATAGGGTCTCTTTCCTGTTGTGCATCTTAGGTCGTGCATACACCCCTTTAGAAGTCGATCTTGATTAACTCTGTTGATCGAGCTGGGAGATATTCTTTTTTTCATCGGTTTTCAATCTCAGTTCCAAGAAGTCGTTCCCAGCTTTTGATTTGTTGTACTAAATAGGAATTGATTTTTGTTGACAAATGTTTTCAATCTTGTGCAGGCCAAGCGCACGAAGAAGGTTGGCATTGTCGGCAAGTATGGTAGGTTCCTAAACGATCTGTTTTGATTGTATGCTGGTTTGTTGCGGTCTTTGAACTTCATTTAGGATAGATCTTCAGTTGATTGCTCATGCACGACCACACTTTGCTAATTCACTTTTGAACACAGGTACCCGATATGGTGCCAGTCTGCGTAAGCAGATTAAGAAAATGGAGGTTACACAGCACAGCAAGTATTTCTGTGAGTTCTGTGGCAAGGTAAGTGGTTCTTTGACTGCATTTTCTGGAACCAGTTGGGATTTTTACATGTGAGCCTAGGCATTCCTTTGCCATTGCGTCATGTTTTCTGATTATATACTCGATGATGCAGTACGCTGTGAAGAGGAAGTCTGTTGGTATTTGGGGATGTAAGGACTGCGGCAAAATCAAGGCTGGTGGTGCCTACACCTTGAAGTAAGGATACGTTCTCGACATATTAATTTCTTTTGCTCGAATATTTTATTTAAGTAGCTAATTGTTTCCATGATATTGTCCTAACAGCACTGCGAGTGCCGTGACGGTCAGGAGCACCATCCGAAGGCTGAGGGAGCAAACAGAGAGTTAGAGCGACGTATGGGATCGTTTTGTTCGTCTCATTTTATGTCTTACCTGTGTGAACAATATTAATACTTGCTGAGGCTGTTACTCTTTTAGTCTATTTTCTGGGAACTAAATTTGATGAAAGTTTCTCTGTTCGCATTAAGGCAGGTTTTTGTTCGTCTGTTGTTTTTCCTAAATTAGTCTGTTTTCTGGGTTACCCTTGAGCTTCCATTCCCCTTTCCTACGGCTATTTTGGATGAAGAGAGAATATGCATTTGATTTGTGATCATGTGATGTGTGGAACCAAGAAGTCATACCCTACTTGCTCCGAATCCATGAAAAAGGAGAAACTAGTTGGGGCAGTTCGGAAAATTGGTAATGCAACTGATAAGTACAGGCCGAACCGCTACGGGGTAATGGCTAGACCAGCTCATTTGGTCTGTGACCTTGTATCTCCACTCCCCAATTTATCCCCAAAGCCCTGCCTTCCCTAATGCCCATGTCTAATTTTAACCTTCTTTATTCTAATCCAGTGTAATGCTCCTTGTGTTGTTTCGATGATTGTGTGCGCACCAATGAAATTGCGGTGACTGGAGTAACATTCGAATAAATCCTCGATATCTCATTCGCAGTGTGAATTGTAATGGAAAAGTTTTAACTAAAAAATCTAATTCTGATCTCTCATATAATCATGTACTAGCAAAGGTGACCAAAAGAAAGGCCAAACCCGACTATCAAACCGTTTTGGCATCTATATACTTTGAAGGCACGATAACTATGCTTTTTTTTTTTATGAACAACTCTATTATAGAAAACGTTATGTTCGAAAGTTCAGGGGTCATAGGGAATCAGACATTGCCCTGTCTGTGGGCAGCTAATCTTCACTCTATCAACAGTCTAGCTTGGTTTTGCTATGGTTAATATGGAGGTCCCTGAGCAATTAACACTGGCGCAGACATGAGGCATCATCAGACACGGGCAACGTATCCTCTTGTTTGAAAGAGATGTCAATCGAATTTGAGGCTACGGGGAATTGAGCAAAATACCTATCCGAGACGGACAGCAACATTCCCTAAGAAAGTGATGACTGACGAGCCAATGATTAATTTTTCGAGGAGAAAGAGAACAGGTCCTAATGCCTAATCATAAACTCATTTAACTGAAGGCGCACCATTCAAAGGAGGGACTATTTACCCATGTTCATTGTGGAGGGCACAATCTATCAAAATCAAGCTTGAGTTTCTATTTGGAGAAGCTAGATTATTTCCAAACGCATATATCAAAGCATAAACAGCCTGAGAAGAGGTGCTTCTTAACTGCTTTTATCCAAGAAAGGTACTAAATCCAGAAAACTTGTGGACCTTACTCTTTATCCCTTGCACAGAAAATTACCCACGCACAAACAATACAAGCTTTCTTTCACAGCCGTAAAAGCCGGATAAAAAAGGAGTCCTCGAAGAAAGGGATTTATCTAAACAGAAAATTGAGTTTCCACCAGCCCCTTCCCTATAAAATGACCATGACAAAAACCTCTTTTTATCCCTAATCTAACCATCGGCGCGCCAAACACGCACTCTCGGTATCATACGGCAAGGCCTTGGGGTGGAGCAGCAGCAGGAGCCTTGGGCTTGGCCTTTTCAACCACAATTGCTTGGGTTGTCAACACCATCCCAGCGACCGAAGCCGAATTCTGCAAAGCACATCTTGTCACCTTTGCCGGGTCTATCACTCCAGCCTCTACCAGGTTCTCGTATTTATCTGTCATCGCATTGTACCCGATCTCCCACTCACGGGCCTTCACCTTCTCCACCACCACCTCTCCCTCGATTCCGGCATTTTGAGCTATCAATGAGGCTGGTGCCACAAGTGCCTATAAATGCGACAGCAAATCAGTAAAACTTCACAGAATTATTGGTCTTATCTGTGCCTTTTATAACGAAAATTGTGTCTTAAGGAAGGTTTTTTGAAGTATCTCCAACAAAGTATCTCCAATGATGGTGCAATTTTGCCTTAATGAATTTCAGGTCTTGATACAATATTGCGATCAGAAGCAACTAAATTTTACCTTTTGAATGATGTCAGCACCCAATTTTTCATCTGCATCCTCAATCTTGTCCTTGATAGCAGGCACGCAAGCAGAGAGGTGAACAAATGCGGCACCACCACCAGGCACTATGCCTTCCTCTATGGCGGCAAAAGTTGCATTCTTGGCATCCTCAATCCGAAGCTTCCTATCCTCAAGCTCAGTCTCAGTAGCTGCACCAACTTTGATCACAGCAACTCCCCCAGATAGCTTGGCAATCCTCTCAGCAAGTTTCTCTGTGTCATATACAGAATCAGTTTCAGACAACTCTTTTTTCAATTGTGCAATCCTGGATTGGAGTTCATCCTTTGATGCCGCATCAGCAATAATGGTCGTGGAATCCTTAGAGATGGTTACTTTTCTGGCTATCCCAAGCTGCTCAACTGATGTGTTCTCAACAAGCAAACCAAGATCACTGGCTTGGTACTCAGCTCCTGCATGATTCAACAAACAATGAGCAAGTGAAATCACCTAGCACAAAGGAGCTGTAAACTAGTGAGATTCCGAGTGCTAAGCCTGTTTGCAGAACATATGAATGATCTGGACTACAGGGAAGCAAAAAACTACCTGTCAAGATTGCAATATCTTGTAGGATAGCCTTTCTCCTTTCACCAAATCCAGGGGCTTTGATAGCAGCAACATTAAGGATACCCCGCAACTTGTTCACGACAAGAGTAGCCAAAGCCTCACCAGTCACATCTTCAGCAATTATGAGCAAAGGCGCTCTCAGCTGAGTTGTCTTCTCCAGCAAGGGGATAATATCCTTTATTGCCGAAATCTTCTGATCTGTCACCAGTACTCTTGCATTCTCAAATTCCACGATCAACTTCTCGGGGTTGGTAACGAATTGAGGGGATATGTATCCTCTGTCTATCTGCAAGCCAATAAAAACATTTGTAAGAACAGATAAGAATGAGTGAAAACTTCCACCACCTTCTCCACCAGGAGGGGAAAAAGAAGAATGCTTTTCTTCCCCAACTAATGAAAAACAAGACACATAAAGGAAAAATGACGAAATGCTGACCTCCATTCCCTCCTCTACATCAACGGTTGTCTCAAACGATGACGATGATTCAATGGACAAAACACCATCAGGGCCAACCTTGTCAATTGCATCCGCAATCATTGTTCCAATGAGCTCATCATTTCCAGCCGAAATTGTCGCAACGGCTACAATGAAACCCAAAAGAGTATCAGTGTAAGAGACTTGGAAGTTTTCCGCTCAAAGCTTCCTCTTTCATGACCATGCGAGCACATTACCTTTAATGTCATCACGTCCTTCAACTGGCCTAGCCCTCTTCTCCAGCTCCTGTATCAATCCTTGCACAGTTTTATCGATGCCTCTCTTCACTGAAACTGGATTTGCGCCGGATGTAACGCTCAGCAACCCCAATTTAATTATTTCACGAGCAAGGACTGATGCAGTAGTTGTACCATCACCAGCAGAGTCGTTAGTTTTGCTTGCAACCTGCGTTTGAACCAAAATTTATCAGCAAAATAAACATAGTCGGAAGCAATTCTAACCGAAAGGGTACTTTCTTAAGATGGAAAGTCCTTGACTAAGAGTGAGTGCAAAACTGCAATGTGATTGTCTGACCTCTCTAATGAGAGCAGCACCAGCATTTTCCATAGCATCAGGTAGCTCAATTGCTCGGGCAATTGTGACCCCATCATTTACAACTTTCGGACTGCCAAATTCATCCAAGACGACATTTCTCCCTGCAGAGAGCAGACGAATAATTTCCCGATAAGTACAGTTTGCATAACCACTGCCACTCTATTGCTACAAAAAAATCAGCCATATCCAGAAAGATAAACCTATGAGTCCAATAAAGGAACTACTCTCCGCAGGGTCTTGACTAATGTGACTGCAAGGAGGATGTTATACAACACATCCTAAACATGTGAATGGAATCCAAAACCGCCACACAGTCAATCCAATCGCTACAGCTTTGCAGACCTCGCCGTCCACTCGAATACGCACATCGGACGACACAACTCATCCAGTCAACATCTAAGGGAGAACCGTAGCTAGCTTACCCCTCGGACCGAGCGTGAGGCCGACGGCGTCCGCGAGCTTGTCGATGCCGGCCTGAAGAGCGGCCCTGGAGCTCTGGTCGAACGCAATTTCCTTGGCGGCGGCTCTCACCGCGAACCTCCTGCCGGACTGTCCGAAGTTCACCTTCTGGTTCCCTTTCCTCCTTAAGCCCCCCTACATCACGGCAGACGCAAAAACACACAACGACCGACGGTAAGTAAAACCGACCAACCTGCTTCCCAACCAACCGCTAGAGGCTTGATTCCAGTCTCAAGAACTTCTCAATCATCGCGGCGACCGAGAGCCGAAGATTCGCATTCATCCGCTCCGGAAACGGAGGAAGGAAGCGCCGCCGGGAGCGACGGCGACGCGCGGTCGCGCGGATGTTCGCGGGGGGGGAGACGGTTACCTGCTTGGGGGAGCAGAGGATGGAAGCGGTGGAGATAGCGTTGGCCGACGCCATTTCCGGAGCTCGGCTAGGGTTCTGCGACGGAGCTGGTGGCGCTGCGGGAGACGAAGGAGGAGGTTTTGCAATGCGCGATGTATGGATAAGAAGGAGAGGGGCGCTCGCACGGAGAGAGTGGGTTCTGCCCGTGCTGGATTTAGGGCTTAAGGCACGGACAGGGGAGGTTCCAGAAGATTCTTCGATCTCTTTTTCCTTTTTTTTTTTTTTTTAATTTAAATTTCTCCCAAGGAGTCGAGTTCGAGAACCGTTGAGAGAGTCCCCTCCTTTCGTCATTTTCCGCGGGCCCGCGCTCTGACTCCTTGCGGGCCGGGAATTGGGCCGAAACGGGCCTCGTCGGAGGCCCAAATTGCGTTAGGTGGGCCGGACCAGGAGCCCGCTTATTGATCATATGGGGCCCAAGAGGGAAGCATCCGCCTATGAAACGAACGATTTAGAGTAACTCTGGTTTGGCCTTAAGACCGTTAGAAGAGGCCGACTAATCGAGAGATAAGCTAGATTTAGTTCGGACAATGGATGGTGCGGCAATAGACCTATCAAAATCAAAATGGGTTATTGGCCATTTTTTTACCCATGGATCATAAATGGATTAATTATATTTAGTAAATGAGTCGTTAATGAATTTAAATATAGTATGGGTGTTAAATGGATCACAAGTGGGTTTACAATTTACTTAAACATAATCTACTTTCTCGTCATTCTTTCTCACTCTCACTCAATTTCGTGCTTGCTCACTATGCACTTTCCCCTCACTTTGGGCATTTGATATGTGTTGGATGTAAGTAGAATTGGGTATGAATTACTATATTTATATTGTATGAAATTTGTCAAACGGGTTGGTCGGATCGGGTTTAGGTCGAGTCATAAATAGTCTGACCCAAATTAACTCATTAACCCATTTATCAACAATGTAAATTTATTGACCCATACCCAACTTATATATGACCCGACCCATGTTGTAAAACAAAATCAAATCTAGAAAAACACATTTCTTATGATTGTTATAAGAAAATTATGTTGTTAAAACATTTTTATACAATTATAAATTTAATGGATAAATTTTATAATTTTTTTTTGAATTGAGGTCAATTTATTTCATGAAAAATGTGGTATTTTCTGAAAATGATAATATTTTCTTGTGTTTGGTTGAAACTTGAAAATAATTAGAAAATAATTTTTGCTCAATATAGAAAATCTTATTTGATTTTTCATGCACTCCTTTAAAGTATTTTAAATTATAAATTTTATTTATTTTTTTCTTTTTCTTTTTACTCCTTCTCTCGGTCGCCAACCATGGTACCTTAACACAGGTTGATGAGGCTTGAGCTTGCCCGATTTTGGCAAGGTGGAGCTTGCCTCGACGCTACAAGCTTGAGTCTCATCAAATTGTTGAGGCTCAAGCCAAGGCCTCACCTGAGCTCAGGCTTGCCAGATTGGGGGAGGCTAGAGTCTCGCCAAACGCTAAGATCGACGAGCTAGAGGCTTACTAGTGTGATTGGCAACTGGGCAAGGGCTTTGTGGCCCTCGAATTCATGGGGGAAAAAAGTGAAAGAAATAAAAAATATATTGAGAACTGCTAAAGAAGATGATATCTTATCAATGGGTTGACTCAACTAATAATCTTTGTAAATTAAATGGGTTGTAAATGGGTTTAAAGACAAATCTAGTTACAACTTATGCATCATTAGACTTACATACAACCCAAACCTACTAACAACCCATTTATTGAAACCTAACTAGTCCATATGTGGCAATCTCATTTTAAATGGGTTCCACAACCCATTTTGACACCTCTAATTATATGGAAATGGGTTAAAACAAATTAAATCGGTCTATTTGAGTCAAACCATTTTTTACCCGACCCGACACGCCAATTTGATGGATCTATACCATAGAAAGCTATTATTGCAAAATCTATATTTGGAGGGAAATTGAATGTCATGCATTTATAACAATAAATGCACTTGGATAACACTTGCTGAGGAGTCAAATTACCGCATAAACAAACATTTCCCAGACTCAGTTTAGGAAGCATGATTACCGCTTGACTTGGCCAAATTATCAATTATATCTTTCTTGGTTGAACCCCCACTAGAGCTTGTACCACACTCTTATGAGATTATTATATATAAGATAAAAGTATATCGGATCTACCGACTGAATTTTAATAACGAAAATTATCATTCTTTATTCCCAAGAGTGCAAGAACTCAAATTCAGATGATTATATATAAGATAACAATACATCGGATCTCCCGATTGAATTTTAATAATGAAAACTATCGTCCTTTATTTTCGAGAGTGTAGGAACTCAAATTCAAATTATTATTATATAAGATAACAGTATATCGGATCTACCGACTGAATTTTAATTACGAAAACCATCGTTCTTTATTCCCAAGAGTGCAAGAACCCAAATTGGATTGGAGGCCCTATGGATGCACCCATTGGATTAAATAGGAAAGACGAGACTTGATTTGATTGGAAAACAACCAATATCTTCTAGTAATATGCTTCCACTCCGAATAATCTTTGGGGCCCGTACCCACCACACGTGTTGTCTCATCTAATGAATTGAACGTCTGTACGTGTTGCTTATTTCCTAGTAAAAACTAAAAAGGGAGAAGAAAGAAAAGAAGAAGAAGGGAATATTTACTCAATAAAGAACGTACATACGTATTCGAAGGGACCCTCCCCTTGTGCACCCTATATAAGTCCACTGCCTCTACCTCACAAATCACTCAAAATCACGCAGAAATCAAAATCATCACTTGTGCACAAATCCATAGTGAGAAAGGAAGTTTTTAGCCATGAATTTCAGTGGTATGCCGACCCACGCCGTCGCCAAAGATCGCCGCACGAAGGGAAGGGCCCGGGGCTGCTGGATCCACATCCCTATGGCTTGCGCGGCCGTGTTTTCCGGCTGACCAGAGAACTCGGGCACCGGAACAGTGGCGAGACCATACAGTGGCTCCTGAACCGAGCCGGAGCCAACCCCTCCCCCAATTTAGCAATTGACAGCGACGGTGAAACTGTAGCTAACTTTAATGGTGCAGCTAACTCCATGACTCTCGGTGCGGCGGACGGCGTCATTCCTGATCATGAAGTCTGGGACAGTCAGCATGGGGAAGGTCGTAACTCGGTCTCCAGGGCCCAAACGATGTCGGCACAATCTTATTACGACGCCATTTGCGGGATGCACTTCTGTTGGCCGGTTTTCTCGGACGAAGATGTCGCACGCCTGAAACCGATCGTGTTCATCTGAGAATCGAGCAAGAGGAAAGTGGAGGACGACGAGGAATCATAGGCGATCGACCATCGACCGCATGAAAGGTGGTCGGGCATAAATAAATTTAGTAGTCACTATTATGTTGTAAGCAAGAGTGGCTGAATATTCCTTTTTTTTTTGGGGTCAGAATATTCCATGTTCTGCGTATCTATAAAACTAGTTCGAAGTTACTTTGTTTCTAATACTTCTTTCTCTCTCTTCTTTTTTAAATCTTAGATTCCAATTCGATTTGGGTTATTTGCAACTTTTAGAAAAAAATTATCCCACTAAAAAACTGTACTGGCTTATCGCGCGTGAATTAATAATAAACATGACGCAATGTTATACAAAAAAAGAGAAAGTATGTGAAAATATAGAATCAAGGTTGCAATTAAATTGTTGGAATTTACAATCAATCAACGTCGAATGTATAGATTTGGTCCAAATCACATGCCAATCCGGTAATTATTAATTTTAAATTCGATTTCCTTTTCTTTTTCCTTTACTTCTAGTGAATTTTGCTTCGAGTTGATTTATATCGTCCGTGTTCGAATTTTCGCACGGGTTTCTTTTGATTTTCATAAAAAAAAAAAAAAAAAAAAAAAAGTCAAGCCCAATTGACCAGCGATTGCGAATAAGATACGATTTTATTAGCAAAAGAAGTTACGAGCCTCTCCGGTCGAACTTGGCAATACTACCCCTTTGCAGGCAGCCGACTGTCGACGGATCCATCCCATGCAGGCCTCCCAAATTTCGCCATGTTATCCATGCGAACTCACATCCATCCAAAAAAAAAAAAAAAGGAATGTTACGGAAAATCCCAAATTACATCTACTATGACATAAACACTACGAATCTTTTTGTGCCACTAAAAATTCTAAATTTGCCCATTATGATATAAATAACCCGAACTTTGTATGTATTGTTAAAAACCTCGGATTTATACTAGCGTGACGAATAAATTTTTGTCACACATGTATAAATTTGGGTTTTTTACGACACAAAAATGTTTAGGATATTTGTATCACGGTGGCCAAGTTTAGGATTTCTTATTAGGTACAATTTGGGATTTTTTGCATCATTTGCCCAAGGAAAAACAACATACCGTAAAATTATATCTCAACCACATTATAATCACTCTTATTTCTACAATAGTTGTTATGGTCTTAACCGAATATTTAAGAAAAATTATCCAGAAAGTCTTAAACCTACCATATGATGATTAATTCAATTATAATTTTTTCAGTTGTACTAATTTAGTTTTGAACTTTTTAACGATTTGTTAGTATAGTTCTTCAATCAACGTTGGTGTCGATAGCGACCGTCCCATGTGGTATGATTAATGTTGATGTGGACGATTTTTGTAATTATTGTAATTTTCTAGTTTTTTTCCCTTTTTTTTCCTATTTGCCTTATGCTAGTCGTCAAGCCTTGGCGATGCTAAGATCTGTGAAATACTTTGTTGAGTCGAGAGTTTATCTATTGAAGATAGATTTTTATGTTTGTGAAATAAAATGTAATTGCATACATACATACATATATTTATGATTTTATAAAATCCATTTTGAAATTATACTTTTGAAAAAATGACACAAATTGTCCATAAATTTTGGCCAAATATGTAATGTGATCCGTGAAATTTAATTTAATGTGCAATGTTGTCCATAAAATTTTAATTTGTTTATCCTAGTTCCTAAACTTTCAGAATGTATTCAATCTAGTCCCCGAACTATATAAAAATGGTCAATGTTATCATCAACCTTGAATTAATGGAAATGCTACTTTGAATATGTTAATATAATTTAGGAACCAAGTTGAATATGTATAAAAAATCTATAGATCACATTGAACAGATTAAAAGTTCAAGGATCATATAGAACAATAGACCAAAGTTTAGAAACCATATGTTGAGTCAAAATTTAAGGACAATTTATATCATCTTCTCTCTTTTTTTCTTGCAATGCTAGCTCCATTTCAAAGCTGTCGCTGGCGCTCTCGCGTGTTTATATATATATATATATATATAACACGCCATCTCTCTCTCAAATCATAACTGATCATCTTTCTCTCTCCTCTCCTGTTGCCGTACCGGCGAGTTCTCCCTTCGACCGCGTCCCCGAGCTTGTCCATGCTGGACCGAAGAGCGGCCTTGGAGCTCTGGTTGAATGCTATTTCCTTGGCCGAGGCTCTCACCGCGAACCTCCTGCCGGACTGGCAGTGGCCGAGATTCACCTTCTGGTTCCCTTTCCTCCTCAAGCCCTCCTCCATCAAGGCAAACGCAAAAGACGCGCGACTGACGGTAAGTAAAAACCAACCACCTTGGCTTCCACCCGACCGCGCGAGACTCGATCCTAATCTCAAAGCTTCTTAATCGGCTCTAAACCTCCGATCCGCATTCATCCGCTTCGAAAACGTACGAAGGAAGCGCGGCCGGAAGCGACGGCGACGCTCGCATAGATGTTCGGTGGGGGAAAACGGGTAACTGCTTGGGGGATCAGAGGTTGGAAGTCGTAGAGACAGCGTTGGCCGATGCCATTTTCGGAGCTTGGCTCGTGTTGGATTTAGGGCTTAAGGAACGTACTGGGGAGGTTCCAGAAGATTCTTTGAGCTCTTCTTCCTTTTTGTTTTTTAAAATTTTTTCCTTAAGGAATCGAGTTTGAGAGAGTCCCCTCCTTTGGTCATTTTCCATGGGCCCGCGCATCTAACTCCTTACGGGCCAGGAATTGGGTCGGAACGGGCCTCGTGCGAGGCCCAAATTGCATTAGGTGGGCCGGACCAGGAGCCCGCTTATTGATCTTATGGGGCCCACGAGGAAAGCATCCGCCTATGAAAAGAGCGGTTTAGAATAAGTCTGGCTTGGCCCTAAGATCGTTAGAGGCCGACTAATCGAGAGTCTAGAGATGAGCTAGATTTGGCTTGGACAACCGATGGTAAAGCAGTGGACCTATCAAAATTGATCAGTGGCCGATTTTTTTACTCATATAAGTATTAAATGAGTCATAAATGAATTAGTTATATTAAGTGAATGAGTAGTAGATGGGTTTAAGTATAATATGGGTATTAAATGGATCATAAACGGATTTACAATTTACTTAAATATAATCTACTTTCTCTTCATTCTCTTTTGCCTTCACTCAATCTCGCGCTCGCTCACTATGCACTTTCCCTCACTTTGGGCATTTGATATGTGTTGGATGTAAGTCGAATTGGATATGGGTTATTATATTAGACCTATCAAGTAGGTTGGTCGGATCGGGTTTGGATCGAGTCATAAATAATCTGACCCAAATTAACTTATTAACCCATTTATCAATAATGTAAATTTATTGACTCATACCCAATCTATATATGACCCAACTCATGTTGTAAAACGCTTCAATATTTAATCAAATTTAGAAAAAAACTCGTTTCTTATGATTTTTTAAAAATAAAATTATGTTGTTAAAACACTTTCACGCAATTATAAATTTAATGGATAAATTATATAATTTTTTTTTTTGAATTGAGGCTCGATTTATTTTACAAAAAATGTGATATTTTCTTAAAATGACAATATTTTCTTGTGTTTGGTTGAAACTTGAAAGCAATTTAGAAAATAATTTTTGCTTAGTATAGTAAATCCTATTTGATTTTTTGTGCACTCCTTTAAAGTGTTTTGATTTTTTTAAAATATTTTTTAAATTACTTCTTTTTCTTTTTTCTCCTTCTTCTCTCAGTGCAAAGGTGGCTGGCAACGGGCAAGCTCCAATCTCGCCATAAGTTGACAAGGCTCGAGCTTGTCGGATTTTCGGCAACGTTGAGCTTGCCCCAACACTGACGAGCTCGAGTCTTATCAGATTGTTGAGGCTTGAGCCTCAACCTCGCCTGAGCTCAAGCTTGATAGATTGGGGAGGCTAGAGTCTCACCAATGCTAAGGTTGATGAGCTTGAGCTTGAGCTTGAGGCTTGCTAGTATGATTTGTAATTGGGCGAGGGCTTTGTGGCCATCGAAGTCACGGGGAAAAAAGGTAAAAGAAAGAAAGAAAAATGAGAAAAAAATTAAAAAATTAAAAACTGCCAATGAAGATGATATCTCATTAATGGGTCGACTCAATTAATAACCTTTGTCAACTAAATGGGTTGTAAATGGATTTAAAGATAAATCTATTAGTATCATTAGACTTACATACAACCCAAGTCCATTAACAACCCATTTATTAAAATTTAACTAGTCCATATAACCATCTCATTATAAATGGGTTCGACAATCCATTTTGACACCGCTAATTATATGGAAATGGGTTAAAACGGATTAAATTGGTTTATTTGAGTCAAACCATTTTCAACTCGACCAGACACACTCATTTGATGGGTCCATATGATAGAAAAGCTTATATCATTGCAAAATCTATATTTGGAGGGGAATTGAATGTCACGAATGCGTAGCGATAAATGCACTTGGATAATTCTTGCTGAGGAGTCAAATTACTGCATAAACAAACATTTCCCAGACTCAATTTAGGAAGCATGATTACTGCTTGACTTAGGCAAATTATAAATTATATCTTTCTTGGTTGAACCCCTATTGGAGCTTGTACTAAACTCTCATGAGATTATTATACATAAGATAAAAGTACATCAGATCTACCAATTGAATTTTAATGACGAAAACGATCGCCCTTTGTTTCCAATGGTGAAAGAACTCAAATTTAGGTTGTTATATATAACATAAAAGTACATCGGATTTACCGAATGAATTTTAATAACGAAAACTATTATCCTTCACTCCCAAGAGTGCAAGAACTCAAATTCAAATGATTATATATAATATAACTGTACATTGGATCTATCAATTGAATTTTCGTAACGAAAACTATCGTCCCTTATTTCCAAGAGTGCAAGAACTCAAATTCAAATTATCAATTATAAGGTAATAGTATATCGGATTTATCGATTAAATTTTAATGACAAAAATTATTGTCCTGTATTCTCAAAAGAGTGCAAGAACCCAAATTAGATTGGAGGCCTTATGGATGCACTCTTTTGACTAAATAGGAAAGACAGACTTTGATTTGATTGGAAAACACACAATACATTCTAGTTATATGCTTCTACTTGGAATAATCTTTGGGGTCCGCATCTACCACACGCGTTGTCTCATCTAATGAACTGAACGTACATACGTATTGCTTACTTCCTAGTAAAAATTAAAAAGGGCGAAGAAAGGAAGGAGAAAAGAATATTATCTCAATAAAGAACGTACAATACGTATTCGAAGGGACCCTCCCCTGTGCATCCGATATAAGCCCACTACGTCTACTTCTCAGATCACTCAAAATCACACAAACCAAAATTATCACTTGTGCACAAATCCATAGCGAGAGAGGAAATTTTTAGCCATGAATTTCAATGGTATGCCAACCCACACGGTCGCCAAAGATCGCCGCACGAAGGGAAGGGCCCGGGGCTGCTGGATCCGCATCCCTATGGCTTGCGCGGCCCGTGTTTTCCGGCTGACCAGAGAGCTCGGGCACCGGAACAGTGGCGAGACCATACAGTGGCTCCTGAACCGAGCCGGAGCCAACCCCTCCCCCAATTTAGCAATTGACAGCGATGGAGAAACTGTAGCTAACTTCAATGGTGCAGCTGACTCCATGACTCTCGGTGCGGCGGACGGCGTCATTCCTGATCATGAAGTCTGGGACAGTCAGCATGGGGAAGGTCGTAACTCGGTCTCGAGGGCCCAAACGATGTCGGCACAATCTTATTACGACGCCATTTGCGGGATGCACTTCTGTTGGCCGGTTTTCTCGGACGAAGATGTCGCACGCCTGAAACCGATCGTGTTCATCTGAGAATCGAGCAAGAGGAAAGTGGAGGACGACGAGGAATCATAGGCGATTGACCATCGACCACATGAAAGGTGGTCGGGCGTAAATAAATTTAGTAGTCATTATCATATTGTAAGCAAGAACGGCTGAATATTCCATGTTCTTTTTTTTTTGGGTAAAAAATATTCCATATTCTACGTATCTATAAAACCAGTTCGAAGTTACATTGTTTCTAATACTTCTTTCTCTCTCTTCTTTTTTAAATCTTAGATTCCGATTCAATTTGGTTTATTTGCAACTTTTTAGAAAAAAATTATCCCACTAAAAAACCCTACTAGCTTATCGCGCAAATTAATAATAAAACATGATGTGGTGTTATAAAAAAACGATAAAGTATGCAAAAATATAGAATCAAGGTTGCATTTGAAATTAAATTGTTGGAAGTTATGACCAACCAATGCCGAATGTATAAATTTGTTCCAAATCACATGCCGATCTGGTAGTTATTAATTTTTAATTCGATTTCTTTTTCTTTTTGTTTTTTTTCAAGCGAATTTTGTTTCAAGTTCATTTATATCGTCCGTGTTCGAATTTTCGTCCGGGTCTCTTTTTATTTTCATAAAAAAGTCGAGCC
Source organism: Eucalyptus marginata (assembly GCA_014182565.1). Classification (NCBI taxonomy): domain Eukaryota; kingdom Viridiplantae; phylum Streptophyta; class Magnoliopsida; order Myrtales; family Myrtaceae; genus Eucalyptus; species Eucalyptus marginata. The sequence continues at coordinate 37,289,699 of CM024586.1, read as the reverse complement.
CAATTGTCCAGCAATTGCGAGTAAAATCTTACTTTTTTTTTTTTTGGTCAAGAGAGCAGGATAATATTACTAACTGAGGGTCTGAGCGTATACAGCATAGGCATCAATACATAGTAAATCCAAAAGAGCAGAAGAGGGGGTTAACAACCCAGTTTCTAGGAAGACAGCCCGTACGTTGGGCCTTAGCTACCCAATCGGCTACCCTGTTGGTGTTGCGGCTGCAATGGGCGAAGGTAAGTCCTGACATAGTCTCCATTTTGTGCTTGGCCCGGTCCACTAAAGGCTGCAATGACCAACTCAAGGTAGAAGAGGAGAGGACACTCTCCACCAGCATACGACAATCAGATAGAAGAACTATTTGTTTTCCTGGGGAATTGGGGGTGAGCTTTGAAGATATAAAATCTAGGGTTTCGACTAAAGCTACGGCCTCCGCTTGTTCAGCAGAACTCACCTGGACATTTTTTGCAAACCCATCTGTTATTTTGCCAAAGGAGTCCCTACAGATGCAAGCAACAGCTGCGCGAGAGGAAGTTCTTCTCTGCTGGGATTCGGAGAAGCCCCGAGTCATCTCTATGGGTGTGGTGGGGTGCGACACTAGAACATGTCCGCACACAGCACGTCGCTCGATTTGATTTAGGCCCGGAGAAGAAATGGGTTCTTCCTCTGCATCACTTCTACACAGGTAAGTCGTATCCCCCATCCTTTCATCAGATCTGCCACATCTTCCATTACGGGCGTCGTTTGTGCTCCTGTTTTCTTGTTGCTGTGGTGGAGAGCGATATCTGGCAGATCTGGATTTGTGTGCTGGTGTTATAGGTTCAGTAGATGCTGCGTTAATGTTGCTTCTGGTTTGGGGAAGCTTGGTACGAGTTCTCCCTTCTCCTCTGCTTTTCCTCTCGGGCGGCCGTGCTCTGTTCCAGATTTGGAGCGAATTGAGCGGCTCCTGTGTGGCGGACTTTTCTCCATTATCTTTGCTGTTCGGGTAAGGGCTGTCCCTACCCATTTGTGGCGCTCTGAATTGGCCTATCGAAGAAGCAAATGCAGCTCCATTCTCCGTTCGTCCGCCGCCATGGGTCGCTGTGGCAATTTGTTTTGGCCTCCCATTCTGGGTTTGTATGTTGGGGTCGACTCCCAGGGGATGATTCCCGTAGCTTTTCTTGCGACATATATTGGGCATCACGAGCATATTGGGTATTTCACGCCTTACCTCTCTATGTAGACCAAGTGAGCATCAAGGCCTTTCGCACTTCTTCTTCCTTCAAATGATGTATTGCTAAACATTTTATTTTTGGGGTAGTGCTGTTTACCTGCGGTTGTTTGATGTGCCACTTGCTTGTAAACATTTTCATTTTTGGGATGTCACAATTGGAATTTGGAGTCGTGGCAGAATTTGAGATAGCTTCATTGCTACGCACCACTTCCTCTTGAGAAGTATCTCTGGTAGATGAATTTGAAGCATATGTTTATTTTAAGAACTCCTGAGGATGCCACTTGTCCGAGTCGGATTTTTGTGATTTTTTGTTCCAAGTTTTGAAACTCTCCCGTGACATTGCGAGCGTGGGTTAAGGGGGTGTTTGTTGAAGATGAAGGGGTTGGGAAATCAATTCAAAATTGTGTGAGTTCCTTGGCTGAAAAATTGCTCATGATAGACCCAATCGGTGTAGTTGCGGGGTGGCTCATTCAGTTTGTGTTGTCCGGGCAAAGGAGCAAAGTGTGTTCGATCGTCTCCACTTCCAGTTGCATATCGGGCACATTGGTGTAAAATATTCCATATTCTACGTATCTATAAAACCAGTTCGAAAGTCACCGTTTGGGAAGTAAAGTTACATTGTTTCTTCCTAATACTTCTTTCTCTCTGAGAGAGGGTTGCTTCTTTTTAAATCTTAGATTCCGATTCGATTTGGTTTATTTGCAACTTTTTTCAGAAAAAAATTATCCCACTAAAAACCCTACTAACTTATCGCGCAAGTTAATAATAAACATGATGTGGTGTTATAAAAACGAAAAAATAATCCGAAACCTTGGTAGCACCCAGGCGAGGTGGGCTGTATGGTATGTGATTTAGGATAGGCTGGAAATTTCGAGGACCCACCGTAGTATATAGATTTTTAAAGAAATCCGTTGTCATATGCTCGAAAATATAGAATCAAGCCACTATGTGTAGCTTTTCAACCATATTCTTCATGTGAGAGTCCTCCCATGTTTGTTTGACAATCCTCTTGCAATCTTCATCTTCCGCCCAATATGCCTCGTATCTAAACTCTCTCCGTTTGCGTGCCAGGGTGGGTAGAGTGGATAGGATGAGAGGACTGTGGTCAGAACCAATAGGTGGTAGGGGTCAACTTCAGCATTTGGATATGCTATTCTCCAATCCAAGGTACAAAGAGCTCTTGTCCAACCTTTCTTTGACATTTTCATCTCCCCCTCTTCGTTGTAGTTGAAATTAAATTGTTGGAAGGTTATGATCATGTCCCTCCACTAATGCCGAATGTATAAATGGGTATCCGTTCCAAATCACATGAAAATTTTTCCATAAGGGCTAAGTTCCCGGACCTCGGCTCGTAGCCAGTTACCATAGTTACCAGGTATATCTTCCTCCAACCTTGTTTGTTCGTATGGTATCTCTTTGCAAGCGGTGGCATAATGGCCAATTCGCCCACAGAGTAGCAGTAATGTGGCAACCTTTCATATTTGAATTCAATCCATAACTTTTTGCTTCCCAAGTTGACAACTAGCCCCGAAATTCAACTTGATTCTTGCTTATAATAACCTCAAGAACTTTGGAGGCAATCTCTCTAACTACCTCTGTTGTAACTCTGCCAAATGGTAACCCAAATAGTTGCACCCAAAAGGGGCAATGAGAGTAATCATAGCAAATATTGTCGGGTTCAATTTTTAATTTGGAAGTTTACATTTGGTCGAACATCTACAACATCATCTTCTCACCATAAATTACCCAAGCTTTCTCACGATGATATGGAGAGAAAAATACCTCGGGCCATTATTGAAATATGGATAACTGTTAGTGAGTGATGCAGCTGTTGGTTATAACTTTTAGTTTTTTTTTCAAGGAATTTTGTTGGATCCATGTATAAAGAGTTCATTTAGAGGCAAAGAGGATGGGCTGATCGTGTAGGTTGGGTTTCGGCCTTGTGAGAGGGTTGGAGGACAAAGGGCCGAAGGTTAGGGTTTTGAAGAGGACGCTCGAGAAGATGAAAAGGTAATCGATGGAAATCGGGTTTTTGGAGTGATTAAAGAGGAAAAGCTTTACAAAAGTTAAAAGGGAGGAAAAAGGAGGGTTATTACATTTTGGGTCGGTCATGATGGGTCCCTTCAAAATGAAGGAGGATTGGAGCCGTCAATTGACTACCATACGGTAGGGGAAACCCAGAACGCTGGGAGAATAGTTTGTTGTTTTGTCAATTAGCATAGTAAAATCTTACTTTATTAGCAAAAGAAGTTACGAGCTTCTCCGGCCGAAGTTGGCAATACTACCCCTTCACACGCAGTCGACCGTCGACGGATGCATCCCATGCAAGCTCCCAAATTTGTCCATGTAATGACATATCCATACGAACTCACATCCATCCAAAAAAAAAAAAAAATGAATGTTACGGAATATCCCAAATTACGTCTACTATGATATAAATACTGCAAACATTTTTGCATCACTAAAAATTTTAAATTTGCCTATTATGATATAAATATCTAGAACTTTGTCTATATTGTAAAAAACCTTGGATTTATACCAGTGTGACAAATATATCTTTGTCACGCATATATAAATTTGGGTTTTTTTATGACACAACCTTTTTTTTTTTGGTATTTGTGTCACGGTGGCCAAGTTTAGGATTTCTTGTTAGGTGCAGTTTGGGATTTTTGTATTATTTGCCTAAGGAAAAACAATAGACCGTAAAATTATATCTCAAATTCTCAACCACGTTACAATCACTCTTATTTCTACAATTGTTGTTATGTTCTTAGCTGAATATCTGAGAAAAATTATTTAGAAAATCCTAAATCTATTGTATGATGGTTAATTTAGTTATAAACTTTCCTATCGTATCAATTTAATCTCAAACTTTTTAACGATTTGTTAGTGGAGTTCTTTGATCAATTTTTATAGGAAATCGCCAGTGTTGATAGCGATCATCCTACGTGATATGATTAATGTTGGTGTTGATTTTTTATAATTTTCTAAATTTTTTCCTTTTTTTTTTCCTATTTGCCTTTGCTAGTTGTCAAGCCTATGCGATGGTGAGATCTATGAAATAATTTGTGAAGTCGGGAGTTATCTATTTAAGATGGATTTTTATGTTTGTAAAATAAAATGCAATTGAATACATATATATTTATGATTTTAAAAAATTCATTTTGCAATTATATTTTTCTCGTAAAACACCTCGCACGAAACAAATCCCCATCTAACGAATTCGGCAAAAAAGTTCTAGATCGCGAGGAAAAACACGCCGTCAAAAATTCCTCGCTTTTGCAAGAATCTCTCTCTCCCTCTCTTTCTCTCTCTGTTTTCAAGAATTGACCGGCCACCTACCCACACTTATAGGGACCCCATAGCTTGACAGAGCTCAGCATCTCTCTCTCTCTCTCTGTGCTTCTGCAATGGCCACTGACGAGCTTCACTTGCCCACGACGGCGGCGGCGGCGGCGGCGGGGATGGCCGCGACCTCGAATGGGTCGAAGAGGGAGAGGCCTGCGGAGAGCAGGTTGTTTGGCAGGAGCGCATTCAAGTTCTGGGTGCTGGCCGCGATCCTCCTGCTCGCGTTCTGGTCGATGCTGACCGGCTCCGTCACGCTCAAGTGGTCCGCCGGCAACCTCGCGAGATTCTCCTCCGACTTCCTTGACTCGCCTTCCTACGAAGATCTCGACATCTTGGTACTCTCTCTCTCTCTCTTCCTACTTTTCTTGTTTTCTGGGTTGTGGTGGTGTTGTGAAAGTTGATGTCTTTCTTTGTTTCCTCATTTGGGTTCTCTCGATAGGAAGTGGAGGAGAGAGAGAAGGTAGTGCGGCACATGTGGGATGTCTACACGCAGAGCAAGAGCAGTAGATTGCCCAAATTCTGGCGGGACGCCTTCCAAGCCGGTTACGAGTTCTTGACGAGTGATGTGCCGGGCGTTCATGACGTCGCCGTTTCCAAGATCGCGAAGATGTCGCTTCGCTCCTTCACCTTCTCCGACCCTCTCGCTGCTCATTCTCGTTCTGTGGTAACTCATCCTCGGCCTTCCAAACCCCCTTCCTCTCAGCTTTTATTATAATTCTTTCGTCTAGCTTCATTTCCTTCTTGGGGAACTTTTAATGCTGAGAAGTTGGGCATTTCTTGTGAAATTCTGGCAGTTTGGTCGCTGACTTATACGGTTTTCTCGGATGAAGACGTCGCTCGCCTGAAACTGACCGTGTTCATTTGAGAATCGAGCAAGAGAAAAGTGGAGGATGACGAGGAATAATAGGCGATGGACCACACGAAAGGTGGTCGGGCGTCATTGTTTTTAGTAGTCGTTGTTATGTTGTCAGCAAGAACGGCTGAATATTCCATATTCTATGTTTCCGCAAAATCAGTGGAATTCCAAGTTACCTTGCTTCTAATACTTCTTTTTCTCTCTTCTTTTTTAAATCTAGATTTCGATTCGATTCGGGTTATTTTCAACTTTTCAGAAAAAAGTCTTTTCACCAGAGATTAAGATGGTATGTTGTAATTATTAATTTTTAATTCGATTTCTTTTTCTTTTTCTTCTAGCGGATTTTGTTTCAGTTGATTTGGTTAGTCCCATGTTCGAATTTTTGCACTAGTCTCTTTTGATTTTCATAAAAAAATTCGAGCCCAATTGATCAGCGATTGCGGGTAAAATCCGATTTTATAAGCAAAAGGAATTACGAGCCTCTCCGGTCGGAGTTGGCAATAGTACCCCTTGCGTGCGGCCGAGCGTCGACACATGCATCCCATGCAAAACCTCCCAAATTCGGCCATGTAATGGTATGTCCATGCGAACTCACATCCTTCCAAAATAAAAAAGAAAAAAAATTAATATTATGAAAAATCCTAAATTACATCTATTGTGACATAAATGTCGTGAATCTTTTTTGTGTCATTAAAAATTATAAATGTGCCCATTATAATATAAATACCCAAAACTTTTTTGATAGAGTGACAAATATACCTTTGTCGCATATGTATAAGTTTAAAATTTTTTCACGATAACAAAAAAAATTTGAGGTGTTTGTGTGGCAATGAGTAGGTTTAGGATTTTTGGTGATATGAAATAAAGTTTAGGGTAAAGTAGATATAATTTGGGATTTTTTTGTAGTAATTGTCCAAAGAAAAAAAAAATAGACCGTCAAATTATATTTCAACCACATTGTAATCACTCTTATTTCTACAAAAGTTGTCATGGTCCAAGCCGAATATTTGAGAAAAATTGTTCAAATGTCTTAAACCAACCGTACGATGATTAATTTAGTTATAAACTTTTTAATTATGTCAATTTAGTCTTAAACCTTTTTTGACAATTTATTAGTGTAGTTCTTCTAACCAATTTTGACAAGAAATTATTGATGTGGACATTGATCATTTTATATGGTATGGATAATGCTGACGTGGATGATTTTTTAATTTTTTAATTTTTCAATAATGTTGGTGTTGTATTAATGGATGATGGGGTTGATGGTACAAGAGGGAAGTTCTAAAGTTTTTTTTTTTTCCTATTTGCCTTTGCTAGTCGTCGAGTCTCAGCAATGGTGACATCTGTGAAATACTATGTGGACTCGAGATTTTATCTATTTAAGATGGATTATTTTGTTTGTATAATAAAATGCAACTATATTTATATGATTTTATAAAATTCATTTTGTAATACTTTTTTAGGAAAATGAGAAATAGTCTCTGAACTTTGGCCTAATATTTAATATGATTCATGAACTTTTAATTTGTTCAATATAATCCATTAACTTTAGTCAAATATGAAATGTGATTCATAAGCTTTTAATTTGTTTGTTATAGTCCTTAAACTTTTAGTATACATTCAAGTTAGTTTTTGAACTATATGAATATATTCAAATGTTATCATTAATCTTGAATTAATTGAATGACTATTTTGAATATTTTAATATAATTTAAAGACTGCATTGAATATATATGAAAAGTTTATGAATCATATTAAATAAATTAAAAATTCAATGACCGTATATAACATTAACTAAAGTTCGGAATCATAATGAATAAATTAAAAATTGAGGATCACATTATATATTGAATTAAAATGTTAGGGACAATTTGTATCATTCTCTCTCTTTTTGTTATTGCAATGCTAGCTCCGTTTCAAAGCTGTCGCTGGCGCGCTCTCTCTCTCTCTCTCTCTCTCCTCCAACATCGCCGAATCTTCCTCCCCGCCATATTTCTCCCTTCCGAAAAACAGAACACGCCGTATCTCTCTCTCTGTCTCTCTAAAATTCTAACTAATCATCTTTCTCTCTCCTCTCCCATCACCGTCCCTGCGAGTTCTCCCTCCGATCTCCGGCCCCTGCCTCTGCCGCCGATGCTCCATTCGTCCCCGCCGCACATGCACGCGCCGCCGCCGCACCGTCGGTTCCGATTCCTGAAGGATTCACCGTTTCCCGCCGGCTCTTCTCGCGGTTGCCATGAGCGGAGAGAAGATCCACGGCGGCCGCCGCCGCCGCCGCCGCTTTCTCTCTGTTTCGGTGTCCTTGGTCGTGGTCGTGCTGTGCTCGTCGCCGTTCCTAGCGCGCGCTGCCGACGAGGACGGGGAGTCCCAAGGCGAAAATCCGGCGGCCACCCAGCTCTTCGCCCAGCTCCTGTACAGCCAGGTCTCCAATTTCACGTCGGTCTTCCGCGGCGACATTGTCAAGAATTTCGGTTTCTGCATTCAGGACGTGTGAGTTCGCGCTCGATTTTTCTCTCTCCGTCGTTCTCATCTGCTTTTGACAATGTCGCCATCCGTTAGAAGAGGATATCGATGCTTCCATAGAGATAGATCCTCGGATAGACTCCGTATTCTGGATGCAGTAAAAAATAAAAAAATCATTCAGAACATGCGCGATCCATGTCTTCTCACATGGATTGGGTTATAATAAGACACGTCTATCGAAATTCATGCGTTAATCTTTGAGTACATGTGACATTTTCGGTTGATTTTGTCTACCAGGGATGCTGACTGGGATGGCGCATTCAATTTTACCTCAGACTTGACATTTTTAACTGCGTGCGCTCAAAAAACGAAAGGTATGATAATGATCATCTTGCAGACGTATCCAGAAAGAGCTGTTCATTTCGATTCTTCTATCTTCTTTCGTCGTGGAGCTTTTCCCATAATTTTCTCTTCCTACTTCCTTCTTAGCAAAGGCTTGCACAGAAATCGGTTGGGAATCTTGAAAAATCTTTCTGTTATCTAGAGACTATATAATACTTTATGCATTTCAATCTAACTTTTTCGTTATCGCCCCTTGAACTCTCTCGCAAAATATCTTGAATGTCGAAGAAAGATTCATGAAGTATATAGGAGAAATGAGGAGGTGAACAAGAGCTTGTCCAAAGTTTCTACAATTGTCCCAGGAATATCAATGCAGATGTTCTCATGAACAATCAATAGTGCTGCTATATTAATTGTTCGACAATAAGTGCTCTCCAATCTCTCCTGATACCTTATTGTTGGACAGGAGATCTTTCACAGCGCCTGTGCACGGCAGCAGATTTAAAGTTTTACTTCAATAGCTTTTTCACCGCTAAGCGAGCCAGCTACTTGAAACCTAACAAGAACTGCAATCTTACGTCGTGGGTTCCGGGATGCGAACCAGGATGGGCCTGTAGTGCTGGTTCCAGTAACAAAGTCGACCTAAAGAATTCCAAGGACATGCCTGCTCGAACTAGCGAGTGTGCTCCTTGTTGTGAAGGTTTCTTCTGTCCTCATGGAATGACTTGCATGATACGTAAGTATTGGCTGATCCATGGAACTAATATTATTTACTTCTTTTCCACACTCCAAGTTAATAATTCTAGAATACGTCAATTTTCCTTGATAAAAAAAGAATAAAAAAAGAGATAATTCCAAGTCTATTCTCTCTATCCCATTTTTGAGATCATATCGGGGAAGACATCAGCAAACATCAGGTCTATTTCTCAGTTGCGACGAAAAGAAGAGAAACTGCTGAAAGATGGAGACATTACTTTAATATTGGTTTCCAAGTTGTTTCCTCAATTATTTATTCTCTCTTTGCAATTTCCTATGACGGCTAAACTTTCACTTGAAGCTTTGAATTTGATTGCTGAATGGTGGATAATTTTGTTGTTGAACATAGATGTCCTACTTTTTGGTCTCTGATGTCAAAAAGCACCGTAAGAAAGGATTTTGAAGAACTATGCCATGAAGCTATTGACTGTTCCTTTTCATATGTACTACACATCCAGAGAAGACTTATTTGCTAAAAATTTTACTTGAACTCGTACAAATAGTTAGACTTTGATCCCATTTTACTTATGAAATCGTGATTTCTCAAGATACATGTTAAAAGCCCTTGTGCTAATGGTTGCAGCCTGCCCGTTGGGCTCTTATTGTCCTCCTGCCACACTCAATAAAACCACTGGTGTATGCGATCCGTAAGCACTAATCCTTTTTTAAAACCTCTTCTTAATTTTTGAGGCTATGCTCAGCATGCATTGATGTTTATTAGCAGAACCTTTCTGCAGGTACCATTACCAGCTTCCACCTGGGCAACCAAACCATACTTGTGGAGGAGCAGATGTGTGGGCAGACATTGGTAGTAGCAGTGAGGTATTCTGTTCAGCAGGATCATACTGTCCGTCCACTATCAAAAAAAATTCTTGCAGTAAGGGGTATTGAGAATTGTCCCTCATCTTACTAGCATTCAAGTTTGTTGCTACATGTGCTAAAAATCATTACATATACTAAAAGTCAATGTCTATTTTGATCTCCCCTCCTTTGCTACTAATATTTTCATTTGAATGTTTTCTTTCAGACATTACTGCAGAACAGGGTCTACATCTGAACAAAGTGAGTACATGCAGTGAAAGATTTATGCATCTCGTTTGATTTAAATATGCATTGCCACAAGATTTATGTAAAGGAGAATAGTCACAGGTTTTAAATAGAAGCCTAAAATCTATATAGCTTCAGTAAATCTAGAGAGATTGCCAATCCAATTATACAGAAACGAGACTTTTGGTCCACTGGTTCAACTTTACTAACACCCAAGGGGCTTTAGATTTGATTCCCATTTCCCCCTTGGGGGAAGTAAATAAAGGGCAATACTGCAGTTGAGTCTGTTACATGCACTCTGCAAGTGCATCCATTCCATTGCCGGTTGACAACTTCCATGCTAAAGGTCAAGTACATTCCAAAGTATGTCTGTTAGAGGTCCATAGACAAATATCCTTCACGGATTATTCCTGGTTTTCACAATATCTTAGCAACATTGACCAGGAATATCCAGTAAAAATACTCATTAGCTGATCAAATACCCTGAAAACATGGAAGAAGAAGAAGAAGGTGCTATTTTACACTTGGGTAATGACTTGAGTGATTAGAATGAAAGATGCTTTACACATGCTGAGGTGGATGTCTAATCTATTCTCCACTAGCCCTGTTCGTTAGAGAACCCTCATGAACTTATTTGGTGAATTTGCAGGTTGTTTTCAGTTTGCCAAATGTGAACCAAAATCAGAAAATCAAAATATCACTGCATATGGTCTCATGCTCTTTGTGAGTGAGCGGTTTATCATTCTATCATGAATACCTCTTTCCTCCTACGTTTACTATTTTTCTGCATATGATTACAGACCCTTCATGTTTAAATGCAGGCTGGATTAAGTGTTTTGCTTGTTGTCATATATAACTGCTCAGACCAAGTGCTTAATACTCGAGAGAGAAGACAAGCCAAATCACGTGAAAAAGCTGTAAGAAGCGTAAGAGAAACTGCTCAAGCACGTGAAAAATGGAAATCTGCAAGAGATGTAGCCAAGAAACATGCGGTTGGGCTCCAAACGCAACTATCACGGACATTTTCTCGCAGGAAATCTACAAAGCAACCAGATCCTTCAAGAGGTCTGTTTCAAGCTAAACCTGGAAGTGATGCAGCCCTGCCACCATTTCCAGGTAAGCCTGAGCAATCATCTTCTGCAGCTAAAGGGAATAAGAAGGACAAGAACAACCTCACGCAGATGATTGATGCAATTGAGGTTGACCCTGAGAGTAATGAAGGCTTTAATCTTGAGATTGGGGATAAGAATCTGAAAAAGAACATGCCAAAGGGCAAGCAACTGCATACCCATAGTCAAATCTTCAAGTATGCCTACAATCAAATTGAAAAGGAAAAAGCTTTGCAAGAGCAGAACAAAAATTTAACCTTCTCTGGAGTGATTTCCATGGCGACTGATACCGAAATCAGAAAAAGGCCAACCATTGAGATTGCTTTCAAGGATTTAACCCTTACATTGAAAGGGAAAAAGAAGCACCTTCTAAGATGTGTAACTGGGAAAATATCACCTGGCCGTGTTTCTGCTGTTATGGGCCCATCTGGAGCTGGAAAAACTACGTTTCTTTCTGCTTTGGCTGGAAAGGTAACTGGGTGCACAAAGAGTGGCATGATTCTTATAAATGGGAAGGTAGAATCAATCCATTCATACAAGAAAATTATTGGTTTCGTGCCACAAGATGATATAGTGCATGGAAACTTGACCGTGGAGGAAAACCTTTGGTTTAGCGCAAGATGCAGGTAACTTGGTTATCTTGGCTGTCTGTAGCTTGAATATCTTGTATGGAATTATAAATTATGTTTGACAAAGGATAGAGGAAAGACATGTGTTTTAATTTTGACTGGCTATTAGTTTCTCTCATACTCAATTGCATCTGTGTGTTATTTTGACGTATGTCATTGCAAGATTATATGCCAGTAACATTCATCCAATATAAATCGGTTGCATCTAGGATGAGATCCCCTTCTTTATGCAGTTTCTCCTGGCTCTGCTCAACCTAGATTCTGAGATGTACTTGTTTTTGTCATATTCGTTCGACCTCCAGTTATTTCACTCTTATTAGCGAGTATCTTAGCTAAATGAGCTGGAGATTGTCGTGTATTTCCAATTCACTTTTGTAGCCGGTGGTCGCAAGAATATCTTAGTTTAAATTCATTCTTCATTCACACCTTTGTATTGAAATTTTTCCAGCGGCACAGCAATAATTTCATTGGTTTCTGATTAGTGTAGACTCTCTGCGGATCTACCAAAGGCGGAAAAGGTTCTTGTTGTTGAGCGAGTTATTGAATCTCTGGGGCTGCAGGCGGTGCGGGACTCTCTTGTTGGTACAGTAGAGAAGCGAGGAATCTCTGGAGGTCAAAGGAAACGAGTAAATGTTGGTCTGGAAATGGTCATGGAGCCTTCACTTCTGATATTAGATGAGCCCACATCTGGTCTGGATAGTTCATCTTCTCTGTTACTTCTCAGAGCTCTACGACGTGAAGCTCTTGAAGGAGTGAACATTTCCATGGTTGTCCACCAACCAAGGCAAGTAGCCAATGATATATCCTTCAATTCCTTCGCTTTTTCACTGGGCGATTTGTTGGGATATCTAAAGAATCTGTTTCATACTCTGTTTATTCATTCTAACCTGGATCTTCTGCTTTTTGCTATGTCCTGGAACCTAGAGCATGGTTAATGAGATGAGCCTTTTTTTTTTTTTTTTTTTTTTTTTTTGCAGCTATGCATTGTTTAGGATGTTTGACGATTTGATACTTTTAGCCAAAGGTGGCCTAATAGTGTACCATGGTTCAGTGAAGAAAGTTGAGGATTACTTTTCAAGCCTAGGGATTACTGTACCTGAGCGGGTTAACCCTCCAGATCACTATATTGATATTTTGGAAGGTATAGTAAAACTAAGCACGAGCTCTGGGGTCAATTATAAACAGCTTCCTGTCAGGTGGATGCTGCATAATGGGTATGCCGTACCCCATGACATGTTAAATCTAGTTGATGGAATGTCATCCACTACCGGTGAGGATTCAGCTCATGGAGGGAATTCTGGTGATGCTGGATTAGAAGAACAATCTTTTGCTGGAGATCTGTGGCAGGATGTCAAGTTTAATGTTGAACGGAAAAGGGATGATATACAACAGAATTTCTTAAAGACGAAGGACTTATCTGATAGGGTTACGCCTGGTGTACTGCTACAGTATAAGTACTTCCTAGGGAGGTAAATTCTTCCCTCTTTAACTAATTACTCCCACCTTTTAGGCCATCGTCCAGCTCTACTCGAAAGGCTAAGTAATTATTTTTGTTACGGAAAATGAAAATCATTTATAGATATCCTCCCTCCAATGAGAAGGTATTTCATATGATGGTTACACACCATGTAGTAGGAAGATGCAATGTACCAAGTCAATCACAAAGGAGTGATCCTAGATTTAAGTGCCACGTAGGACGACAAACATATCACACAGCATAGCAATTAGTTGTTCACAGCACGGCAGCTGTGTATACGAAATATAGAATACATCCCCCCTTCAATGCTCTGCCTTCTCTTTGGCCTTGCTTATATAATCTTTCAATTTGAAAGGGTCATTTATTGTTAAATCCTAAAACATGCTTCCTATGGTTCTTTTTATCACTCATGCTTTATTATCTTGAAATCCTGCATTTGTGGTTTCAAACACTTCAATGTGGGGTGGTACTAAGCTGGACTCATTGTGCAATTTGTTTTCTTCAGAGTCGGCAAGCAGCGGCTACGAGATGCTAGGATCCAAGCTGTAGATTTCTTGATATTGTTGCTGGCTGGAGTCTGTTTAGGAACACTTGCTAAAGTTAGCGACGAGACGTTTGGAGCGCTTGGGTACACATACACCGTGATATCTGTGTGTAAGTATACATACTTTTTAGGACTGAAACTCCTCTTTTTTGAAATGTCATTGAAAGCGGGACATCTAACAGGGGAACTTACAGATACATCTCTTGGATTACTAATCCAAATTTTGTGAACTTTCAGCTCTGCTCTGTAAGATTGCAGCTTTGAGATCATTTTCACTGGACAAGTTACATTACTGGAGAGAGAGCTCTTCTGGCATCAGTGCCCTAGCTTACTTTTTGTCGAAGGACACAATTGACCAATTCAACACAGTCATTAGGCCTTTGGTCTACCTTTCTATGTTCTATTTCTTCAACAATCCGAGATCCTCTTTCATAGACAACTATATAGTTCTGGTCTGTTTAGTGTACTGCGTGACAGGAATTGCATACATATTTGCCATCGTTTTCGAGCCTGGTCCAGCCCAACTGGTGAGTGTTTGATAAACTACACGGACTGCTAATTTTCTGTTAAATTGCTCTCAACACTGATGATCCGTTTTCCGTTTCGCAGTGGTCAGTTCTTCTTCCTGTTGTGTTGACCCTCATTTCAACACGCGAGACTACTGATAACTCATTTATGGAGATTATAGGAGAGGTGTGCTACCCAAAGTGGGCTTTGGAAGCATTTGTGATAGCAAATGCGAAAAGGTAACCACTCTCGTCTAAATGTGCAGGACTCTGTGATGCTTTTGTACGAGATAACTGAATCCTTCTTTATTTTCTTTCTTTGTTACTGTGAAATTTCAGATATGGTGGAGTATGGTTAATAACACGATGTGGTTCGCTTATGAAAAATGGCTATGACCTCAATCACTGGAGTCTTTGCCTTGTCCTTTTAGTTCTTATGGGCGTAGCTTGCCGTATCGTTGCTTTCTCTTGCATGGTCATTCTCCAAAAGAAATAGATTCAGCTAATACTTCTTTGAGACGATGGAGAGAATCAATCCCAACGTGATCACATTTTTTTGGGGACCTATAGCCAGTGGCAGAGTTCTCAACGATAGCCAACGACCTTCTAAGGAGGTGCAGATACTCTCAAATCTCGTATAGGCCTTGCCTACGCAGGCAGTGGATTGATAGCAGATTGGTATATGTGGGCATCCTGCAAGGTCCAGGAAGGAACTTGTTTCCGATTTTTCTCCGCTATGCTGAGCTGCAGCAACGGGTATCACTAGTTTGTGTATGTGTGTATCTGTGTCGGGATGTGTTTAAACAGGGTATTTGTACAAAATTAGGAGATGAATCATGGAAATACACTTTCTAAGTTATGCTCTTGAGATATGAATTGGTTTTCTTTGTAGCTCCAATTCCTTGTCCCCAGCATCCTTTTTCTTATGTCAGGCACGGATTGTCTTGAACCCTCACGCATTTGCAAATCGTCGTACATAGAGAGTAAAACCAGCAAGAATATCACCTACTTTGGTTCTTCCTAGGGCTCGGTCATCCCATTCGGACTCAAATATGTATTCATGTTGGCCTCCGAGTTATCGGATTTATTCTAAACAGGCAGTGCACCTTCTCAAAACCGACTTTCACAATGACCGTACTATTGGTATTCCCGAGTCACACTTTTGTTCCCAATCAAATTCGTTCAGGAAAATTGCCAATAAGATATTTAAGTCTGAGCCCATCAATATATCCCGTTGGAGTCATCTTCTAATAAATCATAAGTCAATTAAGATATATTTACTATTTAACAGCACATCAATTCTTTAATGTATGAGACTTTTCTAATACAACTTACACGTGTATTTCAATACAAATAGGGTAAGAGGAGAATTGTATCGAGCTACCACGATAAATGAGAGACGGTATTTTTGAACCGTCAATATAGTCGGTTTGCCATGTCAAACGTGTAATTGACTTTTGTAAAGGGTCAATGGTAATTTTTTTTTCAGAAGCCATTATCATCAAGCTTAAGAAAACAAGGAGCCCCCATCATTTGCAAAGGCGCTCCTACCATCTCTCTCCTCCAGCCTCGCCTCGTTGGTCGCTGTAAGTCACCCAATCAAATCGAAATTAACAAGAGTAGGAAAGAATTGAAACGAAAGAAACCGAGACAAAAGAAGCTCAAGAAGAAGGTATACGTAACCGCCAAAAAAAGGTAGAGCTAGAGAGAGACCAGAATTGCAAGCTACGTCAGAGCGAGCGAGCGAGCGAGCGAGACTCGTCCTAACTCGCAATCGTGAGGGGCAAAACTAATCCCCCCACTCGCCCTCGCCCGACCGGGTCGAGAGAGATACGAGGCCCGTGTCCCCACCACCTTCCACCAACAGCGACGGTTCACTTCATCAACCTTCCCCCAACCCAACCCAACCCAAACCCCCCGTCTCTAGAAAAGTTGAAAACTCCCTCCCATCCTCTTCCCATTCTTCCCCTTCCTTCCTCTTCTTCTTCCCCTTCTCCTTCTCGTCGTGACTCGTCAACTTTTTCACGTATAGCTCCCGTAATCATATCATCACCGCCCGCCCGCCCGCCCGCCACCAACACCAACCGGCCGCTCTTCCTTCCATCCCAAGTTTCTCTTCCCCCACCATCACCACCACCACCACCACCAACACAAAAGCTCAGCCTCAGCCATCATCCCCTCCTGCTTTAACTTCCCATTGCTCAGCCTCGCTGGTGGTGCGACCTCGAGCCGCGCAGTGCTGCAGCGACGCCTCTCTCTCTCCTCTCTCTGTGTCATGGCCAGCCACGGGGATCGCTCTTCGTCGTCCGAGCACGTAAGTGCGCGCAATTTGCTCTGTTTTTCGTTCGCGTCGCTTCTAGTTTCGTCCGGCGGGTTAAAACGATCGATTTTGTTTCGGTCGAGCGCGTCGTTCGTCTTTTTTATTCGGCGCGCTTCCGTGTCGTGAGCATGACGTGTCGAAGAACGTGTCGGTTTTTTCTTCTCCGAGTTTAGAGACTCACGAGGACTGGAGTGTCTTGGCATGATTCATCGTTTGTCGGTAGTTTCAGTAAGCAAGAGAAACAGGGGAAGTTCTAACGAGTCTCCTGCTGCGAATTTCGCTTATTGATGATGCAACGGTTGTTGATCACGCAGAGAAAGAAGCCGCTCAACGAACAGCGAAAGAAGGAGGAGCTGGAGAGAGAGGTAATGTGTGTTAGATTCGGGATCGTGTTCTTCATTAATTCAAGGGAGATCTGCACTAAAGATTAGAGAATTACCCTTCTTTTATCGACCCATTACAGCAATGGTCGGCTCCAGCAAATTCAGGAAACGAATCATCTGTGCCGATTAAAGAAGAGATTAAAAGGCTTAGATCCCCCATAAAATTGCATAATCTACGGCCATTTTCTGACCCATGACATAACATCAGATGCTTCTCCAGATTTACCAGCTGGAGTTCATTCCATAGATAGTAGAGCATTGTAAAGAACTAAATACTGGACCATACCTGTCCTTTTGCCCACGACGCACTTGCTCCAGTTTGTCAGACACTTAAAATGACACGCTTCAAGAAAGAGAATGAACATGCAATGCAAATTCGGCGACATTTTTACTATGTTGCAGTTAAGTATGTGATTGTTCTGTTGATGTATTTTGCTCGGTAGGTTTCGATGCTGCAACTCTTGTTGAGTCAAGAAGAGAAGGTGCGTGAGATCCTGGAGAGCGTCTGGTCCCGAAATACTGGGTCGACCATCTCGATTCCGAATTTTCTTCCACCTAAGGTTACGTCGATCTTCTGAATCACGTTTATTAGATTCTTTTTGCTCTTTTCTTTCTTTTTTGACAGAAGTAATGGATTGTGGTGTAGAGGATATGTTTGGCGTTCAAGCCTTCAAGGACAGTAATTCATTGCAGCATGGGCTTCGATATCATAGGGTCTAGCTTGTATAAAACTAAGCCTTAGTCTGACAGAAGAGTTGACAGTAGTTTATGGTTCAAAGTTGATATAGTACATCGCAATCCATCCGTCTTTGGAATTATAAGTACTGCAACGCCTATGATAGATTATGAGAGGAGTTCGACAGTCTATGGGGAGCCTACTTGAATTCTGTGTTTGATTCCCTAGGAAGCCCATTACCTTGTTGTCAACAAACACTTCTTGATCATCTCACTTATTCAGAATTGTATTTTGGAGAAAACATCTTCCAATTCATAATTAGCAGCACCTTTGCCGGTGTAGTAACTTGATCAAGTCTCCATTAGCAGAAAAAGAACAAAGAATTTGTTTTAAGGGGCATTAAGACATTATTTGGAATGAAAACTATCTTTGAATGCCTTGTTTGTTATACAGATGAAGGAGCTATTAGCAGAGTTGGCAATGGTTGAGGATGAGATAGCCCGACTCGAGGGCCAAATAAGCCGGCTTCAAGCTAATTTAAAGAACGAAGAAGAAGCTACCAAGGAAGCAAAGTCTAGACAGACAAAGATACCCGAATTTCCAAGCAATCCTCATCCTGCTTCTGGCTATCCATCATATACACCAAGTCCAAGCCCGTTGAACAGAGTTGTTCCTGAAAGGATGGCCTTTGAGACCAAAGCATTGCATTTCATAAGTAAAGCCATCAAAGGGGATTACAATCTCAAGGACTTCACTCTGACTGAGAAAACGGGCAATTCAAGACAATTTTCCGATCAGAAGGAGAATCATTTCCTCGAGGATGCTGAGTTTCATGACAGGCTTCTGAGAAAAAGCCGGATGCTGAAGCCAACCTTGCCATTGCAAGACCTAAGACACCTGACACCTATGGTAAAACTGATGCATCTTTCATAATCAATCCGTTTGTGTTTCAGATGAATACACATCACTCTACTTCAGCTTATCAAAAGACAGTGTTCAATCGATATCCACGACCATCTGGAAGCATTTTTGTTCTTGCATTAAATCGAGATGACTTTCTTTTCAGCCGAGGGAACGAAGGCAGGAGACCCCTCTGAAATCACCACCTATGTTCATGCAGAGTCCAATGAAAGTAGAAGACAATAAGCAAAAGTGGGAACCCAACAAGCTATCTGAGAACATTATGAAGTGTTTGAACTTCATTTTCATAAGGCTACTCAGAACGTCAAGAGCAATGGAATTAGAGAAGTCAGGTCCGATTTCCCGGTCCCTGAACTCAGCTCTCAACTCAAGAAGCTTCAGAGTTGAGACTGGACTGAATTCAAGGCAACAAGATCCATACGGCGTGTTTGATATGGAGGAATCTATTCCAAGAGACATCGGCCCTTACAAGAACCTAGTCAGATTTACCGTGAGTTCTATGGATCGCAAGTGCATTTCTTCCTCTAGTAACGTTCCCTTACTGAAGAAGTTGAGGTACCAAACTTTTCTGCTGCAAGAACTATATGCATATGGAATGAGATGCTCAGTTTTAAAGATTTCTCACGACTCTTCACTTATAACTCCAATTCTCGATCTGAATGTCTGCAGGGACTTACTGAGTCATCTCAAGACAGTGGATCTGAGATTCTTGACAAATCAACAGAAGCTGGCATTCTGGATCAACATGTACAACGCTTGTATCATGCATGTATAGTTTGATAAACAGAAAATTTTACCTTTCAGTGTACAGATTTCGTGGCATATCGTTGTATGGCTTCCTTTCCTATGTATATATCCTGGCTTTCATTTGCGCGCGAATTTTCTGACAGGGTTTTCTCCAGTACGGGGTGCCTTCTACTCCAGAAAAGCTGCTTGCACTGATGAACAAGGTATATACTAACGGAATGTCTAGTAACAAGTTTACACTTTAATGCAGATCAATGAAAAATGCTTGTCTGTTGAATTCAGGCTACCCTCGACATAGGAGGAAACACGATAAACGCCCAAGCGATCGAGCATTTCATCTTGAGGAAGCCCGCAGCTTCTAAAATTACAGAGGTGATGATCGCTGAGGCAGTAAATTCCAAAGCGACGCAT
This sequence comes from Eucalyptus marginata, assembly GCA_014182565.1. Lineage (NCBI taxonomy): Eukaryota > Viridiplantae > Streptophyta > Magnoliopsida > Myrtales > Myrtaceae > Eucalyptus > Eucalyptus marginata. The sequence continues at coordinate 37,269,954 of CM024586.1, read as the reverse complement.
TGGCGCAAATCTGATGTCACAACGCCCCCTTTTCTTCTGCAGGTCCACAGAAAAGTCGAAAGGGATGCCAAAGAGGACTTAGTCCGAGACGTCTACGGGCTCGAGAACACGGATCCTAATGTCGTTTTCGCTCTCTGCTGCGGAACCCGTTCATCCCCTGCTGTGAGTCGCTGACCGAAATATGCGCATGCAATTCGGAAGACGCGAAGTTCTCGAAATTCTAAAGAACCCTGAAAACTTGCAGGTGAGGACGTACACGGCGGATGGGGTCACGGCCGAGCTAGAGAAGTCGAAGCTGGAGTACCTGCAGGCTTCGGTGGTGGTCACGACCACGAAGAGGATCGCGTTCCCGGAGCTCCTGCTCCGGAACACGCACGACTTCGCGGCGGCCCCGGACTCCCTGGCGGAGTGGGTGTGCCACCAGCTGCCCACGTCCGGGACCCTCAGGAAGTCCATAGTGGACTGCTTCCGGAGCCACGGCGGCGGCCAGGCCCCGGTCTCGGTCCAGAAGATACCGTACGACTACGAGTTCCAGTATCTCCTGGCCATCTAATTCACCGTGCTCCCGCTGTAAAAATCGAATAAAAGCGAGATGCGAAATGGTTGAGACTTTCCCAACTCTTTTCAAGCCGAAAGATAGTCGAATGCGTTTCATTTTTTTACTCGAGATAAAGGTGAAATGCGCATGATTTGGTACCCTAGATGAATGCGTCCCCCCGCCTGCCCGTTCGTCATCGCAATCGTCATCGCAAGACATCGAATCCACGGGACTAAAACGTCCACGCGCACGCGTTTAGGTTTCATCTTTTTTTTAAATGATTTAATTGATGATGGGTGGGTGGACCGCTCTTCTTTCTACGAGAGTTCTTCCCTTTTCGCTGCGAGCTTTTATTTTGCCCCAAAGGCAAAGGAATTTATCCACCTCCGCGTTGACAAAAATCCAATAAGACCCAACTTTAGAAATGAATTCAATGACCAAGGAAAAATAAGCAGAGAGTTTTAATGAAGTCCTCTTTAACTTTTTAGATTTGTACGATTTGATTCTCTAAATTTATCTTGTACAGTGCAAACCCTCTTGTTTTCTTGATTTGTGTGATCATGTGCTTTGTTTTCTCCTTATAGCTAGTACTGCCGATTTCAATGACCACGGAAAAATCATGAGAAATTTCCACACGTTACTATCCTCTCCAATAGCAATTAACTATATATCATGATTTGAAATCTCCAGCCAGTCAAAGATAGAATACGCCTAAAAGTAATTGATATAATTAAGAAGAAGAATGTACGATTAGATGCCTCCCTTAGCTGCACCACTCACCCACTCCGTCAACAAAAACATTTCTTCTACATGAAAAATCGATCATTCAAACGTAGTTTAATAAGGAATTGACCCGCGAAACTGAATTAAACTATAATTCTCCAATTCCCATCCGAACCCAAATTCCCTGTCCAATTCCTCCAAGAATTAAACCCAGTCACGTTCAAACTCAGACGGTCGTGTCGTGGAACCCAAAAATCCAGTCCCGTCACATCACCCCCCCTGCAAAATTCCGCCACCGCCACCATCCAAAAGAAAAATTAATTAAAAAAATTATTTAATTAAAAAGAAAAGATCTACAGGAAGACCGATTTAGCCTTCAAGAATCAAGGACCCGATGAGAAAATTTCCAATTCAATTTTAAATTAATCAGGAACAAAAATCAATCGATCGATTTCGTCACGGACCTCATCGGGGTCCGATCGAGACCGATATGTTGGTGGGCACATTGATGCTGTTGGACCAGCTCTTGGATTGCATGTACAGCTTGGACACCTTCCCTTCGACCCGGCTCATGTCGGGCCTCCGCTCCGGATCCGCCTCCACGCACTCCAGCCCCAGCCGCACCAGCTTCTCCGCCACCTCCACCGGGAACGAATCGCTCAGCCGCCTGTCCACCCACTTCCTCAGCCTCCCCTCCGCCCCTCCTCCCCCGTCGACCGCCGCCCTCGCGGTGTCGATGATCGACGTCCTCACGAACTCGCGGCTCTCCTTGTCGTATTTGTACTTGAACGGCTCTTCACCTGGAGAAAAAGAAGGAGAGTATTTTGCAACGTTCGATGTTCATAATTTGTAAGAATTTTGGTAAGATATCGAACGGCCGACGACGACGATTGCTGCATTTTCTCCACCTGATAGTAATTCCAAGAGCACGACCCCGAAGGAGTAGGCGTCGGACTTCTGGGTCGCGACGCCGGTGACCCGGAACTCCGGCGACATGTAGCCTCGGGCCCCCTCGAACTGCATTCTCCGGCTGTCCGAACGCTTCAGCCGCGGCGCAGCCGACGGCCCCTCGCCGGCCCCCTCCTCCGTGATCTCGCCGCAGCCGCCCCCGCCGCCCTGCGCCTCCGCCGCCGCCGCCGCCGCCCGCTCCCGGAGCACGTCGTTCTCGTCCTCCTCGCCGCACAGCTGGGCGGTCCCGAAGTGGCAGATCTTGGCCCTGAACGACGGCTCCGTCACCAGGATGCTGCTGCTCTTGATGTGGTTGTGGACGAGGACCATGTTGAGGCCGGTGTTGTTGTGGATGTAATCGAGGCCGTGGCGACGTCGGCGGCGACCTGCATCCTCGACATCCAGGTCCTGAGGACCGTCAAATTGGGAATCTTAGGGTTCCGCAGGCAATCGGAGAGGCTGGCGCCGTCGACGAACTCGTAGGCCAAGAAGATGTTGTCGCCGGAGACGGAGGCGCCGAGCAGCTTCACGATGCTGACCAGGTGGCTCCGGCAGATCATCCCGAGGAGCTCCTTGAGGCGGCCCATCTCGATCTTGCGCCGGAACTTGCGCCGGATGACGACGACGTCCTTGCCGCGGAGGGAGCAGCGCCAGGAGGAGGAGGAGGAGGAGGAGTGGCGGGGCTTGGCGAGGAAGTTGTTGGTGACGGAGCGGAGCTCGGAGAAGTCGTAGATGACGGGGTTGTCCGGGAGGGAGTGGCGGAAGCCGGAGAGGGAGGAGCTGCCGCTGCCGGTGCTGGTGCCGGTGCCGGTGCCTGTGCCGGAGGAGGGCTTGGGGAAGGAGGTGGAGGTGTAGTAGCCGCCGCTGGAGGATGGCGGAGGCGGAGGGGTCGGAGGAGGTGGGGGCAAATCTGGGGGTCTGCGACGGGGAGAGTCGCGGGGAGAGGGTGAGGGTGGTCTTCTCGCGGGCTCCGTCGCTTCCACCGCCATTTTGGTCTTGCACATAAGAGCGCTCATCAAATTGCAAAAGAAAAAGAAGAAGAAGAAGACGAAGAAGAGGAAGAGATCAAGCGGTGCAATTCTTGGTGGTGGGGTTTCATTGAACTCGGTTGCTTGCCACCATACGTACCGCCGGTTGGCGGCGGCGGCGGCGGCGGCCGGAGGGAGAGGGAACTGGTGTTCTTCCCAGGGATGAATTCCCTTCCCTTCGTAGGAAAAAAGGGGTGGGGAGGGGATGAATCGAGAACGAACGAAAGAGGGCGGACGAGATAAAGAAGAAGGGCAGTTCCCGATCTGAATAGTGTCTCAGCAAAAGCGGACGAGATAAAGACGAATCGAGAGTCGTCTTTACCTTATCATCGTCGCGACGGCAAACGCAAAACTCGACTTTTCTTCCCGGCGGCGGCGAAAGAAATCGCCTTTAGATTGTGGAGCCATTTCAGCATGCGGAAAGACGGAATAAAAAACCGAACTTTCACGTCGTCTTGACTCGGGTGATGAGAGCTCCACGGCAAGAATAGTATATCATTATAATGTCGTGATGGAGGAGGGCACAGAGATTCTTCCCCCCGGTCTCTTTATTTCCCCCGACTAAGTTTAAATTCGTTGCATTTTGCGCCAGATTTCATTTCACCCCATCATCCATCTTTGGCTATGCACGAAACAGGATCGTGTGCTTTTTCCGATGCCGGCTTTGACGAAGACTACTCATTTGCTAGTCAAGACGCCGACTGCTTTTTCTTCGGGAAGTTACCAATTATCGCGTCCTTCGTCACGTCGGTTCCTAGCTGTCCGCTGCGTGATTGATTGAAATCGAAAGTTGTCTCTTTGCTTTGTATGTCCACATCCGTCTCCGCACTCTTTAAGAAATTCCAAAAGTTGAGGTTAATTTCTTTTTCTTTCCAACCATTTGTCGCTGATTTGAACCAGTAGACCAAAGATGCGCTTGTTTGTGTTTTTGTTTCAGGAAATAGAAATAAAAAAAACTATTTCTATTCCGAAAATAATTTTGAACAAAAACGCGTTTGATAAACTGTTTCCTAATAAAAAAACAAAATATATTTTGTAAATTTGTGTTCTTTTTGTTTCTTTTAATTTTTTTAATTTTTTTTAATTTTTTTAATTTTTTTAATTTTTCTTTTTTTTTCCTTGGCCGACGAGGGCCGGCGGCCTCGCCCAACCACGGCGAGGCTCGCCGGCCCCTGGCGAGGCTCACCGACTCTCGGCGAGGCCGAGCCTCGTCGTGGTTGGGCAAGGCTCAGCCTTGCCTTAGCCGGGCGAGCTTGGCGGCGCCGAATCCGGGCGAGGCCGAGCGTCGCCTCGGCCCGCGATGCTCGACCTCGCCTTGGCTAGGGAGCTTGGGCTCGCCTAGATCCAGCGCCGCCGAGCTCGCCTGGGCACATCGGCGAGGCTTGGCCTCGCGGGCGAGGCCGCCGCCCTCGTCGGCCATGGCTTAGGCCGACGACCACCAAATAAAAAGAAGAAGAAAAAAAAAGAAAAGAAAAAGAGAGAGAGAAAAGTTGTTCTTTTTTTTTTCTAAACAAAAAAACAACTGTTTTTTGTTTTTTGTTTTTGTTCTTTTTTATTCCTAATAAAAATAGATTTAACAAAAACGCGTTTGCTCATTTTTTTTTTTCCCGAGAACAAAAAAAAAAATTTTATTTATAAATAGAAACAAGAAATATAAACAAACGGACCCCAAGTGAGTGCAAAAATCGAAAAAAAGTGGATTTGCACCATGGGCCCAATCAGGGGTTTCGAGGTCGAAGATATTTTTAAGAAAGGAGGAGATCGATTTTTAAAATGTGAAAAAAGAGTTCCACGCATGTGCTCCGCATTAGCATTTGAAATATTAAATAAAATGTAGCCGTAAATGTTAAGCTCGGGTCGACAATTTTTAAAGGCGTCAAGTCTACAGATGGTGGCCCGTACTATAAATGCAAAGTGACCATGTCGAATTAAAGGAAAAAAAAAATGAAGTTTCCGTTCAGCTAAGCAAGTCAACTCCGAAGTCGAACCGAAACGAATAGTCCTCGTAAACAGACCCGTACGGATTGGCATATGTTTTGGGGTATTCGAGGGTGCGACCCTTGACTCGGAATATTCCACCTCTCAATTTTGGGCATTTTCAATTCAGCGCAAGTGTTCGACCCAAAAAAAAGAAAATTCTACGTAAGTAGGAGGACACTTACAAACTGAGACGCAGGCATATAAAATAGAATCTGCCAAGGCGATTTTGAACGGACGTGTTTGCTTTTGCGAATTAATTTTTTAAATTTTCACACATTTGATTTACTGAAATCATCGGTTAATGGAATACCATTTATTATCTAAGAAAATGTAAATATTTTCTTGAAGAATGATTTTTCATTAAATATTTTCTTTTATTATGAATTTTAAAACGAATAAACCTTTTGTATCAGTGTAGAGTCGGTTAAACTATTAATTCGAAGATATTAGTGTCGGTGGCGAAAGTGCGAAGTGATGGCACCGCATATGCCGTCACAGCTCTTCAATTTCGTTTTGGATCTCATCATAGGATAAAGAAAAGGGTTCTCTTTTTCACTACGGAAAAACGATGTTTGCCGACTCTAGGGGTGGTCGACTTGAGGCCAAAGCATTTGAGTTTGATTTCCCTCTCTCTGTTTTCTTTGACCTTTTTGGTTGGACCAAAGTGTTGAAACTTGTAGTGGGATGAATTGATGGCTCTTTTGGTGGCGCAGAGAGAGAGAGAGAGTGGGGCAGTCAATTTGTGTTAGAATTTGGAAAATCCGTTTGCATTTTGCCATTTTTGTTGCGACGGCTCATCGTGCTTTCATCCCACATTTCCAGAAAGCTAAGTCAGACGTTTTTTTGGACCAAAAGAAAAAGTCAGAGGCTTTTTTTGGTTTTTCTTGCTAGAAAAAGTCAGAGGTTTTTACTGGCCCCAAAAGGAAGTCAGAGGTTCGTGCGCTGTTTCGTCTCTCGTGGATATCGGTATGTCGGTACAAATTTCTGCCTAGAGGCCCCATTCGGTTCATTTTCAGACGACAGAATGTTCAGAGCGGAGGATGCTCAAACAAAAGACCATGTGCAGCTTCACCACTTGCATCTTCACTATAGATTCACAAAGATAAACGTGGACGTCCTGGATGATCTCACAAATTGCCAAAACGCTTCTAAACAAGTGGTACCGTTCAAAGCAGAGTCTGCCACGTAGTGTACCAATATTAAGAACCAATATTCGTATGCCCGATATTATTTTCCTTTTTAGGAACTGGAGACTGAGTTCGACGCCAGATGATGAATGGGTTATGTAGACTCTTCCAGCAGAATGCATCACGAGTGATTTAACAACTATACTACAAAGACCACAACCATGTCTTAGCTTGAAACTGTTACCTGTGCTAAGAGAGCGACACACGAGCTGTCTGTGCAACATACCACCAAGAAGGGAGATGGCTACTTGCACAAAACTGGAGATCTTGCAGGTCAAAATTCTAAAAGCAACAGGAAGATACCTCCAATTACAACTGGTAATGCAATGTCCAAATGAGGTTAGACTTTCATGGTCATAGTGTCTCCACTTGGAAATCCTATTCGCAACATCAGTCTATTCTTCCAAACTCAGAAATATAATAAAAAGTTCAGTAAGCCCTCCTAAGTTTCCACTGGCAATTATTAATATTAAGCCCCCAAGAGTCCCAACAGACGCACTGACAAGTTCAAAAGGGATGACTGGGAAACCATATTACCACCAAAAAGGAAGTGAAGAAGGTCCCCAGATCAGAAGCCGTAACGGGAGATAAGGTTTTCAAATGCACCAGACCATCTGTCACAGCATACTTCAGAAGTCGCGATTTACCTTTATCTTATAATATATGCATATGTTACAAATAACTCTAACTAATTCTGACCTGCTTACAGATGTGTTAATCTGTCAAATCATCATCAAAAAAATCAAGATCATCGTCATCAGTTGTAACAGCTCCACCAACAGAATTAACTTCAAAAGGTTCAATGACATTAGCCAAAGTGACCATTTCTACAGGCTGCTTTTCTTCATTGTCATTGTCATTAAACGTCTCTTCATTGTCATCCACATAAAATTGCTCCATGTCATTGTAAACAATCTCCTAAATCAAGCCAAAAAAGATTTAAAATTGCAAGGCTTTTAGAATGACAAGAATTTTAATGAACAAAAAACTTTGTTTCAGCTTACCTCATTTTCTGGCTCCTCTCGTCTCTCTGTCGCCACAATCCAGTCATCCAATAGCGTTTCCAGCATCCCACTGTCAATTGTGACCAAATCACCCGCGTATCTCCCAAGTCGATGTTCTCTCAGGCGCAGGTTATAGTGAACATAGGCAAGATCATTCCATCTCTTCTGGGAAAGACTATTATGCCTTTTGCTGTGGACTTGATCAAATATACTCCATGTATGTTCGCATCCAATAGACGAACAAGTTTGGCTGAGTATACGTATGGCGATCCGCTGTAGATCAAGGCAGCTTATCCCATGTTGCTGCCACCATGCAGCTATTGCAAAAATAAATCAATGGCACAAAACTCTATCAGCAATAATCTTCCACAGTCTCTATGTGGTAAAACTAATTTAACTGAAATGCTTGACCATTAATGTGTGAAGTGACTGCTGTATGACCTGAATCAAGTTCGGCCCTAGTACTTACAGCCAAATCAGTCCCAAAGTCAGCCTTTGCAGAAACAAAGTCCGGAATCTAGAAAGAACAGAATGACACCATCAGTAAAGGGTCTTAATATTTTGAAGAAAGAAGCTTATGAGCAGCACCGATGAATAGTAGCAGAAGCCCTTGTTGCAGCTTGCCGAATACTCTAACCTCGAATAACCATGATAAGTAAAGAGTCTCAAAACACGAATCGCATGCATGGAATTGTGAAACAAGGTCTTTTACCTGCATTGATGCAGAAATTCTTTTTGCACTATCTGGTTCTAGTCGAACAATACACTCATTCAGACCACGAATAACTTCAGGATGCTGTAATGAATAGGATTGGGGTAAGAACAAAGCTTCAAAAGTGAAGTATGATAAGAAACAACAGCCACATTAGTCTCATACCGACACAAAATCATGACGATAACGATAAGAGGGATTAAGAAAATAGGCAGCCACATAAAGAGGATGACGGAATAATGAGCTTGAATGGTTGTCTACTACACTCCACAGAGACCCATACTTTCGTACATCATCACCAACAATGGCTTTAATGGCCAGTCCAGCTCTATAAATGTCGTTATATACATAGGAAATTGACCGACTTTCCAAGCTGTCTAGCTTTTGCAAAACTTGCACCACTGGCTCTAAAGATTTCTTCAAATACTGCACCTTCTTCCAGAATGTGACATTTAAGACAATTCTCTCCACTTCTTTACCATCCTCGCTTTTGGAAAGTCTAGAAGAATGCCATTCATTTGACTGAAACATTCTCTTGAGGTCAATTCTTTGATCAAACAGACTTCCTAAGGTTAAAAAACTAGTGGAAAATTTTGTGAGACCAGGCACCAGAAGTTCCTTCCCTCCAGTATATTCTTTCTTCATAAAATTCAAGAGCCATCCAGTGTTATACACAAACTTTGTGATCTTTTTTGCTTTGTCAAAGCATTCTGCGATCCATTTTTCTTTATAAAATCCTCCAGCATTTGATCAATGCAATCCACAGCACAAGGAGTCCAGAACAAATTCTTCCTTCGTTCTTCAAGCATCTTCCCTGCGGCTCTAAAACTCGCAGTGTCCCTGGTAAGTACCTGCTTCAGGTCAAGAGGATAAGACAAAAGCCTCCTAAGCAAGCAGACAATCAACTGAAGAAATACAGTGAATGAAAAAGAAAAAGGAAGGAAAAGTGATGAACAGAAATTGATGGATAAAGTACCTGGACTACATTCTCCTCTCCTATCTCGTCCACTACACTATCCAATAATGTAAAAAGTTTTTCATAATCGTCGATTATATCAGTGGCATCAACCGAGGAAACAAAATAAACACCACGAGGGCAGGAGACCAAGAGGTTTATCACAATGTTCCCCTGCACATCCTTCCATGTATCAGCCATTATAGAACACCCAGTAATCGCCCATGATGCCCTTAAATCATCTAAATGCTCCCTTATAGATGCGATCTCATCCTGAAGAAATCGGCCAGATATCAATCGACTGGATGGACCCTTTAGACTCTGCCCATATTGACCAACTAACTCTAACATTCTATGGAAGTACGGAGAATCCGCAGCATCGGCAGGGATTCCTGCATGATAGAAGAATCTACAGATTGCAGATATCACTTCCTGGCGGCCTTTTTTATCAGCGCCCACCTTTCTTTTGCACTGCTTGTAGTGAGATGATGTCTGATTTTTAAGAGAATTTAGAAAAACAGAATCCAATCTAGACCTTTTTAACAGGTGCTCAGGGCCATTTGCACTTCCTCCAGGAAACCTGTCCTTGGTAGCATCTTTGAAGTCACTCTCCAAAGCTCTATCATCAAAAGCCACTACTTCCTTGCTTATGCATTGCAAAATTCCTTCTGTCTGCTCTTCTTCTTCTTCCTCATTATCAGAGTGCAAGTAAAATGCAGATATCTCCCTTGTATCTGGTTTTCGGAGTCTTTTACCTGTCCTATGCCATTTCATATTCTCCTTCATTTTAAGATAGACATCTTCAGGAGCCTTTTCACAGTATGAAACTTCCCCAGGGATCCGGGCCAGATGTTGTTTAAACCGGTTGATTCCTCCACTAATTATTTTCTCACAGTAGTTGCATTTCACCCTTTTCTTCTTTTCATCTTGAGCCACACAATGTTCCCACCCAGGGTCTACATACCCAAGAGACCGAAGAGGGGCAAATCTTATGACCAAGTCTCTATCATCTGCTACTTTCTTGCCCTTGTGTTTATAAGCTGAGGCTGCTTCTTCTCCGTCATCATATTCGTTGGAATTGAAAGCCAAAGATGCTTGTTCATACTCAGATTGTCTTCTTTTCCGACTAGAACGGCACCCTTCGAGGTTTTTCCTCATACTTGCACATACTTGTTCTGGGACCTTTTCGCAGTGAGTTACTTCTCCAGATATTCTAGCCAGGTGCTGCTTCAATCTGAATATTCCTCCGCTGACTACTTTTCCACAGTAGTTACATTTAACCTTCTTTTTTCTTTCATCTTGTGCGATACCATGCTCCCATCCAGGGTCAACACATCCCATGGATCTCACTGAGGCCATTTCTTTGCCCACATCAGCAAGAAAGCAGAGAGAAAACTCTATTTTATTACATATGCATCTGCCAAAGACAAAATATTTACAAAATACAAATAAATAGCCGCTTCAAAAACTAAAAGTTAGCAAATTAGAAGCACTTCAAGAATAATCAATCAGTAAATGTGGTGTAGGTCACAATGAAGGGAATTCACCGCTTTCAAGAGCTTCTTACCCCACAGCATTATCGCTGAAAATGTCCTGACATTGAAGTAGCAACACATTTTCCTGAGCACTCCACCTCAGTTAGACTTCCAACTAACTCAGATCCTTGGCGCTGCTCAGTAGACAAAGAGAGTTGAAGAGATCTGCACAAGATGAAAATGGACACCCTTATAGACCCTCCAGTAGGAATAACCAAATGAAACTCTGGCGATTATATCAATGACACCACCTGGGCATGTGGTGTAATGCAAAAAGAGAAATAATTTCCACTTTCTAAAAGCCGCTAGAAATTTATTGCTGACTAGTTGATCAGACAGGGACAGTTATGAGACTCAACAGTTAATTGGAACAGGCAAACGGCCATCTCCGTTCCAAGTCATCGGAATCATAAGTAGCTAAGGAACTCAACATGAAAACACTCTACTCCACCCAGTGAATTGCATCTTCCTATACTAAGGCAGTCATAGTCATAGCAAGGCATCGCCTCATCGGATCATGCCAACAAGCAACGTAACCCTCGTGATCGACTAGTCACAACCTAAACGAGGACTGACCCGACGTCTCCAGGCTAGAACGATTCACGAGGGCAAAGTGGCACCAAACACAAAAAGAACGTTCATTTACATAGCCAAATCACATGCGCAGCTTCCCTTCCCTTTCCTTCCCTGCAAATCACTCAAAAAAACATTCCTTTTCTCCAATGCCCGTGCGCCGACGAGATCGCCCACCCACACGCTCATCATCGGCGATAGCGACAGGGCCACAACTCGGTGTCGGAAAAGTTCTCATTACATTGTCGCACGAATCAACAATTAAGGACTGCAATTACTCAAACCAACGCGTCCAAAACGCTCGGAGCAAGACCTGGAACAACCTCAATTCCGGCTCGTTTCCTCGCCTCGTCGGCAATTTCCTCGAGCCTGATCATTCCCTTGAACCCAAGAAAAGCCTCAGGCAAAGGCAAAGGGCGCTTCGAGCTGACGTAAAAGGATGAGACGGAAGCTGAAATTTGCAGAGAGAGAGAGAGAGAGAGAGAGGTACCGACTGCCGGGGGAGTTGTGTGGTCTGCGCGGAGGGGATGATCTTTGGGGAAGAAGACGATTCCGGTGGGAAGCCCTTTCGACGAGGGAGGGGGATTGACGAGCGCACGATAGCTGCGTAGACGAAATGCAGTGGATTACTAACCGGTCGCTCCTGCGTTATCTGCCTGAATATAGAGATGAGGAGAAATAAAAAAAAGGAAATATAATAAATACAAATAGGGCAATTTGTCTTCGAGCTTTTTTCTTTTTAACTCCTCTTAGATTTTTTAGCATTTTCTTAATTCATATGCTTAGGTAAAAAATATTTTCTTAAAAATAATCGCTCATATTTTTTACAAAAATGAATAAAAGAAAAATGTTTTCATTGTTCATAGATGATGAAACATTTTCACTTAAGCGATACAAACGATTATTTTAAAAAAATATTTTTCAATTCATTCATTTTCCGCCGAACAAACCCACTAGTTTAGCTCTGCATGGAGGACACCTCATATATTATTTGAGCATATAAGGCATATGATATTTAGGGGTTAGCAATCCGCCCAATTCAGCCTCAAAATTAGGTCGATTCAAGGCTAGTTCATAAGGAGATTAGTTCGATTCCTGATCCCAAAAACTGGAAAAGTTGATCTACAATGAGACCGGTTTAGTTCCCAGTTCCAAATATTAGGAATTGGCCTTGATCGATTTGGTTCCCAATTCTACATATTGAACCTATTGATTCTACTTAAAGAACTTTAAAACTGTAAGGCCATTTTCACGGTAGAACTAGGAACCAAATCGATTTACTCCATCCAAAGTAAGTTGTTTTGCATTTTTATTGAATATATTTATTATTTAACATAAAATCCTTGAGTATAGAAATGAAGTGCATTCATATTTGACACATGCATATTTTATATATAATAAATTAAAACCAAAAAAATACAGGAAAAAAAAAGTCCAGCAAGTTCCAAATTTACTAATTCTTAGTTCCGAAATTTGGGAACCAACTTTGATATGGTAGGTTTTAAGTTTTATACTATTAATCTGCCTATATTGAAACTGATCATCTCTAATTATATCACTGTCCAAATCTCTTTACATCATTTGATATTTTTCCCTGAAGTTCATATTCTTGTACCATAGTCGTGTCACAATTAAGTCAACCCAAAATGCCATGTTTTTAAATTTATCACAATTTTGAATCCAGAAATAAGACATTCAAGATGCCTTATGAAAGACATGCAGTGTAATTAAAAATATATAAAAGCGTTCAAAAATATCAAGATATATCAGGTTGACATGAATATAATATAATAATTCATTTTCAAATAAACTTGAAAAATCTAATAATTTGAAAATTCTAAACCTCACAAGTCTCCCGGAGTTACTGATATTAAACTGATAGAATATTCAATGGACGAAGTAGCAGGGAAAGAATATAACTTAGCGGAGAGTGTCATTTGACTCTCACCAACAATGTAAGGCAAAAGCTCACTTCTTAATGAAGAGCATTCAAAACATCCTCCTTTTATCGCCTCCTTATTAATGATGAAGGACGGAGGTTGTGTAAAAAATCGGTCTTGAATGTCATGTACTATACAAAGTACCGAAGGAATTTCACTACTTTAGGATCACTATAACTATGATAATCATCCACCGGTGTTTCAGTCGTCCGCTCCCTTGTCATTAGGCAGTGACTTGCTTGACTTTGTGGTACTGGGCAGGGGCCAACCCCGTATTTGATATTAGGATGAAGCCTTGACTTGAGCATTGTGCAAGTGCTTCTTTTGAGCCATGGCCAGAGCTGAACTTGGCACGACTTGGAAGCAAATTGAATCACTCGTTTTAAGATCAAATTCTTACTACTAATGTTTCAAGTTTGTCTGTTATAATTTCAAATCATGGATTTCGAAAGGAACTGGAGCAAAACATCCATTATAATTGAAGCAAAACGTTGTTATTTTAGCTCAATTGATGTATCTATCGCATACACATAATATCTATGGTATACACATGTTTCTGGGGGTAGTTTGAAAGGGAGGTTATTTTTATAATGCTGATAACCAATTTCGTGTTTTTTTTGGGATCGTCCGAAAAGTGGGCTGGGGTTATTTTCTTGTGTTATAAGTTCTTATTTTTTTCTTTTGGCTTTCTTTTCGTTTGCACCTGAAGCGTGGGTTCTAATTATAAAGAGAGATCTAATCCCTCAAAAAAAAAAAAAAACTCAACTTTAGGTCTAATTCTAATTATACCCTGTACTTTATTTTTTGTCCAAAAAAAATTTACAAACTTTCACTATAGCCCCAAATTTGCCTCGTGTCCACAAAACTTCATTAGTTTTTCTCAAGATTATCAACATCAAGAGTTTGTTGTTAATTCAGAGGAGCTAGTGAAGATGCATGTTCTAATAATGAACCTTTAACTAATTGTATTATTGATGATTTTGAAGAAATTAATGGTAATTTTCCAATGTGGGGAATATTTAAAATGATGGTAAAAGTTTGTGATTCTCCTTAGATAAAAAGGTATGAGATAGAATTATGATTCAACATAAAGTTATATAGGTTTATTTAGAAAATTAAGCCCGTACAAATACTAAAGTTAAATTTTAAGGTGGACGTTCGAGCGAGTACTTGTTTTTCACATACTCTCGGGAGTGTGCGTGTGTTTTAGTTGAATAGCAATCATCTTTAAAATTGAAGCTCGGATAGCATTCGTGCTGGTCATTTTTCTAGAGATTTTTGTACGACACAGACACTACATACACATCTAGGGATGATGAATTTTCAACTTGATTTGTTTGCATGACAAATATGCTGAACATAGTTAAGGATGTTCAGATTAATTTGACCATGTCAATCTTATAAACATGCTGGCAATTTTATGTCTATAGATTATCTGATGAACATGCAATCTTTTGACATTGACCTAGAATAATCTGAATAATTCGGTTTTACTAATCTTTGCAGAGGAATTGTTTGATAAAGTCTATGAGAGAAGACAAAGCGTTAGATAAATGTATTCTTTGATTAGTTGCCTGATAGAAGTGTTTGATAAATTGTCCGGAAGAGGATGTTGCTGTGTACTCACTTTTTTGTTATCTAATTTTGCTTTAGCACTCTTCTTCTTTTTTTCCTCCTTTGCAATTACTGTTGAGTTCAAATTGTTAGATTAGATGATCGTGGTGTATTATTAAAATCAAGAAATACTTTGATCTTTGCAGCATGGGTTTTTGAGCTACATAAATTAGCATTTTAAGAACGCTCTCAATCAAATAGCTTTTAATTACATTAAACAGAAGAACTCATCATTAAAAAATGATTAAAAAAAAATACACGCAATACAAAAGAAACAATATAAAGAAAAGGAGAAAAGCCAATAATGACAATAACATGTCTAGGACAGAAGAAGAGAGGTTCTTGTTTAGATTTTGCTCAACATGGACGGTTACTACATGGGCAAAATTAAATATACTAGTGGCAAAATGACTTAATAATGGATAAATGAAATTAAGTTAGAGGACTCAATTGCACCGTAAAAAGTTCAAGGACTCTCAATCATAAACATTGCACAAATTAAAGAAGACTAATTATGCTGTTGTTAGACAAAAAAAGTCATAAATTGATATTGTCCGATTGCCTTCTCCACCTTTACAGCTCAAAAGCCCCAATCCGAATCATTCTTAAATCGCGCCTTCACATGCCTAGTTGACATCATCAAAATGACAAAAAAATAAACGAATTGAAGTCTTTAAACATAACATACTGTTCCATCGCAATGAACCACCTAAATGAGATCCTTAAACCAAGTAGACAAGTAAGATTATTTAAGTTTCATTTTTCATGAATTCTTAGCATGTTTCATCGTTTTATAACTCAAAAAATTTCAAGGGTTATAAATATAACTTAAAGTATCAAAGTAATTTTTTTTTTAATGATACTGAGGACATAACTCAAAAAGAAGTAAGACTTAGGCACTGTTTGGTAACCATCCAAACAGTGCCTGATTCTGATTTTTTGTTTCCAAAATCAGTTTGGGAACAGAATCGCGTTTGGTAAAATTTTTGTCCAAAACTAATTCCGAGAACAAATTTGTTCCTGAAATCAGTTTTGGACAAGAATTGAGAATAAAAAAAAAATATGATTCTCGGTCTGAGAATAAAAAAAAAATCAAGTCTTATTCTTCCCTTCCGCTATACCGTGACCGCCATCCACCACCGCCCGTCGCCGTCCGCCCGTCGCCATCGGTCGCCGTTTGTCGGTCCGGCGAGCTCACCGAAGGCTCGCCAGGCCAGGGCGAGGTCCGGCGAGCTCGCCTGAGGCTCGCTAAGCCAGATCTGGCGAGTCTGAGCCTTGCCGAGGCTGGGCAAGCCTAGCGACGCCTAGCCCCGCTGGTGGCCAGACGGGCCTCGCCCAGCCTCGGCCAGGCAGGCCTCGGCGGGGCTGGGCGAGCCTCGCCCAGTTGCAAGCGAGGCTCGGCTGACGAGGGCCAGCCTCGCCGAGGGCCGTCGACGCTCCGGTGAGGTCGCCAGCCCTCGTCTAGCCGATCGCCGGATCGGCGACCGGCCACAAGAAGAAGAAGAAGAATAGGAGAAAAAGGAAAAAAAGAAAAGAAAAAGGAAAAAAGAAAAGAAAAGAAAAAGTAAAAAAAAAAAAAAATTATTTAAAAATTAAAAGAAATTGATTTGGAATAGAATCAATGAGCACGGTACCAAACGCAATTCTATTTGAGAATCGAAATTTTGAACAGGTTACCAAACACGTTCTTTTACTCGAATCGGTTCAGAGAACAGAATAAAAAAATCATTTCGATCGAATCTACTCCCAGGAACAGAATCATTACCAAACACACCCTTAGTTACTTAGGATATGTTTTATAACATTTCTATTTCGAGAAACGATTTCTTTTTAGAGATAGTCATTTTCTATTTCTATTCCCTAGAATAATTTCGAGTAAAAGAACGCGTTTGGTAACTACATAAAATTTCTAATCTAAGAATAGAAAAAGAATAGGAGTGCGTTTCGTACGATCTTCAAATTTTTTTATAATGTAGAATTTTTTTTTTTTTAATGATTTATTAGATTTTTCTTTTTTCACTCTCTTCTTTTTCTTGCTTCTCCTCTAGCTGACAGTGGTGGTGGTCGATGGACAATGGTGGTTGGCGGTGGCGGCGGCGTCTGGTGGCTGGTGGTGGTGGGCGGCAGCAACCGGTGAAGGCGGCAACGATCGGCAGCAGTCAGTTGGTGAGGAAGAAGAAGAAAAGAAAAAAAAGAAAAGAATGAAAATGACTCATTTCTAGAGATTATTCTCGAGAACAAGAAGTTACTTTTTTCTACCTTTTATTTCTGTTCTAAATCTATTCCCCAACTACTTTTTTATTACATGGAATAAAAAAAACTAGTTGATGTTATTAAATAGATTTCTATTTTTTTTTTATTTTGGGGAACAAAAGAACAAGAATTGAGACAAATAGGAATGAAACCAAATGAAACCTTAGCACATAGCTTGAGGGATAGAGACAACGCGCCTATAGTACTCCAAGTCTTGCCAAAAGAACTATAGAATAAAACGTTTAATTTATAAGTGATGAAGAATTGCGTGACAAATTATCATCTGAACAATAAAGAGTAAATTATAAAAATGCAAATTCAGTCCTAAACTTTTTAATTTGGCTAATTTAATCCTAAATTTTTTAACGATTTATCAATGTAATCCTTTTGACTAATTTTGATCAGAAATCATTAATATGGATATTGACCGTCTTACATGGCACGACCAGTGCTAATGTGACAATTTTTGTAGTTTTATGTTTAAACAAAAATATAGAATTGAATTAATATTTGTATAATAAATTTATAACTTTTTTTTTTTTGTAATTATACCAACAACCAAAGATCCTTGGGCCCATCATACATTAGATTTTTTTTTTTTTGAACAGAATACATTAGATTTCACGAACAAGAAAAAAGTGAACAACTTTAAAGGATCATGGGTGCATTCTCATTTTCATGGCCCAGAGGTTGCCAGGCCCAACATCGGAGTCTCCTCATCCATTGTAGCAAAATTGAGTCGCATTTCTGATCTATTTTGATTCGATTCTTACCAAAAAAACAGGAGATATCTTAGTTCATGGGACAGTGCGATTGGCTTGCTACATAAAACAAATATGCATCGTGAAGTCATTTTGCAGAAAGTTGTTAAGTGGACCAAGAAAAGATTATCTCATACATGTAGTTAGGGCATACAACACACAGGTTCTTAGTCTAAATTAGCATCAAATGGGATTGAATTGTGTTTTCCGAAATGTAATGTTAAGCGATTTAGAAACCATTTAATACACGGTTTGTTTTGGCCAAAAAAAGAAGGAAGCAAGAACGAATAAGTACGCATGAATGCCTTCGTGCACATACTTCCGACTTTAAAGGTCGTATTCCTAAGACTAACTTACGTGGCTTCCACGGTAGCCTCCAGAAGGTAGGCTTGGATAGAGATTTTGGTGTGAACTCAACTCATGTAGAATATAGGCTTGGATAGCGATTTTAGTGTGAACATGTAGAATAGCTCTGAACCTGTATGCACGATGAGACAGCGGTGCCTCACAGTCACAGCTTTTCTTTTGGCAAGAACTTAATTCGATGAGCACTCCATTCAAAATGTCAAAGTTGGGGAAAATTGTCCTGATAGTTCTAAACATACAATTTAGTCTTAAAATTTTTAATTTTGCTAATTTAATTCTAAACATTTTCACATTTTGTCAATTCAGTCCTAAATCTTTTCACTTATTATCAATTAAGTCCATCTATAATTTTGGCCAAGAATTTGTGATATGGATGGCCAACGTTGACATGACACTTTTTAAATAATATTATTTTTATTGTTTTTTTTTCCTTTGGGTTTCGGATTTGGCCGGCAAGGGTTGCCAATCAACCCTCACCGGCTCTAGGTGAGGGCGTTGCGGCCCTCGCGAGCCCTCACCTAGAAACGACGAGGGCTGCGATGCCCTTGTTAGATCCAACTAGGGCGTCACAACCCCTGCCCAGAGCTTGTGAGGGGCGCGACACCCTCGACTAGAGCTATGGCCAATGAGGGTTGATCGGCCCTCACTTGTGGCCGGTAGGGGTCCCCGGCCCTCGCCTATGCCTAGCGAAGGTTGGCCGACAACCCGTGCTAGCCAGATCTAAACCCCCTAAAAAAAAGCAAAAAAAGTATAAAAAAATTAAAAAATTCAAAATATTATTAAAAAAAGTGCCATGTTAGCAATTTCCGACCAAAATTAATTAGATGTATGGAATTGGTAAGAAGTGAAAAGGTTTAGGATTGGATTGGTATAATTGAAAGGTTTATAATTAAATTGATAAAAGTGCAATAAGTTTGTGATTTTTTGGTCAATTTTCCTATCAAAGTAGAATGTATTATTTAAAGCTAATCAAGGGTTTTTTTTTTTTTTGGGTGCAGCTAATCAAGGGTTCAATAATTAGAATTCACTGTCAAAGTCGAACATATTATTTAAAGGTAATTAAGGGGTCAATAATTAGAACTCTGTGGCTGAGACTGAGAGGGCCAAGTTCGAGCGGATGGTCATTTCAGATGTTGAGATGGCGGCGTAGACGGTGTGGCCATGGCCCCATGAGATCAGGTTAACGAGATCTGGATTATTCGGCTTGATGCTGCCCCTAAAATTGTCCCATCGCGATACGCTTCTGCAAGTGCTTCGTGTTTCGTTTTGGTAAATTACTGGTTTTAAACGCTCCGCAATAAGGTGAATCGTGCTTGGAAGAGAGTGAAATGCACAAAGCCCTTTCATCACGGCGCTCTCGTGTGAAGTAATTCCCCTTGATGATCAGTGTGATTGTGACCTGAGATCACAATGAGTTTCGAGGATCAAGTAGCTCTTACATTCGTCAGATTGTTCTTTTATATTTTTTTGCGAATTTAACATATGTAAAGGAGCCGAATTTCTGTTTGAATAATTTGAGTGCACGGGTGCCGAAATCTGGCTGACTAATTAAATACCTTACAAATGTCATAAACCGGTTAAGTCTAGACCTTAGGCTTAAGCAAATAACTCTAGCCTAAACAGTTAGTGGGATTCGAAGCGATGATATTTAGTTCATAAGTTGAAAATCTTTCGAGACCCAATCAACCCCGTCAACAATGATGGGTTGAACGAAAGGTATTGGTGCGAGAACCACATGCAATGGTCAAACGAGAAGTATTGCATTGCATGAAGAGAAACAACACACGATTGTACGCCAACTTTTGCCCATAAAACAAAGGATGGGACCTTTAGATGTAGCGTAATATCTTTCCATAAATTGATATTTCCCCATCTATGTTCTCCTTTATTTTCTACAATTTTTAATTTAAATGATAAGTACACATATCTAATGGTGTATATCACGTAGGTTGCTCCATTCAGTATGGAATTCTTGATAAGAACTTAATACATGTAGCATTTTTTTTTTTTTTGGGGATGAGTTATGCGGAAATACTTCATGATTATGTTAGAAGATACATATCATTCTTTGATGTGAAAATTCAAAAGAAAATAATGATTTTTGATCTTCATGATTTTCACAAATAGATGAAGACGTACCTTTATTCATAGCGAACCCTTGATGATAATCGTTGTGGAAAATCGAAGAACTCGAACCAAATGAAGAAATCATATTTCTCTCTCTTCATGATTTAATGTATTCTATCAATGGAGGAGAGAATACCAAGTTCTTTTCAATTATTGTTGTTCATGTAGGTGGAGAGAGGATTGGACTCTATTATACGTTCTATCAATAGGTGCCTTCCATCAAAGTGCCTTTTAACTTTCATAAAAGTCACACCTTTTCAGAAAAGCAGTAACTTCCCTCAAAGATTATACCATTTCGTTTTATCAAAATCGTAACTTCTCATAACCAATATTTATTTTTTATAGCATTTCAATAATATTAAATCATATAATAAATCATATCATGTGGGCCACAATACTATAAAGGATAAGTGAAATGTGAATGAATTGGCTAGTATGCTAGTTCAAGAGGAAACAAGGATAAATAATCAAAAGGCTAATTATGTTTATCTCTCAAGTCATCAAGAAGTTCAAAAGGATTTCAAAAGGAAAGGTGGAAAAAGTAAGAAGAAATGATTACACGTCATAAATGACTTTTCAAAGACTTCTCAATCTCTAACACAATCTTATTAAGTGTCATTTGTGCAACAAAATTGGACACTTGAATAAAGATTGTCTGAAACGTAAGGCTTGATTCGAAAAGAAAGGTATATGTTGGGAAAAGCGGATTCCCAAATATAGCGATCCGATGCTCAATCGAACCCCAAAAACAACGAAGTGGAAGCAAGCTTAAGAAACACATGTATCACTGATCCTAAGGTACATTACAGAGTCGAACGTACCTTGTCTTTCACATATTAAAACACCAATGTCACAATTCGGAGAGGAATCCCGATCCTGTTCTTCGAGGAGAGTACTGTTCTTTTTTTTAAGGAGAAAACGGTGAGAACGTAAACTAAGAGAAAGTAATCTCTCTTTTTCAAATTACGTAACTTCTTAGAATAACCGCCTTCAAAGATTTTCCCTTTTATTCTTTTATCTATAATAACTTCCTCTTCTTCAATGGGCCCTTCATTTAAGGGCCGGGTTTTTGGCCCAACATGGGCGGACGGGCCTAAATAAGCCCTCATCACATAAAAAAATCTATCATCTCTCACTCGCACATGGTGGGCCGAACAGAATCCTCTTTACCTCTATGCAACATTCATATCGGTAAATAATTTGTGCGACCAACATACTTTAAAAGCTCGTTGCTATACATTTGTTAGGAATATATAGGGGGTGCATGACAAAATTGCTGTTCTAGAAATAGTTTAATGTAAAATGATTTTTCTATTTCTATTTCTGGACGAGTTTACGAAAGAAAATAACCGTTTGATAACAACACAAAATTTCTACTCTAAAAATAGAAATTCGTTTGATAACGACACAAAATTTCTTCATTTCGGACGGCGGCGGCGGCGACCGACCTATAATATAAAAAATAAAAATAAAAATGATTTATTAACAAAAAAATAAAGAAATAAAATAAAATAAAATAAATCATAAAAAAATAAAATAAGAATATCATTTTATTTTAAAATAAAATATCCTTAAAAATAAATTTATTTTATTTATTCTATTTTATTTTATTTTACTAATAAATTTATTTTAAAATGAATAAAAATTAAAAATAAAAATAAATTTATTTGGCAAAACACTCAAGACAAATAAAAATAAATTTATTAAATTTATTTTTAATAAAAATAATTTATTTTTATTTATCATAAATAAATTATTTTTAATAAATTTAAATAAATTTATTTTTAATAAACTAAAAATAAAATGATAAATAAAAATAATTTATTTATTTTTAATAAATTTATTTTTAATTTATTTTAATAAAATTATTTTTATTTTAAATGAATAAAATAAATATATTCATTTTTATTTTTAATAAAATGATATTTAATTAAATTTATTTTTAATAAATAAATTTATTTTTAATAAATAAATTTATTTCGATTAAATTTATTTATTAAAAATAAAAATAATATTTATAATAAAAATTTAAAATTTAAAATAAAAATGAATAAATGATATTTTATAATAATTTTTATTTTTAAAATGATATTTATTTATTTTTAAGGATTTTTTTAATTTATTTGTAAAATAAATATTTATTCGTAAAAATAAAAATAAATATCATTTTATTTATTCGAATAAATTTCATTTTAAAATGATATTTATAAAAATTATTTATTTGGCGACCGGCGGCGACGGTGGTGAGCGCGAGCGGTCGACGACTAACGGACGGTGGTCGGCAAAGAACGGATGAAGAACCGATTGACGAACGATGAGAAAATTTTTTATTTCTCATTTACCTCCAAAATCAAAAGTAGAAAATTTCAACTTCGATTTCTATTCCAAACCTATTTCGGAATAGAAATATATTCCGAAATAAAAACGGAATAGATTTATCAAACAGTTTTCATTCCGAAACAGTGTCCTAATAAAAAATTGTTTACGGAATAGAAATTATCGGTTATCACGCACCCCCATAGCAGCTCATAATGGGCATTATAATGAGCTCGTTGCCCTAGATCGATCAATCACATTTATATCTCTCTTGATCTCTTTTAAAACAATGATATATTATATTCACAATTATGTGTATCCCAAAAACAATCATAATTGGTCGACCAGTAAATACAAAACTAGAATGTGATTATCCAAATTCGATCTTCATTTTTCCTTGAAACTCTCAATTTCGGTTCAACTTGCTTTTCTAGAAATGTCCTATTAGATCGAATCAATACATGATCATTGGCAACATTCTAAGATAGCAGACACTGAATAGAAATCTTGAGAATAAGTAAGAGTCATGAAGGCACTAAATTGAGGAACTCTTTTCCTAAAGAGTCTCACACGGCATAAAAGTTGAGATTAAATTTTTGCCACTCTTATTGGTCGTCTTATGCATACATAGTATGAAATACGTATTACGGCATTAACTCATTTCCCATGAAGCGTATGTCTACACTTTCAATACCGTATAGATGATAGTTCAGACATATCTAATGTCTAACTTGAGTTCATGTATCTACTATTTCACAGAATTTATCATAACTCACATCTGGCATCATAGACAGATAAAGTAAAATATGTGAGTTATTTTATTTTCGGACATAATAAATATTATGTCATCATCTTAACACTTAGTTAAGGCAACATATATATTTTAAGCTTGAGCTCTCGATTATCACCTAGATAATAAACTTAAAAAATCGTTCCATCTCTATTTATCACATAATAAATAGAGGCGATTACCCGTGTAAGTGGGCTAATATTTTATCTGTCCGACATACTTTATCAATTTTATATATAATGCACTAAGCATTAAGATGCATAAATGTCAAATAAAGATTCATATGCATTAATAATGAAAAACACAAATTCATTAAATATGAACACTTAAGGGAGATTACAATATTCAGTATATCAGCCTTTACGCAATCCTAGAGATTTCACATGACCACAAAACACATCTCTAGGTATTGGCTTTATCATACAATTTATTACCATTCTATGCGTAGATATGTATTGTAAGTTCACATCTTTTCGTGCAACCATATATTTGACAAAATTATACTTGGTATCCATATGTTTGATCTTGCCATAATATTTTGAATATTTGGTGTACGCTATTACTGATTGACTATCACAGTTAACCAACAAAAGTCTCTTAAGCCAAACACCTTATTGTATTACTGCTGATAATGCCATGAACTAAGCTTCCATCATAGATAATGTTATACACGTTTGTTTCTTACTACTCCAAGATATAGCGCCATTATTCAGTAAGAAAACAAATCCAGAGGTAGATTTCATTTCATCTAAATCTCCTCCCCAATCAACATCTGAATAGCCTTCAAGTCGCAGATCTTTTCTTTGGTAACTCAGCGTATGATCAGCAGTTCCCTTCAAATACCTCAGTATTCTTTTAACGGCTTTCCAATGTACTTGACCTGGATTGGGTTGGTATCTACTCACCATTTCAACCGCAAAACATATGTCAAGTCTTGTACACATCATAACGTACACTAAGCTCCCAACAACACTAGCATAAGGAACGTGTTGCATTTGTTCCTTCTCTTGTGGAGTCCTTGGACACATTCTATGGCTCAATCATTTACCTTTTGCAATAGGAGTATCTATGGGTTTACAATCTTGCATACAAAATCGTTCAAGAACCCTATTAATGTATGTTTCTTGCGAAAGAGATAATGATCTTTTCGAACGATCTCTTGAAATATTAACTCCAAGAATGTATGCAGCCTCACCCATGTCTTTCATCTCAAAGTTGGAAGATAACCAACTCTTGACAGTATTAACAAACTTTATTACTTCCGGCAATCAGTATATCATCAATATATAATGATATAATCACAAATTGATCTTTGGATCTTTTGATATATACACAATGATCCTTATCAATCATTGTAAAATCATATGCAATTATGACATTATGAAAACGTATATACCATTGTCTCAACGACTGTTTAAGGTCATATATTAATCTCAAAAGTAGACATATCTTTTGTTCATGGCCTTTCATAATGAAACCAACAGGTTATTCCATATAGTTTTCTTCCTCTAATTTTCCATTGAGAAAATCAGTCTTTACATCCATTTGATGTAACTCAAGATCCATACTAGTTACTATTGCCAGAAATATGCGAATTTAGGTAAATCTCACCACAGGAGAAAATGTTTCTTCATAATCAATTCATTCCTGTTGATTGTACTCCTTCGCCACAAGACGAGTCTTATATCTTTCTATTGAACCATCAGTTTTACGCTTTATTTTGAGAACCCATTTGTTCCCAATGTCTTTGCGTCCTTTTGGAAGATCAACTAGTTCTCAAACATGGTTTGACTTCATTAACTCCATTTCCTCTTTCATTGCATGCATCCATTTATCCTTATTAGGGCAATTTAGAGCCTCATTAATATTTCTTGGCTCATCTTCATCTTGCGAAGCAATCATAAAAGTTTCCCCTTCAATGTCAAAACGTCGACAGAGAATATTTTTGTGACTTGTTTGCCGTACGAGAGATTGTACACTTTGCACATCATTCCCCATTATGCTCCCACTCGGATTAAATTATGACGATATCATCTCATCATGTGGTTGTAATTGAGAGTGAATTGAATTAAATTTATCACTTTTCATGTTACTCCCATTTGGACGAACTCCACTAAATTCTTTATCTTGATCCAAGGTTTCAAATAGGGAGTAATCCTCACATATTTCACTATTTTTAAGAAATTCATTCTCTGAATGTGACATCCCGTGATTCGAATTCAGTTATACTCCCACTTTCCTGCTTATCTATAAACACATACTCTTTCGAGTGTTCTGAGTATCTTATGAAAATACTCTTCTTTCCTCTAGGACCCAATTTCCCAAATTTGTGAGAGGGCTCATGAGTATAGGCAGCACAACCCCACAGTTTAAGAAAACTTAAGTCTGATTTTCTACTTGTCCATAACTCATATGGAGTGGAAGTGACTGATTTGGAAGGCATACGTTGAAGTATATAGACAACAGTTAATAAAACATCACTCCAAAAAGTGATAGGTAAATTAGCATGCGCCATCATGGACCTAATCATTTCCAATAGGATTCTGTTTCTTCTTTCCGCAACACCATTTTATTGAGGAGTATAGGAAATAGACAACTGTCTTTTTATTCATTTTTCATCACATAACTTTCTGAACTTATCAGATAAATATTTCAATACTTTTATTTTCTTATCTAATTGATTTTCCACCAGGCTCATAAACTTTTTGAAACAACTTAATGCTTCAGATTTATGAGAAATCAAATAGACATATCCAAATCGAGTATAATCATCTATAAATGTGATGAAATAAACAGCCACATGCCTTCCTCTTACATTCATTGGACCACAGACGTTAGAATGGATTAAATGTAAAGGAAATTCATCTTTTTTACATTTTCCAAATGATTTCCTTGTTGTTTTCCTTGCTAGGTAATGCTCACATACGGGCAAATCGACTTTTTCAATATTGCCTAACAAGCCCTCTTTGGCTAGCCTATTCATACGTTGTTGGCTAATATGACCAAGTTTAGCATGCCACACATTCATAACATTATCATATGAATTAGAAGACGTGAAAAGGGAATAACAAACATTAACATTACCACAATCAACATTTAATACAATAAAACTATTTAGAAAATAACCACAACCATAATAGTTTGTATCCAGATACAAATCAACACCACTATTATGGAAGTTCATACTAAAACCAAACTTAACCAACACTAAAACAGACACTAAATTTCGACGAATCTTCGGAGCATATAATATATCATGTAGGAACAAAGTGCGTCCACCACGCATGTTCAATTGGCAGGTGCCAATCCCTTTTACTTTGGCTCTAGAGTTATTTCCTACATAGATCCACTTAGTTCCAGTCTGAACTCGTCGAAATTCTACGAAAGATTCTCTATCCTTCGCTACATGGTCTGTTGCTCCCGAATCTACAGTCCACAAAAGATTAAATTCAGTTAAGAATATAGAACTTGACACATAAGCAAAGTTCTCAAAAGTATAAGGGGTGTTTACCTTATTTGGCTCGCGACAGTCATGAGCATAATGACCATTTTGGTCACAGTTATAACATTTCACCCTTGAAATTTTCTTCACTCGAGGACGTTTTCCTCTTTTACGTTGGTTAACCCTTGGTTTCTTGCAAAAAAGACTTGATCCCTTGCATTTCCACATTTTGAACAAATCAATACGCTTGCACTTAGAGCTCGAAGCCCCTTCTGAGCTGGAAGCAGCACAACAAATATATGTTTCCCGCTCAAATGCATTTAGGTGGTCCTTTACTAGCTCAAGGTGGCGCATAGTATTCTCAAGTTCTTCCATAACATGGTCAAGAGCTTTTAGTGCTTCTTGCTTTTCAAGCACATATTGAATTTTCTTATTCAATATTTCACAATTCTTGTCGTTCAATTTGTCTTCTTTGTTCAAATCAGCAATTATGTTCTTAGTTGCTAAAGCCATCGATCTGAACATATCAAACACATATGCACGAATTATTAATGCCTATCATTTATGCATCTATTTTGCACAAACCATCATATTAATGAATAATTTCTAGTAAGGTTTCAAAATCAAAAAGTCACTATATTTCCAATTACACTAAGTAATATATTCAAAGGAAAATTATCAACATAGAAAGAGATATTTACATCTAAAACATCTCAAACTAATCTAAGAAAAAATAAATTAGGAAAGTCTCTTTTAATCTCTCTGTAAAATTCTTTGAGAATTTTGAAGGCACATTGACCAACAATAGAAAAACCTTTGGAGAGCTCTCATGCCACCTCCAAGGCGCATTCTCACTTTGCGTCATGTGACACTCAACCCAATGGTTGAAGTTTTGGTTAACTCGATTCTATAGTACCCTCTTACAAAAGTTATTGCAAGCCTGTTATAATCTGGGACCACGTTGACTTCCCATAGACGATTTAACACCGCTTGCCATTTAGGTGGAAGAGTGTTCATTAAGGCCGGCACCTTCTCAAAATCCAGCATAAGATAACCATTCTAGATGATTTCTTGTATCATCTAATTGACCATGACAACGTGTGATACTACATCACTATCATTCCACCGATAATTAGCTAATTTGTTATTAGCCCTTTAAGTCTCGCATTTTCTTCGTCCGTTTTCGGACATGCAGGCATGCATGCATAACGCATCATGGTTCCTGCAACAAATGTAGAACAAAAAAAGGGATTACTTATAATCCACAATGAACAAAACGGAAAATACATAATTTTCCTCCTCCTCCTCCTCCTCCTCCTCCTTCTTCTTCTTCTTCTTCTTCTTCTTCTTCTTTTTTTTTCGCCGGTCAACGCCTGTCAAAGACCGGTCAACGGTGGTCAATGGGTAAGTCAAAGGTCAACGGTCGCTCGGTCAACGAAGACCGGGTCAAGCCAGCTGGGGTGAAGTCACCGGCACGTGCGCGGGCAACTGCCGGCTGACGGTTGCCGCACGCGTGCCGCACACGCACATGCGGTTACCGCATGAGTGCATTGCACGCACCTACGGTTTCCGCCGCTCGCACGTGTGTCGCACATGCTTGGGAACCGCCTCGGCGCGTGCAGCCAGAACTTCTAGCCGCGCGTGGCGGCGCGTCCGGCGGACCTTGGCGGCGGGCCACCGATCGTTTTTCTCGTATTGACGATAACTACAACCCTACACTTACAGAAACAAGTTTCTATTTTACGGAAAATTAGAAAGAGGGGACGAATAGTACGTGTGTCAAGATTTTTCGTCCCCGATCGACCGACAGCAGCGTTTCACGAAAAATTCAATCAAAAGCAATTCATAAACATATACAAAAATCGGGAAACATGAACATTTGCTCTGATACCAATGTTGGGAAACGGATTCCCAAAAATAGCAAGCCGACACTCAATCGAACCCCAAAAACAACGAAGTGGAAGCAAGCCCGGGAAACACATGTATCACTGATCCTAAGGTACATTACAGAGACAAACGTACCTTGTTTTTCACAGATTAAAACACCAATGTTGCAGTTCAGAGAGGAATCACAATCCTGTTCTTCGAAGAGAATACTGTTCTTTTTAGGGAGAAAACGATGAAAACGTAAACTGAGAGAACGTTATCTCTCCTTTTCAAATTACGTAACTTCTTAGGATAACCGCCTTAAAATTTTTTTTTCCCTTTTATTCTTTTATTTATAATAACTTCCTCCATGAGCCCTTAACTTACGGGCCGGGTTTTTGGGCCCAACATGCGCGGACGGGCCTAAATAAGCCCATCATCACATAAAAAAACCCATCAGGAGCTCTAACTAAGACAAATGCCGGCAGCATTTTGTGAACAACCAGCACACGCCCAAATTTGAATCTGCCTACATCGGGGGAATCTAGGTGGGGTTCTTGTTCTCTTTCAATACAATATTTTTGATGAATCTGTCGACGGGGCATGAATCAGAAGGTCAGAACTTTGACACTAACGTGGCTTTCGTTCTAGATTCCGATCTTAACACTAAGCCTTAGCAATTATCTTAAAAGAGATAGGACCCTTTTCCTATAAGGCGTTAAAAAATAAAATATTCCATTTGCTTTTAGAATATAAATCACGAACCCTAATCCTTATGTCAGTCTTGACATCTCGTCATTGCACACCTCACGATTTTGATCGATTTCGGAGTAGTTGCTCGTAACGCGCAAGGCAGTAGTTGCTCGTAACGCGCAAGGCATGGGAATGAAGACAACGACCCAATCTTTGTTTAAATTCCACAAATGGAAACCGAGTCATCACGCGCTTGAAACAAATGAAATTGTGCAGTGCGTTTATTTATTTGAAAACAAAAGGCAAGTTGAATGATTAACTCTCTCTTTTTTCAGCCAACTTGGAGCATGAGAGACCCCATATAAGCAGCTCCTATCTGTCTTCTCTCCTCACCAAATCAACTTGAGCGTTCAATTTCGAGAGTTGAACAATGAAGTACCTTGCGGCCCTCCTTCTAGCTCTTCCAATTGTCATAAGCATCGCTCTCTTTTCATCTCCTTCACATGCCATCTCCTCATGCAATGGCCCTTGTCATACCCTAGATGATTGCACCGGACAATTAATATGTGTCAACGGAAGGTGCCACGACGACCCCGATGTAGGCACGCATACATGTCCCAGTACTCCATCACCGTCTGGTGGAGGATGTCAACCGTCGGGCACTATGAACTGCCATGGCAAGTCCTTCCGTCGTGAACCCCCCCCTTGTGGCATGTGTCGTTCCCTACATGCTTGCCCCGGACCATTAATATGTATCAACAATCGGTGCCGCGACGACCCCAACGTAGGGACGCATATATGTCCGTCTGGTGGAGGATGTCAACCGTCGGGCACTATGGACTGCCATGGCAAGCCCTTCTATAGATACCGTTGCTCGCCCCCAGTAACGTCTTCTACTCGAGCGACCTTGACGAACAATGATTTCAGCGAAGGCGGCAGTGGTGGGGGCCCATCGGACTGTGACGATAGCTACCACGAAAACTCAGAATTGATCGTTGCACTATCGACCGGGTGGTATGCTGGTGGGTCTCGGTGTGGGAGTATGATCAGAATTACATCCACAAAGACTGGGAGGAGTGTGATAGCCAAGTTGGTTGACGAGTGTGACTCTATGAATGGGTGTGATGGTGAATACGCCGATCAGCCACCGTGTAGGAACAACATCGTCGACGGTTCAAATGCGGTGTGGGATGCTTTGGGTCTGGACATAGAAGTAGGTGAAGAGGATGTTACATGGTCCATGGCATAGGAATTCATGTGTTTTCCCTCCCCAAAGATGATCAAATTAAGGCTAAATAAGATCTCGGGGTTAATGGATGTTGACTGTGTGCTATAACAAGTTTGAGACTGCGTATATGTAGTTCATATATGCAAAATAACTTGCCAGGGTTACCGCGTGCGTGCGTTGCACGCGCCTGCGGTTTCCGCCGCTCACGTGTGTCGCACATGCTTGGGAACCTCCTCGGCGCGTGCAGCCGGAACTTCTGGCCGCGAGTGGCGGCACGTCCGGCGGACCTCGGCGGTGGGCCACCGGTCGTTTTTCTCGTCTTGACGATAACTACGACCCTACACTTACAGAAACAAGTTTCTATTTTACGGAAAATTAGAAAGAGGGGACGAACAGTACGTGCGTCGAGATTTTTCGTCCCCGATCGACCAACAGCGGCGTTTCACGAAAAATTCAATCAAAAGCAATTCATAAACATATACAGAAATTGGGAAACATGAACATTTGTTATGATACCAATGTTGGGAAACGGATTCCCAAAAATAGCGAGCCAACACTCAATCGAACCCCAAAAACAACGAAGCGGAAGCAAGCCCGGGAAACACATGCATCACCGATCCTAAGGTACATTACGAAGACGAACGTACCTTGTTTTTTCACAGATTAAAACACCAATGTTGCAGTTCGGAGAGGAATCACGATCCTGTTCTTCGAAGAGAATACTGTTCTTTTTAGGGAGAAAATAGTGAGAACGTAAACTGAGAGAATGTAATCTCTCCTTTTCAAATTACGTAACTTCTTAGGATAACCGCCTTAAAAATTTTTTCCCTTTTTATTCTTCTATTTATAATAACTTCCTCCATGGGCCCTTAACTTACGGGCCGGATTTTTGGGCCCAACATGCACGGACGGGCCTAAATAAGCCCATCATCACATAAAAAACCCATCAGGAGCTCTAACTAAGACAAATGCCGGTAGCATTTTGTGAACAACCAGCACACGCCCAAATTTGAATCTGCCTACTGTTGGAAAATGTATTAGAATACATAAAATAATAATAATTATTGGAAATGCATTACAAAAGATTAGAAAATAAAAGGAAATGTCCGAGGCGTGCAAGCACTGTCCCTTAAGGATAATTCCGCCTCGGAGTACGAAACTCGGTGCGTAAGGCTTCAGCGGCTATCCTCCCAAGATACAACAGACCTTCCTCTATACTCCGCACTGAATATTAGAAGGAAACAGAACAACTTTTGTGTATAACCCAACAAAAAGAAAAGGAAAGATGTGAGAACACATTGTATCTACTTAGATTGTGGTTCGAAGTTTAATTTATATTTAAACAAGGAAAAGAGAGAGCCGTTAGGAGACATCATAAATCAATTGGTAATTAAAAAGATGACCGTTATAAAATAATGAAGATTTATGAAGTAATAAATCAAAAGTTATAAAGCCGTTAGACGACCGTTACACAACCATTATAAAGCCGTTATATGACCGTTAAAAAGCCGTTACAAAAATGATGACTTTCATAACGATCATAATTTCTAACAAATATTTCAAAACTGCTGAAATATCCAACACCTACATCGGGGGAATCTAGGTGGGGTTCTTGTTCTCTTTCAATACAATATTTTTGATGAATCTGTCGACGGGGCATGAATCAGAAGGTCAGAACTTTGACACTAACGTGGCTTTCGTTCTAGATTCCGATCTTAACACTAAGCCTTCGCAATTATCTTAAAAGAGATAGGACCATTTTCCTATAAGGCGTTAAAAAATAAAATATTCCATTTGCTTTTAGAATATAAATCACGAACCCTAATCCTTATGTCAGTCTTGACATCTCGTCATTGCACACACCTCACGATTTTGATCGATTTCGGAGTAGTTGCTCGTAACGCGCAAGGCATTTGTTTAAATTCCACAAATGGAAACTGAGTCATCACGCGCTTGAAACAAATGAGTGCGTCTATTTATTTGAAAACAAAAGGCAAGTTGAATGATTAACTCTCTTTTTTTTCAGCCAACTTGGAGCATGAGAGACCCCATATAAGCAGCTCTTATCTGTCTTCTCTCCTCACCAAATCAACTTGAGCGTTCAATTTCGAGAGTTGAACAATGAAGTACCTTGTTTCACACCAGCCAAAACCCGACGTATGGAAGTATATATGGAATGCAGCGATACAACCAAAAATAAAGTTTTTCCTCTGGAGTGCCTGTCAGAACGCATTGCCTACCTCAGATAACCTGTATAAAAGGAAAATAGTACCTGCTCCTCTTTGTCCCATATGCGGCACTGAACCCGAGACGGTTGAGCATACCTTCCTTCTCTGCCCTTGGTTATCTCAATTATGGACTGATCCCTCCCTGCAAGTTAAAGTGAATCGAGTGGGATTATCCCGATTTGATGAATGGTTATATAATACTCAGATCAGATCAAAGCACTTACATAACTTCGAATTGATTGCGAACGTATTATGGTGCATATGGAAAGATCGCAATCACTTCATATTCAGGAAAAGTCCCCTCAATTTCCAGCATACCCTGTTTAAAGCTACAAGTTTACAAGAAAGCTTTGCCACTTGGTCTTCCACAGCAAAGAAAAAGATTAAAGAGTCGACTTACAAGTACAAATGGCAACCCCAAGGCCCGGTGCTCTCAAAATTAACATCAACGCATCCTTCCATCCTGCCAGCACAGATAGCACACCTTTAAACTCAAGCCAAAATTTCTCGAGATTCACTGACGCAAATAATCCAGCTCTACTCTCGGAGCCAAACCCAGTGACAGCAAATCTTCAGGTCATGACTACTAATTCTCCAACCTCCTTATCCCCAATACCTAATACAACCTGGATTGCAAATGATGATGAACAGAGCGTCGATTGTAGAAGAGACCACCTGCAAATATGCGGAAACAAATCGCAAACCTGCTCCATTTTGGACCCTCAAGGCTCGGCCCTCTCTCCCACGAGGTTCAACTCAGTTGCTGCAGATAGGCAAAGGCCAGATCTTCTTCTCGAAGTGGAACCAGTTAGCCTTCATCTACCCATTAATTTAGTTCTTACAAGTGAACCGAATGATCAAGATAGCAACACCCCTGCAACAATTCCCCGATCCATCGTACACCATCAACAATGTTCGGAACAAGCAAAATAAAAAAGGTAAGAGAGAAACTTCAATCTCCACCGATTCGATCGATGCACATTGGGGCAGATTAGATCTGGACAGTGACCCATTAGATGGAGAGCTTCGTTCAACCTTCAACTCCTCTGGTGCGTCGCCAAACCCAGGCACGAACATCGACAAAAATGCTGGACACAGGACATCACCAGATCTAATAAGGGAAGAGGAAGAAGGAGCATTACAACAACGACACCGCCCAGATCTGACCAGCGAAGAAGTTGATGGATTCTCCGCCTCTACTCAGCGAATCCCCCCTCCTCGTGGTGCTGCAATGTGCCTCTCTAGGGAATTCAGCCCAACAAGAAGCTCTCCTCATCAAAACCAGATAACAAACCTGTCAGATCTGCCCAAAGTTCCAGTAAAAAGGAAGACCGTCGCTGCCATTGATCTTCAAAGAAACTCATCGGAACTTTCACAAATCCCCCGAACACCCACCAGCCCCCTCAATGTTGTTGATAACAGGGGAAAGTCTGCTCTGCTACAAAGTCAAGCGGCTGAAGATCGTGAACACCGAGTAGCACCAGATCTACACAGAGAGGAAGATGTAAGTTTTCTCGGCCCTCAAAAGCATTCCTTCCATTGGAAAGGAGCTATTGCGTGTATATGCAGGGATGCTCTAGGTAGACTTGTAGATGGATTTACAAGATCTGTAGAGGTGAAATCGGCTGAGCAAGCGGAGGCACAAGCTTTGGTTGAAACCCTAGACTTTATTTCCTCGAAGCTCGCCCCGCTTAGATCTGAAAAAGAAATACATATTCACTCAGACTGTAGCACGCTGGTGAATGGGGTCCTCAATTCTGATATCCTCAGTTGGGAATTGCAGCCTCTAGTGGACCGGGCTAAACGCAAATTAAACGAGAACTCGGGCATCATATTATCCCATTGCAGTCGAAGTGCGAATAAGGTGGCCGACTGGTTAGCAAAAGCTCATCGTTTGGGGTGTCTTCCCATGGATTGGGTTCACCAACCCCCTTTTGCTCTTTTGGATTTACTATGTGTCGATGCTTCTGGTGTATTTGCTAAGACTGGTACTTAATAATATTATATGTTTGTCTGTTCAAAAAAAAAAAAAAAACAATGAAGTACCTTGTGGCCCTCCTTCTAGCTCTTCCAATTGTCATAAGCATCGCTCTCTTTTCATCTCCTTCACATGCCATCTCCTCATGCAATGGCCCTTGTCATACCCTAGATGATTGCACCGGACAATTAATATGTGTCAACGGAAGGTGCCACGACGACCCCGATGTAGGCACGCATACATGTCCCAGTACTCCATCACCGTCTGGTGGAGGATGTCAACCGTCGGGCACTATGAACTGCCATGGCAAGTCCTTCCGTCGTCCACCCCCCCTTGCGGTGGCATTTGTCGTTCCCTACATACTTGCCCCGGACCATTAATATGTATCAACGGAAGGTGCCGCGACGACCCCAACGCAGGCACGCATACATGTCCCAATACTCCACCGTCTGGTAGAGGATGTCGACCGTCGGGCACTATGAACTGCCATGGCAAGCCCTTCTATAGATACCGTTGCTCGCCCCCAGTAACGTCTTCTACTCGAGCGACCTTGACGAACAATGATTTCAGCGAAGGCGGCAGTGGTGGGGGCCCATCGGACTGTGACGATAGCTACCACGAAAACTCAGAATTGATCGTTGCACTATCGACCGGGTGGTATGCTGGTGGGTCTCGGTGTGGGAGTATGATCAGAATTACATCCACAAAGACTGGGAGGAGTGTGATAGCCAAGTTGGTTGACGAGTGTGACTCTATGAATGGGTGTGATGGTGAACACGCCGATCAGCCACCGTGTAAGAACAACATCGTCGACGGTTCAAATGCGGTGTGGGATGCTTTGGGTCTGGACATAGAAGTAGGTGAAGAGGATGTTACATGGTCCATGGCATAGGAATTCATGTGTTTTCCCTCCCCAAAGATGATCAAATTAAGGCTAAATAAGATCTCGGGGTTAATGGATGTTGACTGTGTGCTATAACAAGGTTGAGACTGCGTATATGTAGTTCATATATGCAAAATAACTTGCCAGGGCGACAGGACTTTAAGGAAATGCTTGCAAGAGAAGATAATATGCAGTCCGTTGAGACAATAATAATATTAATAAGACATAGTGGTATTACTGTGCTTGTACTTTTAAGATGTCATACTCTCTTGAGTTTATATATTTAAGGTAGAAGTACCGAAGATCCTCGAATTATTGCGATGTTCAATCAAGTCTTTTAATTTTTTTATGCAATGAAATCTCTAAATTATGTACTTTTTTTGTTCGAGTTGGTGATGCTTCCGTTAAACGTATAAATGGAGATGCCGACATGGCCATTAAATACTGACGTGTTACATTGCATGGCATCTTATATGGCAATTATAGTATAAGAAAATATTTTTTAAAGTTTAGAAACATTAAAATTTGAAGAACAAATAAGAATCTGAAAAGAGAAGAAATAAAAACCAAGACAAAGGGGAAGGGAGGGACATGTAGCTGCTGTTGAGGCGGAGGTGGTGTTGCCACCACCCTTGCATCGATAAGGGGCCGGCGCCCTGGCCGGACTCAGGCGAAGTTGATGTGGCCCTCGCCAGCACCTTCGCTACTGAAAAAGCAAGGCAATATTGTGTTGCGCAAATGAGTCAAGCGAGGTTGCGACTCTCACTAGCCTCACCATTTGCCGGCGATGTTCACCGTGACTTTGTTACCATCGCCACTCTAGCAATGAGATCGTGACCCTTGCTCAAATCTGTGACAATGGAGGGTCCGTGACCCTTGCGGTGCCCGCACATTAAAGTAGCCGACGGGCATCGCAAAGCTCCGAAACTCTCGGAGAGGCGCATATTCATGTACAATTTATTGAAGAAGAATCCATAAATGAAGAAACAAGAGGTGAGCAAAGAATTTATTTGTTTAGGGAAAAGTACGAAAAAAGTTATCAACTTATTGCATTGATACCAATTCGGTGATAAGCCTTTTAATTGGACTGATTTTGTCTTAAATCTTTTCACATTTGCACCAATTGAGTTTATTCAGTCAATTTAGGTTGAAAATTGCTAATGTGAATGCCGATGGTCCTACGTAGCACATTAGAAAAGACTGTAGAGGGCAATGGTGCTCAACCACGAGCCGGTGGACATCATAAACTCCAAGACTTGGAGAGGAGCAGATTCGTGTACATTTTGTTGAAGAAGGATCCACAAATGAAGAGTTCAAAGGTGAGCGAAGAATCCATTTGTTTAGTTTCGAGCAAGACTAAGAGGACAACACTCCATTTCTCAGGAAAAAAGTCACCCATAAAGGTTATAACTTTCGTACAGTGCCGATTTGTATGTTATAACTTTTTTTTTATCACTTAAGTGTCATATCTTATGAATTGCTCACACTTGAATGCTATAACATTTTGCTCCAATCACTTGAGTGCCATATAATTTTTCAATCGATTATTTGAGCGCCATAATCTTTTTTAAAATGTTCACCACAAGTATTATGTTACGTCAAATTTCCAACACTTGGATGAGCATTTTGGAACTCAAGTGATCATTTCAAAGTTATAGAACTCAAATGATCAATTGAAAGTTATGACACCAAAGAGAACGGTTTCTAGAAGTTACAGCATTTAAGTGGTCAAAAAAAAGTTACGACTCTTAAATGTATGTCGTATAAAAGTTATGACACCCGTAATGTCCTTATCCCTCATTTCTCCAATTCCGTAATTAGATTTCTTTAAGGTAGATTGATTTTTGTTAGAATATGTCTCGGGTTTAGACTTGTAAGTGAAAGTATGAACGTCCATCGAATATTTTCTACTCCTGATACAATCTTATCCAATGGACATCTTAATTTGCAACTCTTCCTATGAATTACATCTTCGAATGTCTTTGAGCTGATTAAATCTTGCCAGTAACATTTGTCATATCAAGAAATTGTTTTCCGAGAATTTGTAAACGATAAATACTATGTGAATTGTTAAGTGTAATTGAGGTATTGAAGGCTATGAAGCACTAAAACTAAAAGTGTTTGGATGACTTGAGTGCTATTGTAATCTCCATCATATTATTTGATCTATAATGGAATCCCGCTATTCTTTTCGTGGGGCACGTCTCATCAATCGAATTACATAAATTCGGTATCCAATTCGTGTACTTGTTCTATTTATTATTGCATTCGATTGCTTATTTTTCGCAACAATTTAGTCTAATTTCAATCAAAACTAATGCGTTTCTCCGGGACGCAGTTCAAAGAAGAAGCGTATGCGCGATAACAGCTCGCCGATGGTCAAATGAAAAGGATTGTGATGCACGAAGCATGTTACATGAAGAGAAACAACAAACGAGGCGCCATCTTTGCATTTTGCGTGAAGTTTTGAGGACATGGACATCAACTGCTACCTTGGGTAAAAAACAATAGTAAATTAGGAAATGAAATTTTCCTTAAATTCATCTCGCCCCATCTGTATTTTCTTTTCTTCTCTGCAATCCTTATTTTAATCAATGATTCTGCGTGCACATGTCCTGATGGCATGGCGGATACGACATAGGCTCGGTAAGGAACTTTTTGGTAGGAATTTAGGCTGTTTGGTTCAAGATTTGGAATGCTCATTTGGGCTTTAAAGTCCCTTAGCCAAAATGCAAAGGTGTTTGGTTCGTTTTTTTGCGCAACTTTGGCGAGATACAATTGCATCTCCAAGTGGCTCTAAGGGCCTTTAACCCAATGCAGCTCTTGAGGTCCTTTGGAAAGTTGCATCTTCGGAATGCAACTTCCGATATTGTTCATCTCTCCGATGGAGAAGCCGATCGTCCGCCCGAATAAAAATAAATATAAAAATAAATATGCTTATATTTTTATATAAAAATATAAACATATATTTTATGTTTATTTTTTTATATAAAAAATATAAACATATCTATTTTTTTATATTTTATGTTTAATAAATATATATTTATATAATATATATTTTATATATTTTATATAGATATAAACATATCTATTTTTTTATATAAATATATTTTATGTTTAATAAATAAATATATATATTTAAACATATTTTTACTTTTTTAATTTAATAAAAGTTAATTACAAATGCAAATTTTACCAAACAAGTATTTTGGCCAAAGTTGTTTCTCAATGCAAATTTTACCAAACGACATTTGCATTTCGGAAAACCCCTTCACCCAAAGGTATTTACATTTCTACAAATGCATTCCCAAAAGCCGAACCAAACGGGCCCTTAGTACGTGCAGAACTATCCTTTTTGGTCGGGGGATAAGTTTTGCGAAAATATTTCATGATAAAAATTTTTTAAACCTATTACACTTTTTATTAATTTAATTCTTAACGTTTTAATTTTTCAATTAAATCCATCTTGTCAATTTTGGATGAAAATCGTGCATGCAAACATTGACTGCTCTACATGACACGACTAATGTTGATGTAGATAAGTTTTAATAATATTTTAATATTTTTAAAATATTTTATTTTATTTTTTACATTTTTTTTTTTTTACCTTAGGCCGACGAGAACGCCGGCCGGCCAGCCCTTGCCTATTCTAGGTGAAGTGAGGGCATTACGACCTTTGCTTGGTTTAGTGTGAGGGCCCGACTACCTCACCTTTGGCTAGCGAGATCCTAGGGTTAAAACAAAAAAAGAAAAATGGAAAAGGTAAAAAAATCAAAATAAAAATTTAAAAAAATATTAATGTATTATTAATATTTATCTATGTCAGCGTCGGCCATCCTACGCTAGTCATGCCACGTAAGACAACTAATATCGCGTCAACTATTTTCAGTCAAAATTGATCGAACGGATTCAATAAGCAAAATATGAAGATGCTTGAGATTCAATTGGCAAAATTAAAAGGTTTAGAACTGAATTGGTAAAAGTACAATAGAATTAGGACTTTTGGGATGATTTTACTAGATCATTTAGAAAGTTTCATAAGGACTTTACCAACATAACAATGTTTTGGTTACTATAAAAATAACAGCTTATTGTGAATCATAAATTCTTTAAAAAAATATGGGATCCATTTCTTTAGAATTTCTAATTCACAACAAGTTATTATTATCACAATAACCCAAAAATCTGTGATGCCAGCAAATCTCTTTCATAAGCACATACGCTAATTATGAAAGGGATTAACTTCATAAATTGTGGAGCACAAAATAATCACCTTATCTTTCTAAACGGGCGCTTTTCATATCCATGCAGCACCGAGTCGCCGACCCTTGAAACTAAGCATTCGCCGATATTTACTGGTGTGTGGCACGTCCTCGTTCTTCTCCACGAAGTCCTTTTTCTGTCTTGTCTCAAAACACATGCGGTATTTTTTGAACGAATGAGTACACCCCAAAAGTTGTATTTTTCTATATATGTGGGAAAGGGTAAAGTGAATTTGAAATCCTTTAATTATCCTCAGATTGTAAAAATATATTTGGTACAACCTGAAATAAGATTTAGAATTATTGAAAAAAATCTTTAAATTTTTTTGAAAAACTGCTACCTAAAACAGAATTGAATTTCGACAGAAAAGAATAGATTTCAAAATATTGGAGAATCCTCATCGTTTGAAAATGTTTGAAAATCTTTGACGGTCCCATCTTCAATCGACTCCTTCCTATACGTGAGACTCAAACCCTTCCGACCACATAATCATGAGGCATAAGGCGTTTAAAACTACCCGTTTCATAAGAATACATAATCAAGAGAAATTCTTTTCTTTTTTTTAACAGGCATTTTGTCGTTTGCTTACGAAAGCCTATTGCGTAATTTGTAATTATTATTAAAGAACAAGAACTAAATGGACCAAAGAAATGTCCAAAATGAGATTCCGGTGAATGCAACCGACAGCTCGTGAAGAGTTACGTCCAATTGGACCCAAGGTCCTTCGTGAGTTTTGATGGGGCCCTTTTGCTTTGATGAATCCCATCAGAGGTTCCATAAATTGGCGTTCATCGATTTTGACAAAAACGTCTAGACCTTCTTAAATATCTTCGATGGTATTTAAGCATGATGTTGTATTTTTCCCGGAATGTCTTCGCAAAATATGAATATCTTCAACAATAGCTGGACACAGGTCCAATCACTATACCTATACGTACACAACCACTCGGGATTTCGATAGCTTTTTTGAGCTTAAATTCCACAAGTGAAGGCTACGAGTTGACACGCATTTGAAACAAAAGACAAATCGAATAACTTTGTTTTTAGCCAACATGGAGCGGGAGTGGCTCTCTATAAGCACCTCCAAGGTTTCCTCTCTCCTCACCAAATCAACCTGGACGTTCAATTTCGAAAGTTGAATGATGAAGTACTTTGTGGCTCTCTTCCTAGCTCTTCCAATTGCCATAAGCATCACTCTCTTTTCAACTCCTTCACATGCCATCTCCTCATGCAATGGCCCTTGTCATACCCTAGATGATTGCACCGGCCAATTGATATGCATCGACGGAAGGTGCCATGACGATCCCGACGTAGGCACGCTCACGTGTCCCAATACTCCATCACTGTCCGACGGAGGATGTCGACCCTCAGGCACTGTGCATTGCCGAGGCCAGTCCTTCCCTAAATATCGTTGCTCGCCCCCAGTAACGTCTTCCACTCGAGCGACCTTGACAAACAACGATTTCAGCGAATCCGGTGGCAGTGGCGCGTCGGAGTGTGACGGCAGATACCACAAGAATTCGGAGTTGATTGTTGCACTGTCAACCGGGTGGTATGCTGGCGGGTCTCGATGTGGAGATAGGATCAAGATAACATCCACGAAGACCGGGAGGAGCGTGATGGCCAAGGTAGTTGACGAGTGCGACTCTATGAATGGGTGTCCGCTATGCAGGAACAACATCGTCGACGGTTCAAATGCGGTGTGGCACGCTCTGGGGCTAGACATAGAAGTGGGTGTAGAGGGTGTCACGTGGTCCATGGCATAGAAACATTTGCGTTTTCCTTCCCCGGAGACGATCAAAATGAGGCCATGCGTGTATGGAGTTCAAATGTGCAAAATAAGATGTCAGCGTGATAAAACTGGCAAAGAAACTTAGGGAAATGCTTGTAAGAGAAAAGAATATGCAGAGGTTGAAATAATAATAATGCTAACAAGTCGTAGTAGTATTACCGCGCTTGTCCTTTAAGAGATAATATAGTCTCTTGAGTTATATATTTGGGACAGATGAATTGGAGATTCCTCTCAAATTCCTTTTGTGCAATTAAGTTTCTAATCTATATACTTTTTTCTATTTCGGATAGGTGATCCTTTCGGGAAAAATATAAAAAGGAATGCTGACGTAATATGACGTGCCACCTTACATAGCAATTAAATTATAAAAAAGTTATTAGGGGCCGGCATCCTAGGCAAAGACTTAGTCAAAGCCCCGTTAGCCCTCATTGCCACTTTCGCTGCTGAAAAAGCAAGAGCGAAAAAGCAATGCTATCGTCGCTCCGCCGTGGCGAGAGGACGACCCTCGCCATCAGAGCGGTGGCGGGACGGATTTGCACTTGGCAGCATACGAAGTCAAACATTGTCCTACGCCTAAAACTGATATCTAATAAGAAACGTTTTTATCAAAGTATTGACTACGCTCAATACTACGATTAGTGCTATAGTAATACCGTATACTTTTTATCTAGCTGTCTAGAAAGTGACTCTGGGGCTTCGGTCTAATCTTTTTCTTCAAACAAGCACGGCCGAGGTGGAGATATCAGTCCATCGCCCTATTTAATAAAATGCTAGAGTATTACATGTCGTGATCTCCAGAGCATTCGTGTAAAGAAAATTTCATGCCGTAAATGTACTCTTATACGCGCTTATATTTCCATGCAACTATGTGATAGAAGATTTCCAAATTGAAGTGGAGGCAGAAACATGATAATGCTGAAAATGATCTCTAGTCATGAAATCCAACCTAATGCCTTTGGTCTTTGGAGCTGCGCAAGTAAGGACGCATTCGGTAACACTTCTATTCCGATGAACAATTTTTTATCAAAAATGCTTTTTTCTAATTATATTCTCGAGAACAATTTCTGAGTAAAAGAACGCGTTTGGTAACTTCCCAAAATTTATATTCCCGGATAAAAATACGTTTGGTAGGATTCTTAGATTTTTTTATTTCTTTTTATTTTTAAATTCTTTTATTATATTTTCTTTTTTCTTCCTTTTTCTTTTTCTCTTTGGCCGGTCGCTGGCCACCGCAGTGGCTGGCGACCAGCTCGGTGGCCAACGACCGGCTAGGTGAGGTCCAGTGAGCTCGCCAAAGGCTAGCCTGACCATGGCGAGCCTCGGCCTCACCCAGGCAATGCGAGGTCAACCTCGCACCGGCTAGGGAGGCCGAGGCCGAGCCTCGTTGGTGGCTGGGCGAGCTCGGCCTCGCCCAACCATGGCGAGGCTCGGGCCAACAAGCCTCGTCGTGGCTTGGCATCTCCAAGGGCCGGCGATGCTCCGCGAGGTCACCGACCAAAAGGAAGAAGAAAAAGAAGAAAAGAAAGAGAAGAAGAGAGAAGAGAGAAAAAAAAAAAAATAGATTTTAGAAATTGTTCCCAGAAATAAGAAATTACTTTTTTCTACTTCTTATTTCTGTTCCAAATCTATTCCCGGAAACAAAAAAATAGATTTTTTGTTCCCGGGAATAAAAAATTTACTAAACAGATTTCTATTCTTTTTCTCATTCCCTAGAATAAAAGAACAGAAATAATTGCTCCGAGGAACAGAAACAAAATTTACCAAATAGGGCCTAATTTAGCCGGAAAGCATATAACCATCTCCACGTGGTCTCTTCCCACACAACAATTCCAGCATGAAGCCTTCTTTCACACTGCCAGAATTTATTAAAACTTAGGGCTGAATTTCCGGCCAATTACGGCCGGTGGATTATTCGAAGTTCTATGCAACGAGTTCTATGTAACAAGTTCTTTTCCCAAGTTCTAAGTTGGTTTTCAATGGATCCATCGAGTTGCTCGTGCTGCCCGCATACCAATTGACTTCTATGTTTAAATTCTAAGACACCTCGCTTCTTCTTCTAGTGTTATTGCCGTGTGACGTGATGTATAGATGTAATATCTTCTCGTGTATGGGACGATGTATGAGTTTCACTAACGTACCAAGTAAAAGATCTAAATGTTTTACACAGGCGTCAAAGAAATTATGTGGCTGGACTTATTTGAATGGAAGAAACAAGTGGAAGTCCATTTTGGGTGGGCGGAGAATGAATCCGCTGTAGTTGGGTAAATCTCCATACACGTGTAAGTTATAATCAAAAGCACGATTATGATGATAATGACCTCATCAGAGCTTCCTTTCTCAAAGGATGTCACCCTTTTCTACTAAATGAAATATCATCATGGAGGAACATTCATTCTAGATGTAAAGTGGTGAATTCGAACCAATTAAATGGTACATAAAATGTGCAACACACGGAATGCACTAAATTCTCGATTGATCAATTGATAGAGCCAAATTGAAATATGATCTTGATCAATTACTCGCATTGAAATGTTCCGGTAAATGTGAAGATGGTGACTCCATGATGAGTGAGGCACGAGTATATTGAGCCATGTCTTTCATTCTTAAAATAAGGTTTTGTCAGAAGCTTGAAATTCGCTCAAAGTCGTGAGTCTTCCACGAAGTAATTTTCTTTCTTAGGCCATTGACATTTGCAATGATGCAATATTACAGAATTTTTATGGAAAAAGTACCAAAAAAGTCATAAATATATTACATTAATATTAATTTGATTCAAAACATTCTTACATTAGTACCATTAAGTCCATCCAACCAATGTAAGTTGGAATTGCAGACGTGGATGCTAGTCATCTCATATGGCACGATCAGCGCTAATGTGGACATTTTTAACAATATCTAACTAATTTTCTGAATTTTTCTTTCTTTCTTTTTATTCCTCGTGACCCTCACTAGTCACTGGGGAGGGTTACAC
This sequence comes from Eucalyptus marginata, assembly GCA_014182565.1. Taxonomy (NCBI): domain Eukaryota; kingdom Viridiplantae; phylum Streptophyta; class Magnoliopsida; order Myrtales; family Myrtaceae; genus Eucalyptus; species Eucalyptus marginata. The sequence goes on along the minus strand of CM024586.1, from coordinate 37,225,260 downwards.
AGAGCCAATGTTGGGTGAGGGCCGCCTCACCAGTGGCTAGCGCATTGGCTAGAATGAAAGGAAAAAAATGAAGAAAAACAAAAATTTATTAAATATATATATATTAAAATGATATTAAAAATGTCAATGTTAGTGCCGGACATGCCAAGTAAAATGACCCACTCTTAATTTGGCTGGATCGACTGAATTTGTACCAATGTGAAAATGTTTACGATTAAATAGACACCATTGAAATATTTATAACTAAATTAGAGGATTCTTTTGGTATTTTTTTTTCCAAACTTTAATCAAGCAGAACAAATGCTCTCTTTTGGCATATATATATATATATAACATTGCTGCTTAAGCATAAAAGAGTTCTCAAGGGCTCGTAAAACACGTTGACTCTATCTTCTTCATCGTTTGCCTAGAGAAGTTAAATTAATATACGTGAAAGAACAATGGGAGAATATGAATAATTTGTTCGTAAAGTGACACGTCAAGTTATATCGATCTCGACGTCTCTAGCATCGCTCATTAATATAAATTAGAGGGGTTTCTTTTGAACTTGCTACTACCGGAAATGATTAACTACATGAGCGTCGACGTTTGCATAAATGATGCTAATACCGAATATATAATTTATTTTTGCCACCCCGTAAATCATGAATGGATTGAACAGAACATGAAATTTTTCAGCTGTTAGTTCCCTTTACAGAATTCAACTTTAGGCAAGTCTCTGAATGCTCATGGATGAGTGGATATCTCAATGACCCTTGTCGTGCTTGTGATCTTCGAGTGCTTCTGACTCATTTTTTGACAAGCGAAGGCAGAACAGACACTATTTCCTTTCTTTGTCCGACCGAACATCAACGAACTCGAAGTCCTTTCTCTGACTTTGGTTGCCTGTTGTATGCATCATTTGACCCGGAGTTCAACGAGTGTCGCCCTTGGCCTCTTCACGTGTTTAGACCTGTTGCTTCTGAAGAAGTAAATAAAATAGGGTTTAGAAATCTGAGTTGTCTGATGAAATCGTGGGCTGCAAACACGACCCGATTTTCACCACACTTGGAATTCTAGAAAACTTTTGCGTATTAGATGCTTGGAAGAAGAAAAAAGTTAAATGTCCAAAGTGAGAAAAAATAAATTATTTGTTGAAGTCGAGTCAATCTTGTTTGTTAATGAGCTTTAGCTATAGACTTTCTAGTTTCTATTGGATATTGCTTCTCACTTCTTCAATTCGAGAGAGAATTACGGACCCAAAAAAGACTCGAGAGAATATTCAATAAATCCAATACATATACAAAATTAAATCTAGACCGTCGGATATGATAAGATCCACGTATAATTGGCATGGATTGCCTAACAATACAGGGACTGTTTTCATCATTCTTAGTATTTTGCATTAATTTTAATCAGGCAAACATGCGCGAATCCCTATATAATATAATCGAGACAACATATGACGAGATGGGAACAGGTTCCATTAAATTAGAATAAGAACATTCGTCTTCAGTCACTCCTGAATTCTTCACCAGAGACGCTCGTGATCAGATACTCATCCCCAGTACGTTCAAGAACAGGCAATGTAGAAAAAGAGCAAGAAGCAACCTCAAATGCATATGCTCTTTTTTTCTTGTTTAATAATCTTCATGGTGACGAAATGTTGACCGGCAATTTCAACTGTCTCGCACACTCGTCTATGCATTCATACTACCAAGTCCTATCAACGTCGTATGCTTAAGCACTCATCCACTGTAACAAGTATTGAATTCCACTCTTTTAAGTCCTATATAAAGAAGCATCTCTTCCCGCACAAAGGACACCCAGCAATACAAAAGAAGAGGAAAGATGAAACTCTTGGTGACCCGAATCGTGCTTTGCACTATCTTCCTCGTTCTTGCTCTTCATGTTGGTCTCACAACATCAGAAGAAGTTGGTGGGTGTCGACCTGCAAAGGCTTCACCCCTTTCTCAGTTCATATGAATTGTAAGCTTGACGTGGATTTTAGTAACATTTGGTCTCTTTGATGCTGCAGAGGACGAGAGCGAATTCAACTATGATGCAGGGAGTGAGAGAGGTCCAGCTCGGTGGGGAGAGATCAGGAGGGAGTGGGGGATGTGCAGTAGTGGGTCGATGCAGTCGCCAATCGATCTCTCGAGCGAGAGGGTCCAAGTGGTGGCCCATTTGGGAAGACTGAAGAGGTGCTATAAAGCCTCCAATGCCACGCTTAAGAACAGGGGACATGACATCACGGTAGGACTAGACTCACTGTCACCATTTTCGGTTTCTGTCATGACTTTGATTAAAGAGCAAGAAAGGCTTCGATGCCTCTTTTGATCTGTAACTATAAATGTTAAATTTACGACGACATTCTTCAAAAGACAAGTTTTATAGAAGTGACCCTCGACAGTTTCATCGGACGTAACTATGATGAGCATGGTTTTTACTGTGAGTTAATGCAGTTGAGGTGGGAAGGAGGTGCAGGATCCATTTATGCGAACGGAACCCAGTATATGCTGAAGCAATGCCATTGGCACTCACCCTCCGAGCATGCCATTAATGGCAGAAGGTGGTCTCTTCTTTTCTTTCTTCCACTAATCGGCCACTATTCTTTTGCAAAGATCAAAGACCCACGACCGCATTACTGAGAAAAGTTCAAATTTTTTTCTTACTAACTCAATTAACAGGTTCGATCTTGAGCTACACATGGTTCACGAAAGCCTAAATGGCAAAGTTGCTGTGGTAGGAGTCATGTACAAGTTGGGCCGACCCGACACTTTCTTGTCAACGGTACACTTAGGATTTATTTGTTGTCGAAATTTAGTACTTGGTTTACGCATTCAAAACACAATATAAATTTTTCAATGATTTTTTATATGTAGATGATGAAACATATAGAAGATATCGCTGATACCCATGAAGCCGAGAAAGCCATCGGAATAGTGAACCCGAAACGCATAAAAATTGGAAGCAGAAAGTACTACAGATACGTGGGCTCTCTTACGGTGCCTCCCTGCACTGAAAATGTTCTCTGGACCATTGTTCATAAGGTTTGCACTATCGTTTTCTTTCTCTTCAAATTTTGGCTCTTGGAGTGGAAATATAGAGCATTTTTTTTTTATTATCAAAACAAGATATAATTTCGTTCTAGTAAGACAGCTTTCATAAAAGAAATAGTGAACTTCCCTACTTCCATGGAAGGCTCAAGTAGAATCACACACATGACATGTCCTTATGACCTTTCCATTAGCATCATCTACAAAATGATTCGGTTTCTTTTGACGTCCCCTACTGTAATACTTTTGGACTTTTCAAGAAAAGCCTAGTACATGTCATTCTCTTTCTGTTTTGGTGGGGCATCAGGTGAGAACTGTCGGAAGAGAGCAAGCGAAGTTACTACGCAAAGCTGTTCGTGATGTGAGTTTCAATCTCTAATTAACTATCCAAATGTAAACAACAAGATTGAATTATTGTGAAAGCAAATATCTGTTTATTGCTTTTGCAGGACTCGGAATTCAACGCCAGGCCATTGCAACCCATAAACATACGCTCGGTGCAGCTATTTAGTGCGACCTACTGCGAATCAGAAAGCGGGAATCCATGATTTCGCTGTTAATGCCCTCGTTGGTGGATGATGCGGAGCTTTCAGTGATATTTTCATGTAATAGTTGCACAAGTTGGTTAAAGGATACTTGACTAGATATTAGAGCGACCGGAGATTTTGCTCCCCTCGTATGCTTATCAGTTTCTCAGTTCATCATTAACTGCTATTACCGTGATCCGGATTCTTTTTCTTGGGTTTCATGCTAGTTATATGCTATCGAGACAGGATAAGAACTTGCAGGCTACTACTGCAATGATGGAGTGAGAGAGAGTAAATCGTGGGTTGATATTTGGTAGCATACTATAGCTGATCTCCACTAAATTGTAAACGGAGATGCCGTCGTGGCCATTAAAGTACTGAAATAAAGAAAAGTAAAATCAAAACAAAGGAGAAGAGGGGACATGTAGCTGCAGGCGAGACGAGGTGGCGCCTGCGCTTCAGGTAGGGACCGGCGTCCCTGCCTAGACTCCGGTGAAGCCGATGTTGCCCTCACCGCCACCTCCATTACTGAAAGAGCAACATGAGAGTGCGTGGGGCGAGTGAGTCAGCGAGTTCGCGACTCTCACTAGCCTCACCACTTGCCAGCGACATCCGCTGTGACCTTGGTACTCTCGACACTCCAGTGGGGACCTACAACCCTCGCTCGAATCTGGAGTGAGTAGGCGACACTCGCCCAAATTCGAGGCTCAGCGGCCCTCGCTACTGCCTGCACATGGAAGAAGATCGAAGAGGGCAATGGTGCTCACCCGTGAGGTGATGGACATCGTCAAGCTTGGTGACTCGGAGAGACGCGCGTGTTCGTGGACAGCTCGTAGAAGAAGAATCCGTGAGCTACGAGTGCAGAGGTGAGCAAAGAATCCGTCCGTTCAATTTCAGCCAAAACTAAGAGGAGACCACTCCGTGTCTCCAATTCCGTGGTTAATTTCTTTAAGGGTAGGCCGGTTCCGTCTAATTTCGGGCAAAACTGATGATGCATTTCTCCATAATCCAGTTCAAAGAAGTAAGCGTATGCGCGAGAGCAACATCCGGATTGTATTGCAAGAAGCATGTCACGTGTAGATCAATGGCAAACCCTAATATCTCCCCCCACGTTAGCAGATAAGGAGCGAGAATTTGATCCATAACCCGTTTACACCGATACATACTCCCTTCTTCATTACTTGCACTAGTTCATGAATCACGTCAACGCAAGATCATCTATTTACTTACCATCGCTTCGAGTGGTCCTTCTAGACATTACCCAAAAGGGCTTCCATTAAATGAGGTCAACAAAATTGAAAGTACACCGAGATTACCAAGTCGCCAAACTCATTCAATTTCTCATCTAAGTCCGTCATCAAAAGGGGTAGAAAGAAGCACGAAGACATCTATCACAATTTCAAATATCCTCAACATTGACCATTAATAGTCGGTTTACTAAGGCCATGTTTGCCAAAAAGTGTTTCTATTCCCTGGAACAAAAATTTATGTTCTTTTGTTTCGGGGAACAAAAAAAGAACATAAACGTGTTTGGTAAAACTTTTGTTCCTAGGAATAAAAAATCTATTTTTTTGTTCCCGGGAATAGATTTGGAACATAAATAAGAAGTAAAAAAAAGTTACTTCTTGTTCCCGGAAATAATTTCGAGAAACAATTTTTCTCTCTCTTCTTTTTTCTTTCCTTCTTCTTCCTTTTGGCCGATCACCGGCCTCGGCCATGGCCGGCGACCAACCAACGAGGGTCGGCGACCTCACCGAAGCGTCACCAGCCCCTGGCGACACCGAGCCTTGCCGGTGGCTAGGCGAACTCGACCTCCCCAAATCTAGGCGAGCTCAAGCTCGCCCAACCAAGGCAAGGCTAGGCCTCGCCGACTGGCGCCTCATCAGCTAGCGCGAGGCTCAGCCTCGCCAGGCTAGGGCAAGGCGAACCTCGTGCCGCCTAGGCGAGGTTGAGCCTTGCCGGTGGCCTGGCGAGGCTCGCCTGGCCATCGAGGCCATCGACAAGGCTCAGCCTCGCCTAAATCTGGCAAGGCCGAGCCTTGCGATGGCCTAGCAAGGCTCCGACAAGCTCGTTGGACCTCGCCCAGCTGGTCGCCAACCGCCGCCGTTGCCAGCAACTGGCCACAAAGGAGAAAGAAGGAAAAAAATGAAAAATATAATAAAATATTGAAAAATTAAAAAAAAAAAAAAAACAACAAAATTATACAAGTTTACCAAACGCATTTCTATTCCCGGAATATAAATTTTTTGTAGTTTCCAAGCGCATTCTTATGCTCAAAAATTGTTTCCTAACGAACAAAATAGAAAAAACTATTTGTATTCAAAAATTGTTCCCCGAAATAGAAACGTTACTAAACGCGCCCTAATTTGCTACCCACAAAGTCTCAGAAGCAAGAATAAAATCTGGAGCCCATATGCGTTAATGCAAACGATCCCAGAAGAACAAGAAAAGGATCAAAATTTTCTTGAAGCACAAATAAAAGAGGAACACCCAGATGAGCGAAATGTAGAACTCTCTCTCCATTTGCCAAAACTATCACCAAAGCGATATGCAGGAATCACTTGCGCAGAGTACCCATCGTCAAAGAGAAAGGAGAGAGCTCACCAAGACAGAGATTCACGATGGTGAAATCGAAGGAGGGAGAGCGATGAGCTCAGATTGCTTAACTTGCATTGAAACTGGATTTTTAACTAACCCACTAACACCCAATTTTATTTTTTTTTTGTTTACTTTTCAAAACCCATTATATTCTATGCTATAAGCTTGAGGTGACTCATATGTGACTCATTATAATAACTATGAGTTAAAATATGGATTTAGTACCCATTTTGATAGCCCTAATCACACAACCGCATCCCAGTGTCACTTTGAAAGAGAGGGTATTGGCCAACCGATCCATGAACCTTGTTCAACATATATTATCATGGAGGTTCTTCTTAATGACAAGCTTTTCTCAGATTAGAAAACTCCAAGCTCACATGACTAAAACCAAAACTTGATCAGTGGCCTGGATATAGAATTTTTTTGCATTTGACAATTTACAGAAACTTTTGCCCTCCTCCTAAAAATGAGATTTAATAATAAGGAATGTTTTTATCAAAGTATTGACTACAATCAATACAAAGAAATATGATATATTAAAAGTGCAAACTATTTATATAACTATTTAACGAGTGTAAGGAGGACGACCAAACCTATGTCGATATTCAAGGTGCGTGTCCAACGTATGCAAGGAAAATTCCAAATTAGGGGCCGAGGTACTTTCATTTTTTCTAATAAAGATTTGAAATGTACATTATTTCACATAAAAACCTGAAATGGCCACATATGGCGATTTCAAATAAGGGCCTAGTCTCGTTGGCCAAAAAAATATTTAGGCCAATAAGGGATATTTTCGTCCAAACACAAATTAAATTTAAATCAAATTAGATTCAAAATTTAAAAAAAAAAAACTTTAAAAAATGAAAAACACAAGCAAGAGAGCTGGCCACAACCCCATCGCCAATGGGACGATGATGAAGGCCGATAGGATCATTGACGCCTAGAAGTGGGAGAGGGTAGCGACCCTCTCTCAAATCTAGGTGAGGGTTGCCAGAACTCACGCAAGCCTAACAGCCCTCACCCAGCGCCTCTAGACCTTGGGTGGCAACCCTCGCCCAAATTTAGGAGAGGATCGCCGCCCTGTCCTACTTTCGGTGAGGTGGCGAGGGTCGCCGACCGGTGATCTCGCCAACCTTCACCACCTCCCCACCGGCGATGGGGCGGCGGTCAGTGTTTTCCTTTTGTTTTGTTTTTTAATGAAAAGAAAAAAAAAAGAAAAAGAAAAAAAAAAAATTAAAAAAAATTAAAAATTGCCCTTCACAATCGGTGAGTTCAAGCCCTTCTTTGAGATTGAAATACACACTTTAGGCCTTTATTTAAAATAAAATTCGCTTTAGACCCTTATTTGAGAAAATAAGGACACTTCAAGCCCTAATTTGAAACAATATCCACTGCAGGCTTTTATTTGAGAAAATGATTGTATTTCATGCGCTTATTTGGAATTTTCCCACATGAAGAGGGGACATGCCCTCCTCATTAAGAGACGATAAGGAGACTTGATTTGAGAGATATTGCAATGGAGGAACGTGAAGATAACTACAAATTGCACGACACCCCAAAATTAACTCTTCCTTTTGTAGAAAGCTAATAAGTAAATGTAGCAAGGACATCGAGATATTATGGTTAAAGTTCATTGACAATAGCTCCTAGAATTTCTTTTATTTAATAGCAGGTATATAAACATCGCCAAGCGCCAGTCTAGCATTTCTCTTCACACGAGCATAGTTGAGGTTGGGAAAAATTACCCAAAAAAATACTCAAATTATTGTATTTATACCAATTCAATAACAAATCTTTCAATTGTCTCAATCAAGTCCTAATTTATTTATTTTTGACAATCGAGTCCATTTGACCAACTTTAGCCGAAAGTTGCAAATGTGGAAATTGATAGATGTGAATAATTTTTATAAAAAAATTCTGAATTTTTTAAATTTTTTTACTTTTCCTTTTTTTCTACTAAGTCCGATGAGAATCATCGGCCAACTCTCGCCAGTCATAAGCCATATCAGCGTTGGTTATGCTATGTAAGATGACTCACATTCATATTAGTGATTTCCAATTACAATTGGCTAGATGGACTATCATGGAAAAATGTGAAAAGATGTTTAAGACTAAATTGACACAAGTGTAATAAATTTTAAATTTTTTTGATAATTTTCTCATTTGAGATTGAGATATCGATCCATTGCCATATTTTGTAAACGCCAAGGAGTATACATGTCACGATCTCAAGAGCGTTCGTGTAAAGAAAATTTTACTTCGTCAACATAAGCTACAAAAATCTTTTAAATAATAGTATTTACATGTGACCACCTAGTAGAAATTTTTCAGATTGACGCGGTCACAAACGCCCCCCTATCGCCAAACCACGGTAACGCCACAGACGAAACACAGTAATCCTTAAAGTAATGTGAAGCGAATTATAACTTTTTTGTTCCCTCGAGTTTAGTCATGAAATTCAACACGAAGTCTTGGTCTTTCGAGCTGCGGAAACTTGTAATTTAGTCAAAAAACAGATTACCATCCCCCGCCTGGTCTTCTCTTCCCACTGACTTAGGTGCGATAGAATTGGGTTGATGATGCCCAGAAGATAACGTATCTATGAAGTGGGAGACTAAAATTTTCAGCATGAAGACTTCTTCCACGCTGCCATAATTTTTTAAAGCTATGGGCTGAATGTCCGGCCAACTACGGCAGTTGATTTTTTTAAGCTCCATGTAGTAATTTCTTTTCCCAAGTCTAAAGTTGGTTTTGAATAAATCATTTGCATTCTAATTTAACTTTTACGTTTCAATTTAAAAACCCCTTGATTCTTTTACATGTGGCATTACCGTGTTATGTGACGTGTAGAAAAAATATCTTTCCATATGTGGCACAGCACGATTTATAAGTTTTATTAGTAAATCAAATAAAAGATCCAAATGTTTCACGCAATTGATTTCGTTCGAATGGAAGAAATAGGTGGAAGTCCATTTTGGGTGGGTGGAGAATGAATCCGCTGTAGTTGGTAGATCTCTAAGCATGATTATGGTGATAAATGACCTCATCATGTAGGAAAAAAAAATCACTCTACTAAAATCTAATTGAAATTTTCAAGTGGATGTGAAATGGGCCTTCATGTGAGGATGATGACTCCCATGCTGACTGAGGCACGACCATGTCGGTCCATATCTTTCATTCTAAAGCTTGGAATTCCGCTCGGACTAACGAGTCTTCTTCTACGAAGCAATTTTTTTCTTAGGCCATGGACATTTGCCATTACGCAATGATGCAGAAATGCACGACTTTAATGAAACAAAACAAATGCTGTCTTTTGGCATTTCGTTCCCGAGAAGATATAACAATTAATTTATGCAGGGCTTATCGAACGACTGCTGCAGAAATGATGAATGTCCGACCAACTACGGCAGTTGATTTTTTTTTTTAAGCTCCATGTAGTAATTTATTTTCTCAAGTTGAAAGTTGGTTTTCAATAAATCATTTGCATTTCAATTAACTTTTACATTTCAATTCCAAAACCCCTCACTTCTTTTACATGTGGCATTACCGTGTGACGTGTGACGTGTAGAAAAAATATCTTTACATATGTGGCACGGCACGATTTATAAGTTTTATTAATAAACCAAATAAAAGATCCAAATGTTTCACGCAAGTGATTTCGTTCAATCAATTTGAATGGAAGAGATAAGTGGAAGTCCATTTTGGGTGGGTGGAGAATGAATCCGCTGTAGTTGGTAGATCTCTAAGCATGATTATGGTGATAAATGACCTCATCATGTAGGAAAAAAAAATTCGCTCTACTAAAATCTAATTGAAATTTTGACTCTATCGTCTTCATCGTTTGCAGAGAGAGAAGCCAAATCAATATTTGTGAAAGGATGATGGCAGAGTATGAATAATCCGTTCGTAAACTGACGAGTCAAATTCGTATATCGCAAGTGAAAAAAATAATTTTTATATCAATCTCGACATCTCTAACATTACTCATTAATTTAAATTAGAAACTACTTTTAGATTCACTGCTATAAAAAATAATCAACTATATAAGCATCAATATTCGAATAAATGATGCCAACATATGATTTACTCAAGAAAAAGTGTCCGAAAAGTTATAAATCTATTGCAATAATGTCAATTTATTCATAAACATTTTAATGGTGTCAATTTAGTCTTAAACCTTTTAATATAGAGCCAATTCAGTCCTTCTGGTTAATTTTGGCTGGAGATTGTTGACTATCCGGCTTACATAGCATGCAAGCTTAGTGCTAAGTGTCCCTAGTAATCGCGCAGCCGCACGCGAGTATTGTGGGGTCTAGCTCACACCTCAACCTTTTATTTGAATACACTAGAAAAAAATTCACACTTACAAATTGATCCATCTCCTCTCAAATTTCCTATGTGAGACAACGAAAAGCACATTTTGTAACCCTTGCTCGAATGTGGAGTGAGGAGGCAACGCTCGCCCAAATTCTAGGGTCGATGGCCCTCGCTACTGCCTGCACGTTGAAGAACATCGAAGAGGGCAATGGTGCTCACCCGCGAGGTGATGGACATCGTCAAGCTCGGGGACTCGGAGAGACGCGCGTGTTCGTGGACAGCTCATTGAAGAAGAATCCGTGAGCTACGAGTGCAGAGGTGAGCAAAGAATCCGTCCGTTCAGTTTCAGCCAAAACTAAGAGGAGACCGCTCCGCGTCTCCAATTCCGTGGTTAATTTTCTTTAGGGGTAGATCGGTTCCGTCTAATTTCGGGCAAAACTGATGATGCATTTCTCCATAATCCAGTTCAGAGAAGTAAGCGTATGCGCGAGAACAACATGCGGATCGTATTGCGAGAAGCATGTCACGAGTGGATCAATGGCAAACCTTAATATCTCCCCATACGTTAGCAAATAAGGAGCGAAAATTTGATTCATGACCCGTTTACACCGATACATATTTCGACAATCAAATGTCTCCCTTCTTCATTACTTGCGCTAGTTCATGAATCACGTCAACGCAAGATCATCCATCTACTTACTTTCAATGGCTGGCCTCGTTCTGCTTTGGACACGACAAGACTTCATGTTATTCCCCTGGACATGCAACCCGCATTATGAAGAGAAGGCATTCCATTATACCATCGCTTCGAGTGGTCCTTCTGGACATAAGATTTTGGGGAGCACGGCTAACTATTTTAAAAATTGATAAAGATGTGGTTTAATAATTAATTACTTAAACACTCCTCCTCACGCGTAAACTGGACTTTGGCTCAAGCCTTAAGCGTGAAAATATATAATTGGGGAAGCAAATAGGGGTATAGAAAAATTTGAACTCAAGACACCTTGTTTTGATACGAGTGAGATTTGGTGGGACCACAATCAAAATGGTTGGTATTGATTCCATAAAATTTTTAGAAAAATTGTCTAAAAAGTCCTAAACCTATTGCGCTTTTACCAATTCAATCTTAAACTTTTCAATTTCGTCAATTTAGTCTTAAACATTTTCACTTCTCACCAATTTAGTCCATCCAGCCAATTTTGGTTGGAAATTGCTAATATAGATGGCCGGCACCGATGTGGCAATTTTTTGATAATATTTTCAATTTTTTTATTTCTCTAGAGCCAGTTGCCGACCAACCCTCGCTGGCCATAGGCGAGGGCTGACTAACCCTTGCCAACTCTAGGTGAGAGCCTTGACGCCCTCGCCGGTGAAAGGAAGGGCGTGTGAGCCCCTGTCCTCACTTGGCCAGATCTGGCAAAGGTGTCGCGGCCCTCACCATTTCCAAGGGAGGCGAGGTCGCTAGAAGAAGACATAAAAAAAATTTTCTAACAATTTTTAAGAAATGTCGCGTCAGCGTCGGCCGTCCACATTAATGATTTTGGACCAAAATTCGCTGAATGGACTTTATGACTCAATTGACAAAATTAAAAGGTTTAAAACTGAATTAATAAAAATGCAATAAGTTCAAGATTTTTTGAACAATTTGTTCTAAAATTTTCAACTTAGAGCCTCCTTCCTAAAAGCTCTTTCTTGAGAATTTTTTCAACGCCAACCGAATAGGCCATGTTTGCTCAAACTAGTAGAAAAAAGCACAAAGACATCTATTCCAATTTCGAAATATCCTCAACACTAACCACTTAATGGTCGGTTTACTCATTTGCAACCCATGAAGTCTCCGAAGCGCAAGGTTAAAAAAAATAGAGCCCCAGCTGGTGCGGCTTGATTAAGGCAGTTGGTACAATTGGTGCAGCAATTCTCACTGAATCCTGAGAATGGTTCCTTCCCTACCTGAGGGCATTTTGTATTTATTTGCCGATTGTTCATGCCGTACTTTTCCTTTCTAATTGGTAGTAGGTTGTCACGACTATGGCTTTTTTCCAGCATCCCTCCACTCATTATGATCCGTTGTTTTGAGTGTGGGTTTTGATGCCGTGTTCTTTTTGTTCACTCGATCTTTTTCAATATATTAATTACCTTTCACCAAAAAAATATATAATTATGCTATAAGCTCGAGGTGACTCATATATGACCCATTATAATAATTATGGGTTAAAATATGGATTTATCATCAATTTTGACTGCCCTAGTGACACATAATCACATCCCAATTTCACTTTGAAAGAGAGGATATAAGCCTACCGATCCATGGAACCATGTTCACCGTATCATAGAGTTTTTTCTTAATGACAAGCAAGCCCTCCTTAGGTTAAGAAACTCCAAATCCATGAAATGTCCCACTAATCTCATATAACTGAAATCAAAATTAGGTCAGTGGCCCGGACATAGAATTGTTTGTTTTGAAGACATATGAAAACATTTGCCTTGCTTTAAAAATGATATTTATTAGTAAGGAGTGATTTGATCAATGTATTGACTACACTCGATACAAAGAAATATGGTACATTAAAAGTGCGAACACTTTATATAACTACATAACAAGCGTCAGGAGACCGACCAGACCTATGTCGATAAAGGTGTGCGTCCATCGTGTGCAAGAAGACATTGGACATGCCCTCCTCCTTAAAAGACCTAAAGGAGACTTGATTTGAGAGAAATTGGAGTGGCAGAAAGCGAAGATAACTACGAATTGCACGATACCCCAAAATTGACTCTTCCTTTTGTACAAAGCAACTAAATAAATGCGGCAAGGACATTAAATGAGATATTATGGTTAAAGCTCATCGACAATGGCTCCCACAATTTCTTTAATTTAATAGCAGGTATATAAACACCAATCGTCAGTACCCAAGCACAGTTGAAATTGGGAAAAATTATAAAAAAAAAAAAGTCATTGTTATGAAATACATGAATGAATATTCATTATATTCATCTTATCTAATGTACTTATTATGATACATTTGTATCATACATTATAAGTACGTCTTCCTATACAATGAATGTTCATCTCCTTATCTAATACATCTATTATTCGATACATTGATATTAATAATAAGTATATCCTTGTTTTCTTATAAATAGGAGCTTAGTTTTTGTCATAAATATAACAATGATATACTGGAAATAAAATTATCTCCTCTGACTTTCTCTACAATCTCTGATGTCTAATTTTCTTTATTCAATCTCTCTATTCTCTATATTATATATTTGCAACGCAATATTTTACAACAGTCATCAATTTGTACTAATTCGATTATAGACCTTTTAATTATGTAAATTGAATCCTAAATCTTTTTATGTTTTTATAATCGAATCCATCCGGTCAATTTTAGTTGAAAATTACAAATGTGGACACTGATAATGCCATGTAAGATGGCCGGTTTAGACGTGGACAATTTCGATAAAAAAAATTCTCAAGGTATTTTTTATTATTTTTTTCTTTTCATTTCTTTTATTAAGTCCAGCGGGTCATCGGCCAACTCTCGCCAATCACAAGTCACATCAACGCCGGTTGTAGGACGTGAGATGGCTAGCATCCACGTCAGTGATTCCCAACTATAATTGACTGGATGAACTCATTAGACAAAACGTAAATAGGTATTTAAAACTAAATTGACATAAATAGATCTAAAACCTTTTTGATAATTTTCTCGTTTGAGATGAAGATATCAGTCCATCACCATATTTTGTAAATGCCAATGAATATACACGTCACGATCTCAAGAGCGTTCGTGTAAAGAAAATTTTATTTTACTTTGTCAGCATATGCTATAATAATCTTACGGATAATAATGTTTACTTGTGACCACCTAGTATAGTAACCCTTAAGTAATGTAAAGCGAATTATACATTTTTTGTTCCCTCGAATTTAGGGATGAAATTCAACACGAAGTCTTGGTTCGTTCGAGCTGTGGAAACTTAGGTGTAATTTAGTCAGAAACACATTACCATCCCCCACCTGGTCTTCTCTTCCCACAAACTTAAGTGCGATAGAAGTGACATGATGATCCCCAGAAGATAACGTATCTATAAAGTGGGAGACTAAAATTTTCAGCATGAAGACTTCTTCCACACTGCCGTAATTTTTTACAGCTTTGGGCTGAATGTCCGGCCAATTACGGCAGTTGATTTTTTTTTAAGATCCATGTAGTAATTTCTTTTCCCAAAAAGTTGGTTTTCAATAAATCATTTGCATTCCAATCAACTTTTACGCTTCATTTTAAAACACCTCGCCTTTTTTATATGTGGCATTACCATGTGACATGACGTGTAGATAAAATATCCTTTCGTATGTGACACGGCACGATTTATAAGTAAGAAATTGATTTTGTTCAGCCAATTTGAATGGAAGAAATAAGTGGAGGTCCATTTTGGGTGGGTGGAGATCGAATCCGCTGTAGTTGGTAGATCTCTAAGCATGGTCAAGTCATAATCAAAAGCGTGATTATGGTGATAAATCACATCATCAGAGCTTCCTTTCTCAAACGATACTACCCTTTTTCTACAAAATCCAATATCATCTTGTTGGAAAAAAAAATTTCACTGTACTAAAATCTCATTGAAATTTACAAGTTAATGTGAAATGGGCCTTCATGTGAGGATGATGACTCCCATGCTGACCGGGCACGACTATGTCGGTCCATATCTTTCATTCTCAAATTAGGTTTTCTTCTTACTCTAAAGCTTGGAATTCCGCTCGGACTCGCGAGTTCTACAAAGTAAATTTTTTCTTAGGCCATTGACATTTGCCATTACGCAATGATGCAGTAATGCAGGACTTTAATGAAACAAATCAAATGCTCCTTTTTGGCATTTCATTCCCAGGAAGATATAACAATCAATTTATACAGGGCCTATTCAACGAATTCTGCTCAAGTGTAAAAGAGTTCTCAAAAAAACTTGTCAAACACGTGACTCTATTTTCTTCATCGTTTGCAGAGAGAGAGAGAGAAGCCAAATCAATATTTGTGAAAAAAACAATGGCAGAGTATGAATAATTCGTTCGTAAAGTGATGAATCAAATTCGTATATTGCAAGTGAAAAAATAAGTTATATCAATCTCGACATCTCTAACATCGTATGTCAATTTAAATTAGAGATTACTTTTGGATTTGCTGTTGTCGAAATTAATCAACTCTATGAGTATCGATGTCCAAATAAATTATGCTAATATTGAAAATATGATTTACTCGGGAAAAGTGTCCGAAAAGTTCTAAACATATTTTATAATATCAATATATTCCTAAATTTTTTAATGATGCCATTAATTTTAAATCTTAAACCTTTTTAATATAGAGCCAATTCACTCCTTCCAGTTAATTTTGGCCGGATATTGCTAGCCAACAGGCCTACATGGCATGGCCGGCTAACGTTGACGTGAATAATTTTTAATAATTTTCTAAAATGTGTATTCATTTTTTTTCTTTCTCTTTCTTTCTTTTTGTCCTTTCCCTTCCTCCAGCCGATCACTAAGGTCACGGGCGAGGCTCGAACCTCACCAGCCCAATGTTAGGCCACCCTCACAACCTCTTGTGAGGGCTTGAGCCTTGCTAAGGGTTGGGCAAGGCATGACCTCACTAACCCTTGCCTTTGGCGAGTTGCCAAGGTCCAGACAACTGATTGGAGAAAGGGGAAGGGGAAAAAGAAAGAGAAAGAGAAAGTAAAATAAAATAAAATAAATATGAGAAAAATATTAAAATATTATTAAAATTTGTTTACATCAGCGCGAGCCATACCACATAAGCCATCCGACATCCACATCAGCAATGTCCAATCAAAATTAGCTGAAATAATTTATTTTGCTCAAGTTCAAAAAGTTTATGATTAAATTGGTGCTATTAAAAGGTTTAAGATTAAATTGATAATAGGTTTATGACTTTTTTGACATTTTTCCATGATTTACACTTGCCCCTTGCAAATCAATCACAAGTGGATTCAACAAAATATGATATTTTCAGCTATAAATTCCCTTTATGGGATTCAGCTTTAGGCAAGTCTCCTAATGCTCGTGGATAAGTAGAGATCTCAACGTCTCTTGTCGTGTATGATCTTCTAGGGCTTCTAACTCAGACTTTCTACAAATGAATGCAAAACAAACACGATTTGTATTTTACACTTTTTCATAATATCGAATGCTTAGTTTACTTTATGAAAAATGAATGATTTGTAAAATATTTATTCTAAAAACGATTCATTTTATAATTTATACAAATGAATGAATGATATATATCTTTATTGTCCACGAAAATGTTTAGATATAAATTTTTATGATGATTAAAACGTTAATGTGAGAATGGTGAATCGCATGCTGACAGAGGCACGAGTATGTCGGTCCATATCTTTCATTCTTAAAATAGGCTTCTTCTTTTTATTTGCTAAAGCTTGGGATGCGGACTCGCGAGTCTTCTACAAAGTAATTTTTTTTCCTAGGCCATTGACATTTGCCATTACGTAATGATGGAGTAATAGAGAACTTTAATGAGACAAACCAAAAAACAGGGCCTCGTGAATTTACTGATGCAGGGCCTGTCCAATCACTTGTGCTCGAGTGTAAAAGAGTTCTCAAAAAATTCGTCAAACGCGTGAACTCTATATTCTTCATCGTTTGCAGAGAGAGAAACCAAATCAATATATGGGAAAGAATAATTGGCAGAGCATGATGATTCGTTCATAAAGTGACGAGTCAAATTCGTTGTTAGGTATTCGAATTAAGTTTTGTATATCGATCTCGACATCCCTAGCATCACCTCGTGAATCTAAATTAGAGGGGTTTCTTTTAAACTCGCTTCATTAGAATTAATCAGATATATGAGCCTCGATGTCCAAATAAATGATGCTAATGTTGAAACTATGATTTATTCTTGCCCCCTGCAAATCAGGAATGAATCCAACAAAATATGAAATTTTCATAGGATTAAAAACTCTATTTGTTTTACGAAAATGAATAATTTGGTAAAATTGATTCATTTTATAGCTTACACAAATAAATAAACTATAAATATTTTTATTTTCTACCAAAATATTTAGACATAAATTGTAATTGATGATGATGAAACGTTGTCAATTAACTAATTCTTTCATGCAATATAAATAATTATTTTTTAGAAAACATTTTATATTATGCGAAATAAAGGGAGATATGCGTATTTCTTGGCTTTTTATTAACTGGGCCACCGAAGGAAATCTCTACTAGTCTGACCGAGCATCAACTACTTGAAGATCTTTCTTTGACTTTGATGCCTGTTTTTATACATCATTTGTCCCGGAGTTGTTTTTTTTTTTTTTTTACACATCATCTTTGGCCTATTTACATGTTCAGACCTGTTGCTTTTGGGTAAGAAAACTGGGAATTATTTTTTTTTCCTAGGCTTTACTCCTAACTCCCAAATGACCCGCCCTACCCCGTCCCACATCATATGTTAAATTTCATGCCCATATAAGGTTCCGACAAAGAAAGTGAAATACGGTTTAGAAATCTAATGTGTTTTGACGAAATCGTGCTCTGTAAACACGACCAGATTTTCACCACACAGGAATTCTAGAAAAGTTGTGCCGTATTAAGTGAGAAGAACAAAATGGTTTCTTGAAATCAAGTCAATCTTGTTTTTCAACGGGGTTCAACTATGAACTTTGTAGTTCCTATTGGATCATTTGGTTCTCGACGTCATAACTCTATTAGATTGAATTGCTCCACTTCTTTCACTCAAGAGGGTATTAAGTGATTTCAATGCATATGCAAAATGGAATCTCAACCGTCAAATCTAATGAGATCCACGTAAAATGGATATGGATTCCTTAACAGCACAAGCATCGTTTCACCATTATTCATATATTGCATTGATTTGATCACGGAAGCACGTGCATCAATCCCTTCAAAATAATTTAGCCAATAATATGACAATAATGGAACAGGTTCCCATTAAATTAGAATAAGAACATTCATCTTCAGTCACTGCTGAATTCGTCAACAAAGGCGTATCACATGGACTCGTCCCCAGTTCGTTCAAGAAGAGGCAATTGAAAAAAATAATAATAACAAGAACAAACCTCAAATGCATATGCTCTTGTTTTCTTGTAATGAACTTCTTGGTGACGAAATGTTGACCGGCAATTTCAACAGTATCCCCCAGTCGTCTATGCATTCAGACCGCCAAGTCCTCCCAACGTCGTATGTTCAAGCACTCCATACACCGTAACAAGTTTTTCACTCCACTCCTTTAAGTCCTTATATAAAGAAGCATCTCTCCCACAGCATGGGACACCCAGCATTACAAAAAAAAGAGGAAAGATGAAACTCTTGGCGACCCAAATCTTGCTGTGCACTATCTTCCTCGTTCTTGCTCTTCATGTTGGCCTCACAAAATCAGAAGAAGTTGGTGGGTTTCGGCCTGCAAAGGCTTCACCCCTTTCTCGGTTCATATGATTTGTGAGCGTAACGTGGAATCTAGTTACATCTGGTCTCTTTGATGTTGCAGAGGACGAGAGCCAATTCAACTACGATGCGAGGAGTGATAGAGGTCCGGCTCGGTGGGGAGAGATCAGGAGGGAGTGGGAAACGTGCAGGAACGGATCGATGCAGTCGCCGATCGATCTCTCGAGTGAGAGGGTTCAAGTGGTGGCCCGTTTGGGAAGACTGAAGAGGTGCTACAAAGCCTCCAATGCCACGCTTAAGAACAGGGGACATGACATCATGGTAGGATTGGAGTCACTATCACCATGTTCGATCTCTGTTATGACTTTGATCAAAGAACAAGAAAGGCTTCAATGCGTTTCTTGATCTGTAACTATAAATATTGTTATGATGATATTCTTCAAAAGACAAAGTTTTATAGAAGTGACACTTGACAGTTCCACTTTCATTGGATGGGACCATGATGAGCATGGTTTGTTCTGTGAGTTTATGCAGTTGAGGTGGGATGGAGATGCAGGATCCATTTATGTGAATGGAACCCGGTATTTGCTGAAGCAATCCCATTGGCACTCGCCCTCTGAGCATGCCGTTAATGGCAGAAGGTGATCTCTTCGTTTCTTTCTTTTTACTAATTGGCCATTATTCTATTACAAAGATCAAAGACCCATGACCGCGTTACTGAGAAAGTTCAAATTTTTTTCTTACTGACTCGATTAACAGGTTCGATCTTGAGCTACACATGGTTCACGATAGCCCCGAAGGCAAAGTTGCTGTGGTAGGAGTCATGTACAAGCTGGGCCAACCCGATACGTTCTTGTCAACGGTACACTTGGGATTTTTTTTGTCGTCGAAATTCAGTACTTGGTTTATGTGCTCAAAACACAACATAAACTTTTTCAATGAATTTTGATATGTAGATGATGAAACACATACAAGGAATCTCTGATGCCCATGGAGCTGAGAAAACCGTCGGAATAGTGAACCCGAAACACATAAAGATTGGAAGCAGAAAGTACTACAGATACGTGGGCTCTCTTACGGTGCCTCCCTGCACTCAAAACGTTCTCTGGACCATCGTTCAGAAGGTCTGCAGTTTCGTTTTCTTTCACTTCAGATCTTGGTTCTTGGATTGGAAACATTGAGCGCTTCTGTTTTCGTTAAATTTAAAACTGTTCTCACAGGAGAAATAACTTTTTTGGGACTGCTCAAGTAAATTACAAACACGATGGTTCTGGTTCTCTTGACGTCCCCTAATGTAACGTTGCCAGACTTTCGATATAAGCTTAATTCATAAAATTTACTTCTGCTTTGCTGTGTCATCAGGTGAGAACTGTGACAAGAGAGCAAGTGAAGTTACTGCGCGAAGCTGTTCGCGATGTGAGTTTCGGTCTTTACTTGGGTTTACAAATGTAAGCGACAAGGTTGAATTATCGTGAAAGCAAAGATTTGTTTATTGCTTATGCAGGACTCTGAATTCAACGCCAGGCCATTGCAACCCATAAACAGGCGCCCGGTGCATCTATTTAGTCCAAACAACGGCGAATTAGAAAGTGAGAATCCATGAATGCCCTCGTTAGTGGACAACGCAGAGCTTTCAGTGATGGTATAATGTAATTGACAGGCTAGAAAATAGTTGCAGAAGTTGATTAGAGGATACTTAATCATATATTAGAGCGGCCAGAGATTTTGCACCCCTCGTGTATGCTCATCGGTTTCTCATTTTATCATTACCTGCAGTTATGATTATCCAGATTATTTCTTTGATATCATGACAGTTAATATGCTCCCGAGATAAAATAAAAAAAAGAACCCGCACGCTTCTTCTACAATAATGGAGCGAGAAAGAGTTAATCGAGGATTGATATTCGGTAGCTTACTAAAGAAGATCAATACTGAATTGTCAGTCATGTGTTCTCACGATTGCATGGTAATTTCAATAGTTTTGATCCTGATACAACATAAACGATTTAACTTATACAAGGCAGATTTGGTCAAATAACCTCTCTATGACATGTCACACAGCCTAAATGTCAAATGGTTCTGTACATGTACATAACCTTTGTTAGACAGAACAGTGCAAGTACTTGAATGAAACATCAAATGAATCGTGAAACTTAAGAAAACTTGAACGTGGAATTGGTGCTTAACCTTAATCAAGTCTCGAATATTGTACTTGATCTCCCATTTGACAATTTATACAGCAGTTCAGTTAAAATTTACTAGTGTACACTTGGACTCTTAAGATCAAAATGCGCGCACTGTCTCCAATCAGACCATCCTCCCAAGCACTTTCATCACATCCTCCATGGATGGCCTATGCATGGGGTCATCTTCGACACAAGCCTTGGCCAAAACTGCTAAGCACAAGGCCTCGGCGAGCGGATAATCCTCCTTTAGACACGGATCCATGAAGCCCCTCAGTTGCTCAAAACACCCACCTTCGTTCCCTCCTCCCCCTGCCAAAAACCAGATGGACTCCTTGAACTGTCTGCCATCGATGTCCACTTGACCTGAAATCAGCTCTAGCAAGACCACCCCAAAAGCAAAAACGTCCACTTTCTCGGAGACCGCTCCATTTAGCATGTGCTCCGGCGCAATCCATCCATCGAAACTGATCGAAGTGTCGTGGTCGTTTCCTTTTGAGGAGCCAATAGCAGTCGTTGGGGCGATGTTCCCTAGCTTTGCTCTCCAGTGGGACGTGATGAAAATGTTCCTGCTGTTCACATTCATGTGAACATAAGAAGGAAATATGCAGTGATGTAGATAATGAAGCCCTGTCACGACGTCAAAAGCGATTTGGGTCCGGCAGTGCCAATGGAGAGGATTTCCCAGCCGAGACAAGCAATCCCTTAAGCTTCCATTGCTCAAGTACTCAAAGATGAGGTAAGACTGAGAATCATCACTCGTTTCGTCGTAACAAACGCCAAGCAAAGTCAAGACATTGATGTGATTGATCTTTGAGTGCACATCGATGACCCGATGGGTCTCTTTGACGTTGCTTCCTTTGATCATCACTTCGACAGTGTCAATCAAACCCTTGTAGACTGATCTCTCTATCCTGGTGTCTTTTCTAAAATTCCCGGTCGCCTTCCTGAGCTCCTCGATGCTGTATTGGATCAATGTGTATTTGATCCCGATCAGAAGATCTGGGGACAAACAGGACGTCCTGGAGCTTCTACCCGTCTGGCCCGACCTCGGAGAGCTTAGCATGGACAGATACGAGAAGCGCGAGCTTCTTGTATTGAAAGACTGCAATTTCTGGCCTTTCCATCTCTTCGAGGCCTTCAGGTACAGACCACAAGCAATCGACGCTACAAGTACTAATGACAGCCCAACCACGGATCCTGCAATGTACAAGTTCCTAATTTTCTTGCTATCTTTCGGCTTCTTCACAGGAACCGTAGGAAGAAAACCTGGAGGGGGAGGCGGCGAATATGGTAATGTGAGATTGAGAGACGGTTCTTCTTTCGTTAAAGGGACAAGAATCGTAGAGTCCGTATAAACTGTTGACCTGTAGTCTAGATGGTTAGCCGCCCAGATGTCGCTAGCAGGAATGCCGAATTTCTGCGCGACTTTATTCATATCGTCTCCTTCCATAATGGGGTATGTCACGAGGGACTGTACTATCCCACTGCTCACGGAAAAATTACCAGGACAAGCACATTTCAGGGGCACGACAAGCTCAGACCGAAAGGGATTGTTATCTTCGACCAGTGTGGCCGATTTCACTAGGCCTTCAAAGACTCCACACGCAATCTCAGAGAAATTTGTGCTTCCACCGACAGGATAGGTCACGTTTTTCTGGAAAAACTTCCCGGCACAATAGCATTGGATTGGAACGAGAACTTCCCTGCCCGGTTGGAGATTCTCAGTGGGAGATCCGACCTGGTTCAGACTAAGTACCACATTGAGATCAGCCCCGAACAGCTTGGTGATGTTTGAGACCGTCGAGTAGTCCCGGCTCGCCCGGTACAGCAGGAACGCCCGACAACTCTCTCGGGGATCAGCACAGCTGTACCCTGAAACAGTAGAAGCTTCTTGTGAGGAACAGGTTGAGGGGTCATAGTATTGCTGGCCGTGGCTGGAGACAAAGAGCGCCCAGATGAGAAACAGCAGACGAATCATGGTTCAGGAAATCAGACGCACAACGTTTCTCATCTCTGCTCGATCGTTCCTAAACAAGAAGTTTTTAATCACTCGAGCGTCTTGATCTGAGTCCCGAGGCAGCCAGCTAAAGTTTCGGAGTCATCAGTGACGCAACGGATCGAACGACATTGAATATGATCGACATACATGCCGTCCGAGGAAATCGACGGTCTGAAATGCAGCTGACATCATCTTGAGAGCCAAAAGAATACGAAATGTGGCGCCGCGTTGAACTTGAAAACTTTGGAAAGCATCAACGGCCGGCCTAAAGAGCGGATTGGCCCCACGGATTCAATTGTTGGCATTCGGGGAGAATCGTTTCTGCTTGTCATCTTGTGACTTGGAGCTTTTCGTTAGACCTCACCACTTGTCACATTGCCAAATCATCTCCTACCAAGCAAGCAAAACAAGTAAATAAAGGGAAAATGACACAAAAGGGTCCATCAACTTTGGCCTAATGTACAATATATTATTTAAACATTTAATTTATTCAATGCGGTTTATAAATTGTTAGTGAGTATTCAATGTAGTTCATCCATTTGCTCAAGCGGTAAATCAGATATTACTTGATGACGTGTATCATCACATATTAAGTTAGATCTATAAAAGTGATGATGCCAATATGTTGAGTTATTTGATTATGTGGATCATTATATCCTAATTTGAGATAAATATTTTACTTTGATAAGCCTTGTGTAACTTTTTTTTTTCTGCTATCTATTGCTCATACTTAATGAATTAAGAGTCACGTCAATAAATTCTATTAACTTGAATTAAAAGAATGACGACATTGATCATTTTCATGTAATTTAGGGACTAAATTAAATATTTTTTAATAATTTAGGGATTTAAAAATTCAATGACGACATTACAAATTGGATCAAATTTTAAGAATTATTTGTGTTATTGTATCGTAAAAAAAAAAAAAAAAAACTGGGCTCGCCCGTTATGAAATCCAAGAGCTTGCTGGGCCTAGAGGAGTGTTTCGGCAGGGCCTGCTCGGCTCACCCATCGTGGACAGGCTTGGACGTAAGCCTTCGGCCCAATCTAGAGCCTGAAATGCTTCTCCAAGGCCCAACCCGAGCCTCGAGCCTAACCCATGCACAGGTTGACGTTCGCATCCTCCAAACAGCTACGGTCCTTTGAAATGAAATTGAAAAATAAAGTGCTGGAAATTTTAAAACTGAATTTAAAATACTGAAAACGTAGCTCGATAATAACTGAAAAAAAAAAAAAACGCCGACTATAATCAATTTCTTATCACACGTTAAATCGTGATTGTCATCTATGGTAGCTCTTAATAATATAATTGGAAAGATTCTAACAATTATCAATTACTTTCTTTATGTAATCAATTTAGTAAGCTCTTCCTTACTTATTCCGGCCTCCTTCAATTTCAATCTACCGTCATACTTGGGTGTCCACCTAGTCCATAAGGTAGGATCGTGACACCAAGATCAAGAATCAATCTAGGAAATGATAAAGGCTACATTTGGTCATAAGAAGACGAACTAAGATTAGATAATATATTATAGATTAGAACAAAAAATCTCTCGATTATATGTATCAACATATTCGATCCCCTCAAGTATTCAGTGCATCTCAATTAGGATTGAAAAATAAACAAAATATCAATGGCGGTGTGAATGCTGCGCAAAGGAGATGATCACCAATGGAGGCGTTCTATTTTCCTTTTGCTATTTTGAAAGAAAGATTCTTATTCTATCCTAGTCTAGCCTGGATATATAACAGGTTTTCTCCTAACCTATTTCATTTGGAGTATGTCGCCAAACACACGATAGAATAAAAGTCACATTCGGAATTATATTAAGTCCATTAAACATAGCATAACAGCTTTTTATATTCATCAATTCCCATGTAAAAACTAAACCTGTACACAATGGAATCCCTTTCAAATAACTATATCTGACATTGATTTGAATTGTATTTTAAATCGAATAAATTATTATATTTGGAAGTTTGGCAACTTTTATAAGAAGAAAGACCCAATATGGTAAGTACATACTATATACATACATGGCAAATTACAACCGCAATAAGTAATAAAAGAATTTGTATTTCTGACTTGTCTCGTTGTGTAATAAGTTTAATAAATCTATTTTGTATGGATTCAAATGGCAGCATGATTAATAAACTCATCGTGATAGAACAAGATTTGAACTTGAACGGAGGAGATCTCAATAGAATGACATGAATTGCTAACCCTAGCTTGGCTCATCAAAGCTTGGATTAGTTTATATTGCTCGTGTAGGCTCTCTAAAGGTGCATTTGGCTCAACATTTGCAAAGTCCTTTAGGGATCCAGAATTTCTTCGACAAATGCAAATGTCGTTTGCCAAAAATTTTAGATTACTTTAGAGAGATACAATTGCATCTTTAAAACTCTCTAAATATTTTCAGTTTAAAGATATTTTAGAACGTTGCATTTTTAGAATGTAAATAGATTTTTTCTTTCAACTTTGCCCACGCTCAACTTCAAAATTCTAGAAATTCTTCAAAAACCCTGATTTCGCCTCAGCTATCGACGAGCAACCGACATGCCATCAACATGCCGTTGACGTGCCATCAACGAGTGGCTGACGAGCCACCACCACCCTGGCCTGAGCACCTTAAATATCGCTCCCAAATTCACCACACTGTCTTTTATCGCTTTTTATTTGATTGCCATAAAAAAAACAAAGAGGTGTATGTTCCATAATACCGCCATTACATCGGCCGAAGTTTAAATCGACTAGCAGTCTCTCTCTCCCGCAATCTTCCTCGTTATGCAGCAATCCGTCTCCTTCTGTGTTTCCCCTCTCTGGAGCAACCGATGTCTCTCTCCGTCTGTCTCCAGCTCGGTCACACCGTTCTCTGGGTGATCTGTCCCTCCATCGGGCCTATGCGTTGGACCGTTGGGAGCAGGTAATCTTACAGTCACTTGCTCTATAATTGTTTGTTCAAGACAAGAAGAGCAAAGAGTTAGGTGGGTTTGTCAGAGATCTGTCTTCATCTTTATGTGTCATCGTCTTCAATAGCAACAAAAGTGAGACAAGTCTTTCCATGTAGCCTAGCTATAATGAATAGCGCATTTTGTTGAAAAATACTGCGTATCACTGTAGGTGGGTTGGATCCGAAGTGAAGTCTAAAAACCAGCGAATCCCTCTTTATACCTCAGATAATAAGAATGGACTAGGTTGTCGGGTCAGGTGGATTTCATACCGTTCATTACTTTTAGCTTGACACAGGGAAGTCTTTCCCCCGGAGGCTAGGAGTCAGCAAACTTGAAAAGTAGGTTGCGTTGTTGGTGATGAAGATTAGATGGATGGCTAATTGCAATTTTAGCTTCTTTTGGTAGGATGAATGTTGACCATTCAGGCCAAATTTGTGGAGCCAAAACATGGGAGAAGAGTTGAATGGCACAGCAAACCATCGAACATTCAACCTTCTTCAACTGCAATGAAGAAGTCCTGCGGACATACTTTTGCTCATCGAAGTCAAAAGTCCACACCAAAATTGCCACGCATTGCAATTAAAGGGTAAATCTAATAAGGACATACCTTAGAAGATCATCTCAACGACACCCTTTTAATTCCTCGTATGGAATTGTATTTTCTATCTTTCATTCTAAATAGTCTCATAAGCTGTCTTTCTCACATTACACTATGTTTATCTTACCATTTATCGTTGAAAATAATTTAATGCCGAAACTGTGATTCAATAATTGCTTTTCCTCACGATGGTTATGGAATCTGCTCGTCCTTCCATTTCTTTGTTTGCTTTTGCACCGAAGACCTAATTTGGTTATCCATAGTCGGAGAGTGCTAAAATTCAAGGTATAGAGCTAGAGAATAAGATAAGTGCCTAGGACAATTCAAACTGTGATAAAGTTAAGTCTTTGACGACAGAAGATGCATCTCAAACCCATCCATGATTAGATCTCCAATATGCATGCGGTTCTTGCAAACTTTACTTATCTTTCTCTTTATTTATTCTATCTTTTTATAAGACGGCCGACGATTAAAAAATTGCTCTAATCTCACATTAATGTACGAGCTCACTCGATTTTAATTATCAGATCACGTAAGTTTTGCATGGAAAGGGCATTATTTAATAATTTAGATGGAATAGATTTATACGCTCTTGATGCAGTTAAAATTCTCTTCTTCTTTTTTTTTTTTTTTCGAATTTTCTGGCAATTGTATCCTATGGGTGGCAAAATAACTCATCTTGACAAGTGCTCTCGAAGCTGGAGGGGGTTCCTTTCTCTTTTACTGTTTTGGAGATAAGCCGCACGTTCGTTTGTTTCCTTAGTTATGGTCGCTACATTTTTAGCATTGTTGAAGGCTAATATAGGATTCTCCAACAACCCATATGACATTACCAAGAAATCAAAAGGAATTAACGACATCCAACTTCCGTCACCCCACGTGCCGTGGCTTTTGCACTGTTTGTCGACTCCAACTAGTAACCCTTTTTTTTACTTAATGGTCAAGTAGTATTCATATCATCTTTCATACACTCAAATGACACAACTCTCAGATAATCCGAAAAGACCCGACTAATTAACATTCGATATGATCTTAAGTAGTTGTTTTATTTGCGTTTATTGTATATCTTTGGACTTGACCCAAGCATCCCCGATGTGCTATCCAAATATTAGGTCATTGATCTTTTTTCTTGTCTTCAAAAATCTCTAACTTTCACTCTAGTTTCAAATCTGTTCATGTGTCCAAAAATTGGCATTAGTTTCTTCAAGATTGTCAACATCATGAGACCATCATTGTTCCATACGAAGGCAAGAATGTTGATGAAGACATAGGTTATAATAATAAACGTTTAATTAACCCTAATGTTGATAATTTTGAAGCAACTAGTGGTGGATTTTTATTTTTCACATGGGCATATTTCGAACTAGAGTTAAAGTTGGGGAATAAAAAAAAGTTCGGAATAGAAATAAGATTGGACCTAAAGTTAAGAGAATTTTTTTTTTTTAGAGAATTAGGCTGTGGAATTTTGGTGTAGGTAGTATAGTTTTTCATAAACTTGACAAGGAATAACTAAAATGAATCCAAATAACGTTTTTCGCCTACTTGACATTCCAATGAAATGTGTCACGTAAACCACGTAACAAGGGCAAAAAAACAAGAGAAATCTTGTCACTAAATTGACCCAAAATAAAAAAGCAAGCGGCTAAAACAGAAAAAAAGAAAGAAGTGAGGTGGTGAAAATAGAAGCACCGCGTCCATCTGCTGTCAAGCTCGGTCACACCGTTATTTGGGCGCCTTGCTCCTTCCCGCGGGTTGAACTTTTCGGTCAATGTGCGCCCACGGATCCGCGGGACCTATTTCTTGTCACGCATGAAATTGTGATCATTATTTACGGTAGCTCTAAGTAATATAATCTGAAAGATTCTAACTGTTACCGATTACTTTCTTTAAGCAATCAATTTAGTAAGTTCTTCCTTACTTATTCTGTCGAGTCGTCGTTTTTACTTGATTGAATTTTTTAAAATATCTTTATTGGACAAGCTTAATCTCAACACAAGTCAAATTTTTTTTTTTTTATTCTCGATACTTAATTTAATAATCAAATAAGCTCAAAGTATTCTTCAATTTCGATCTATCATAATATATGGGCGCCCACCTAGTCAACAAGGTAGGACCGTGACACCAAGACCGAGTATCAAACTCCAATGAAAAAAATAAAGCTAGATTTGGTCGTGAGAAGATGAACTGAGATAAGATAAGATAATATAGAGTGGAATAAAAAAACTCTCAATTGTACGTATTAACATATTTGATTCCCTCAAGTGTTCGGTGCGTCAACGTTGTGATTAAAAAAATAAAAATAGATAATCAACGAAACAATTGAAGGAGGCACAAAAAGAGGCAAACTACCTGAAAACTGAAGCGACCGCGACACCGCCACCGTGGTGGGTGCCAGCCGCCATGATGCCCATCCGTGACATAAAATTTAGAGCCAAAGAGTTCGAGACTATCGTGATTTGCGGCGTAAATCAAGAGGCTGCGGATCTCGTGACTCTCAAGCGGCCACGTCGCACGATCTCTAAAAGAATGAATAGGTGCTCAAACGACCCATGTGCTGTAGTCACCGAAGGCACCGCCTCTATTGCACTGGTCACAAAATCTCTAAAAATTTGTATTGTCCTCCATTAATCTAAGTTTAGAGCTAATGTTGAATAATTTGATTTAAGTTAAACATGTATCGAACGTTCATAAACTATATTGCACACTTGGCTACAATTTAGATACCATATTGAATAAATTAAAAATTTTATAGTCCATATTACACATTTGGTCAAAATTTATGAATTATTAGTGCCATTTTCTCTTGTTCCATCACTATTTTTTAAAGGAAAGGTTTTTATTTCATTCACGTGTAATTTTTCTCTTTACTTATCTCGTTTTGAGTACCTCACCGAACACATGATAGAATAAAAATCACATCTAGAATTATATTCAGTTCATTAAACACAGCGTAAATACTTTTTATATTCATTAATTTATGGGTAAAAACTTAGCATCTAAGCAATGGAATCCCTTTCAAATTACTACAACCGGTATTGCTTTCCAAACTTACGAAGGAAAAGTGCTTACTTGATTTTCACTAACGTGGAGGCATTGAAATGGCAAAGAATGGATTTATGTAGTTATTTAAAATCAAATAAGTAACTACATTTTGAATTTCAGCAACTTTTGATGAGAAGAAAGACACAATATGGTAATTATGTACTATAACTTCATCGAGATTATACAAATTACCATAGAGATAAATGATAAAATAACTCGTATTTTCTGCCTTGTCTCGCGGAATAAGTACGAAAAATCTTATCCTGTTTCGATTGAATGGAACAAAGATCGGATCGATTTCTAGCCCTAGCCTGAGTACATCACATCAACATCACACACCCCAATTCGGCGGTCTCTCGTCCTTTTATCACTAATTTATTCGATTGTCAAGGGACCGAAGAGAGGTATATATTCCACGACACCGCCATTGACACGCCCGGGGTGGAGTTGAAATCGACAGTGCGCTCCGTGTCTCTCTCATGAGGCGCGATCGTCCTCGTGCAGCAGCAGCAGCAGCAGTAGCCAGATCCCACGCCTCCCGCGTGATCGTCCTTTCTCTCTCCGGAGCAGGTAATGCCTCCCTCCCTCCCTCTCTCTCTTCGCTCTCCCTCTCTCCTCCGCTCTCGAGCACGGTCGCGTCGTTCTTCGGTTGGCGGCTCGTTTCCTTCGTCGGGCCCGCGCGTTGTGGCGTCGCCGTGCTCTTCTTTTTTCTTTCTTTTTTCGGCCTCCGCTTGGGCTCCGAGGCGAGAGGCGCTCGGATTCGGCCTCCGGCTTAGGGCATCTTCCCGCATTGGTGCCGGGGACGAGGCTTTCCGGCCAATGCGCGCTCGCGAGTCTGCCGGGAGATCGCGGGGTGGGTTCGAATTCCCTTCGCCGTTGCTGCAATTAATTAGGTCTGGGCCCCGCTCCGGGAGATGAATTCCGGTTCGCGCGTTTAGGGTTTTTCGTGGGTTGGCGACGAATTCGGCGTGGGTTTCGAATGACGAATTTGGCGTGGAGATTTAGGGGTTTCGTTTCGTTTTTCGTCAGCGAACTGATGGTGGCCGTGACTGGAAATTCTTGCATGCGAATTATGAAGTTCGTGTCTTGAAGTTCCTTTTGGAGGACATGCTTTGGGTTGATTAACTCTTTCTTTTCGTGTCTATAAAGACTCGTTTTTTAGTGAATCCTGCGATTGCAGTACTTTCCACCGTCATGTTGGGATTGAATTTTCTTCGATAGTTGATAAAGCTCCTGGGGAAGAAGTCTGTGGGGGGATCGAAAGACCTGGGAGTTCTTTTTCGTTTCTCCATCTCTTTGCTTCGAGTCAAGTAACTGTGTTTATGTTTGTTTCTAATCACCTCGGCTCATGTCCTTTGTGCATGTGTTCGACTGTCAAAAGTCCAATCCGCGCCTCATCAGAGCACCATATGAGTCAACCTTGCATATGGTGACTGGTTGGAGGAGCAGCTGTACTTCCTTGTCTTTGAAACCAAAAGTCTTATTCAGTCTTGTGCTGTAAATATAGTGGGTGCTAGGTTCTGATGCCGAAATGAATTAGAATGACTCTTGGTATGACCACTTGTACGATCCAAGACCCTGCTTTCCAACCTTAAAACAATCAAGTTTCCTTTTTCTAGTGAGACACAACTAAGCAAGAAGCCACAGAGGAAGCCTAATTACTTTAATTTCCACAGTTGAATCTGCGGTAAAGGCTTGTAAGTGGTCAAGCATTGCATATCTTGCTGTGTTGCTCCTTGGAGCTTACCTTCAAGGTTGATTGGTAAGCCAGGGTATTGATGATACCTTGTTGTAGTACCAATAGACTCCAGCTATTGCTTGATGTAGAACACAGTACGTAGGAGACCTTCTCTCATTCACAAAATCAATGTGTCCGAATATCTGTCCAAATTTTCATCAGTCATGTGTGATAAACTGAAAGAACTAAAAATATTTGAGCATCAAAATTCTCGGAAGCTGGACAGTTAGTTGCCACGACATTACAAAATATCTCTCTTGCATCTCTGTTGGTTTTGCTGTGGGATACTTTCTTTATTTTTAAAGTAAGGGTGTGATTGTTCTGTCTTATTTCATGCAAAAATTTACTTATTGGCTTCCCTCACAGAACTCTGAAAATCTTTAAACTCTACAAAAGATTGAGAAAAGTATTATGCGAATCTACATGTTAATCTTTGTATGCTTTGAAATGTTTCAGGTGTTCCATGCTAAATTAGAGACAATTGCATGAGCTGGAATATTTGAAAAAAATTGTTAAAAAGTTCAAAAGTAAATGGTAAAAGCTCATTCCAAACCGACCCTTTATTTGGTTCTACAAAGAATTTCTGGATGTGAAGGTTCAAGCTTTATCTTGGTATGTTTCTTATAGTAAAGGGTTTAGAGTTGAGTCTAGACCAGAGCAGTTGGAATTAACGCAAGTCAAACTGTTAAAACTTATGCATGTAAGATATCTCATGTTTTCTTGATTTCTATCTTTTCATTGTATGTCTTGTGGTTTTGGATGTGGTGTCTTTTCAGCAATTCTTCTATAAATCCCACATTGCCTGAGTTCCACCTTTATTTTTGCTGTCTGACCTGTGAAGAAAGATTGAATCTTGGGTTGCTTTGATGTCAGCGGCTTCGTATTGCACCAGAGTATTGAAACAAAATGGGGCCTAGTGAAATGAGGTCATTTTTAATCTTTAAAAACATGAACGGACATGCATATCAGAAGTGACTGTGCACATATCATGCTTTTTGGATGCCTAAAAAAGATAGCGGTGGATCTCCATGGTCCCTTTGGTTGCTGGGGTGTGACATATGAAACAAAAGAACAGGATTTTGAAAAGTGGTGAAAATTTTGTGCTCTATGTAGCAGTATTGATTTACATTTGTTTTGACAGTACAAGGGCCACTGTTCAACTCTTTACAGATTCGACCAAGAAAACTCTTTAGAAATGCATGTTGTTGAATTTACAGGTTTATATGTTGTAAATGTTCATGCAGTGGAGTCCATGGATATCGTAAGAATAGTTAAGTTCTGTGTGTATTCTGGGTCGTCCTTCTAGTATACTTCTGTAGTTTGAACTTTGAGGCGCTCTTTATTGGTTATCTTCAGGATTGGAAACTCTGTTATTAGCTTTATGTTATCTATAGAGATTTTCAAAGAGTATTCCTAAGGACACATTGAACAATATATTAGGCGCAGATAATTTATGATAAGTGTTTGATTGAAGTTTTCATGAAAGAATAAATGTTCATGCAGTGGAGTCCATGAATATCGTAAGAATAGTTAAGTTCTGTGTATATTCTGGGTCGTCCTTTTCTTATACTTCTGTAGTTTGAACTTTGAGGCGCTCTTTATTGATTATCTTCAGGATTGGAAACTCTGTTATTAGCTTTATGTTTTGTTTAGGGATTTTCAAAGAGTATTCCTAAGGGCACATTGAACCATATATTAGGCACAGATAATTTATGATAAGTGTTTGATTGAAGTTTTCATGAAAGGATAAAAGCATTGTTGTGATGTTTGGTGATTTGCAGATAGAAATATGGTAAATCAAACTCGATCCGGTTGCAAAATTAGGGATGAATGTACAAACAAGGCGCATAGTGGTGGTAAGGGATTGAGTACATCGCCCTCTGCATCAGATTCATATAGACTGAGAAGTTCAACCAGGGAGTCATCATCCAAGAAACCAACGGTTCCAAGCGTTCCGACTATTCGAAAGTCGGAGCGAATTGAGAAGCAAACACCACCTACTTCAGTTTCTAAGAATCCTGAGAAGGTCAAGAGACAAAGGACGCCAAGTCCAGTGAGGAGGTCCGAGAGATGCAAGAAGCTGCGGCATTCCTCAAATTCTCTAATATCAAAGAAGTCTGCTGGAAGGTCCGAGTCATCTGATAGGCAAAACCTAATGGAAAAGAAAGAGAATAATGGAAAACAATTGGAGATGGAAGGTAAGGAATCTAGCAAAAGTAGTGAAGAAGAACCAGCCTCTACCAAGATGAAGAGAGGGACAATGAGTGCTCGTGCTTATAGAGCACTGTTCAGGGGATCGGTAAACAAGGATAAAGCGGGTAAATGAATGCCTGATAAATGAAAAAGGCAGTTTAATAGATCGTCGTGCATTTTATGACATGGATGTAGTGAAAATGTTAGAATACAATGGCCCTGTTATACCCTCTGTATGAAGGTTTCATATAGGTTCTTTGGCTGGGGTCGTTATGCATGCTCAAATAATTTATTAAAAGATTTTTTGGACAATCTGTTTGGAGAAGATCTTGATGTTGTTATGCCATTTTCCTTCCATCATGTGCTAAATATTCATGGAATGTTGTGCATTGATCAACTTCTTGTCATTCGTATTAAAAGTATTAAATTATAAAATTTCTTGGCATTGTTGTTGTAGGAATAATTGTTGGATCAATAACTGTCATTTGTTCATAAATCTGTAGGTTAGATGCCCTAAATAAAACATTGTCTCATATTTGTTCCTTTGTATATGTCGAGCTTTTAAATTGATGTATATGATCAATAACGGGCAAGTTTTCCGAGTTTACCTCTCTCTTTTCCAGTGGGTCACGTTGCAGATAACAATCGGGGTGGAGGGATTTTTCTAGTTTAAACTTTATATTATCTTTTCTTTGGTGGAATACACATTTCTCATCCTCAACCTTGTTTAACTGAACATGTTTTTCTTTTAAGAAAGTAAGTTTAATTGTTCTGACATAGGTATCTGTCGAGGGCATGTGCATGTGCAACACCAGCAGTTTGTTTTATTTGTGCATATTTGGAACTTGCTTGATAATTTATTCACTGTGATCATTGGGCTTGTAGATTGCCGTGAGGAGTTGATTTGTCCAAAAAAGTCCTTTCAGCAGGAATACAACAATGCTGGGGCTGTTGGTCCAGAGGATGTTGATGCAGTCAATGATTGTAGTGATCGTAGTCAAGAGATCAAAGATGGCGTGGAATCCATGACACAAATGGTGGAAAAACAAAATGAGGAAAACACTTGCCTCAGGCAAAACAGCCATTCTACTCAACAAGGTAATGAGTCTGAAGATGCAAACATGGTTTTTCTTTAGATCATGATGTCTCTGTATTTTCAACTCATAAGTATTACTGGCAGGTGCAAATTATGACTCGGGAAGGGTAGAGAACCGTTCCTCACCGGAGAAGCAGTCAGAATTAATGGATTTTAGCAGGAATGGAAGGTATTTAGATGGTCATGTTGGTTTAGAAAAGCAAGAAGACGTTCCCCGATAAACGGAGCGACTCGGTTTGCTTGATTTCCAATGCCTCAGCCCTAGCTGGATGTCAAAATTTCACCTCTGCAGCGCACAATTTTGTCGAGATAGATGGTATAAATTCAAATGGAAAAAGGTATTAAAGTCTGCTATATTTTACATCTGGTTCCTTTCCTTGGAATGATAATATGATAAGCCTGCAGTGTATCTGGGTTCTCGGCAACAAATCGTCTTTAACCCTGTAACATTTCTGTTATTTGCACCAAGTGGGTGTATTAGTCTTTTGGCTGTTTTAACTATATATATCTTCTCTAGATTTCAGTGACTTGGCATGATGTATGCTTGTCTTTGTTAATGTCATGTTAGGATAGTGGGGAGCCTGAAGCCACTGTTAACTTGGAACTTGATGGAAAGCAGAACTTGCATGTGTTGGTAAATATTGATGCAGAAAGTGGACAGAGTACATGCTTTATCTGCAAGCTTGGGGGAAAACTCTTGTGAGAAATCCTTTACACTTTGCTGTATTTTTTTGCCCTTCCTTCCTAGTGATATTTGCCTATCTTGCTTTTGATAACATAATAACTTTTCGCTGTTATTAGCGCTTCTCGTTGTTCTGCTCTATTGTCAGGGGCTTGTTTTAGAATATCTGTTTAGACTCCCTGTACGCTGAGAATGATGCTCTTTTAGTCATACCTTATTCTTTCTAATTAAACTGAGATATGTGCAAATTTGGGAGTGCTTGCTATGACTATTCTCTGTCATAATATTCACTTTATGAAGACAATTATTACCATGGCCCCACTTATGGTGTCTGACTTTAAGACTGCGGCCTTGTTTGCTTTGTTAAGAACAGAGTTTGAAGCTGATTGATTTCCTTAGATATGGTCAAGGGTTTTTTCACTTTGCATTGGTTTTGCTTTATTATAGTTTCTGAGGAGTTTTTGTCTTGTAATTTTGTTTAGCAATACATCTATCGCAATGCATTTTAGTACATCCTGAAGATACATTTGGATGAGATGATTCATTCCTTACTGCCCATTGACGCGAGCGAAAAAGCAGGCAGCTGAATTTGCCATTCTGTGGGCTGTGGTAGTAGGAACCAATGGTAGTTGCGAATCATTTTCCTGGGCTCTGATACATCTTTACAATGTCCGATGATATGATCAGCTCTTGTCTTCTTCAAAATCTACTCTCTGAGCTGTTTTGATAGTGTAATTCAAAATGCAATACAAAATGTTTCCTACATTGTGAAGGGCTTGTAGTTTGGCATGGTGATTTTAAATAGCACATGCAATTTTCAGGTGCTGCAATGGAGCTGGATGCCAAAAAAACTACCATCTTTCCTGTTTGGATCCTCCTCTTAATGATGTTCCCCTAGGAGTTTGGCACTGTCTTGCATGTGTTAGGAAGATGATGAAGTATGGTGCCCATTCAGTCTCTGAAGGAGTAGAGTCTATTTGGGATTGCAGGGAAGTGGAAGGATTGGATCCCAAAGGTATGGCGAAAATATCATTAGACAATATTCATTGGCGTTGCTTAATTTATGTATCCATTTGCATCTCTGTTGATTATCCTGTTCCGGTGTCGTTTTGTACCGTTTGAGTAATCTTAATGTTGTTTCAATCTCAGGGTGTCAAAAGCAGAAGCAATTTTTTGTTAAATACAAAGGACTAGCTCATTTTCACAATCGATGGTTACCGGAAGCTGAGGTGACTGCTCAATGCCCATCTCTAGTTGCTGAGGTAAATGGTTCGATTATTTCTCCATTGATGATACTTGTTAAATTGCTGAAGTGGTTGCCCTAAATTTGAGAGAATTCAGTATTGTATTCTTTTACCCTTATTGGCTATACCGTATTTCCTTATTTCTTTAGGTGGTGCCGTGGAAGTCAGAGTGGACTTTACCAAGGCGTCTACTGCAGAAGCGATTAATAACTTCTCCTCAATTTCATAGTGAACGCGATAGACAGGAGGAGGGTACTGGTGTGTCAATGTGCCATTACCAATGGCTTGTAAAATGGTGTGGCCTTGATTATGAACATGCTTCATGGGAGCTAGAGAATGCTTCCCTGTTTCTCTCTTCAGAAGCTCAGAGCCTCATCAAACAGTATGAAAACCGAATTGAGAGAGCGACGGGAGCTTGTAATGTTGAAGTGACTATGGTAATTATATTATGTTTGACAAGTGGAATCAAACAAGCTTATGAAATTTCAATGCATCCTCTTTCTTTTGGATGTTTGGTCTGAGATTTTGGAAACTGCATACCTTTTGATATACGTCTTTCGTTTGTTTAGTAATGAGCTTCTATCATTGTTGCGCTCCAGCAGTGATAAATCTGTAAAAGAAAATTTCTTATGACAGAGTTATGTTCTGTTTATGGGGCTTTTGCCAGCACACATTGATTTATTTTTATAATATTAAAGAGGTGATGATAATCAATATTGAAAGATAGTCTTTCCAAGCACACGTTGATATATAGTCAGTTCTTGAACTTCTTCAGTTTTGTTTTATTGAACTGTATAATATTTTGTGGCTATAATCACAAGTAATGCTCCAAGAATTTTACTTAAAAAGTGTTTAGTCAATTGTCCAAGCAAGATTTGGGTAGAGAAATGAAACTTAAGATGCCCAGTGCATGAAAAGAAAAGCAAGATGGAGAAAGTGCTTCTGCTTCCTATGCTGTATATATTTTTACATTGGCTGATGCAATCAAATCCTCTTGTTTCATGGAATGCTGATTGTTTCATGTACTTTTATTAGTTGGCTGTCGACTTATTACCTGCTTTTGGCAGCTTTCAGAAAGAAAAAAAAGATTGAGGGATGAAATATCAAAGCTTGCAGATCCTGTTGAAAGGCAGTTCGAATATTGGAAGGTGCACCCGAATGTGATTCTAGTGGATCACGAGGTGAGAATGTTTTGTTCTTGACCTCCCGGTGATCTCTGTGGTAGGCAGTAGAGCATAGTAAAACCTTCATAAAAATTCTAAGGAGTTGTCTAGAGTGTTATCCAATTTGGCACAGCCTGTAGGATAAGATGGTATTTGGAAGGTAGAATGTGCTGAAATAATCTTTCTACTTGTTTTTTTAGTATTTGTCCCTCTCTCTTTTTATTTCTTGTCTTTTTTTTCCCCTTTCATCATTCCTGCTGCTAGTGGGGAAAAGCTTACTTGATGTCCTCATTATTGTTTACTTTATTTCCTATGATGATTCACAGATTACTCATTGCAATTTAGATCTAAAATAAAAGCTATGCAAGACCTATGGATTATATCAATGAGTCTGAAATTCCTTGTGAGAAGAGAAAAGGCTACTATGTATGCATAGATCATTTAAAGAATGCTTTTGTTTATTGCATGCACTTGTGGACATGACTTGAATGTGTTGGACCTGGTGGTAGATCATAAACTAACATGTGGTCATAGCTGATAAGGCTACTTTTTGTTTTGCAGGAGCACATTTCAAAGGTCACATCGTTTATTTTACTCGAATGTGATGGCTGTCTTCCATGTCTCGTCATTTCGCCTTCTACATTAGTTTATTCGTGGGATGCGGAGTTTTTCCGTCTGGCACCGACGGTTGATGTTGTGATTTACAATGGAAGCAAAGATACTCGAAGACGTATCAGGAACCTGGAATTCTCTGAGGAAGGGGCTTCCATAGCATTTGAAGTGCTCATATCCCCTCCAGAGGCCATTGTTGAGGTGTTTATATTTTCTATTTTGTGCTTTGTCAGCAACTTTGAAGTTGGCAATTATCTTTGAGGGCCAGGGCTACAGCAGTTATCTTTTCATTGAGACATCTCACCTCTGTTATTCTCCTGCATTTTATCTCTCATTTGTGTCATCTTTGATGTCATTTTGACTGTATTCCCAGTTTACCTTGCAAACTGAAATCCCCTGCTGCATAGAATTTTATTTACCTTTTGTTATGTCTCAGAACTGTCACCTTTTTCTCTGCAGGATATGGATATTATGAAAAGAATAGAATGGGAAGCAGTGGTTATTGATGAATGCCAACAACCTCGA
The DNA here is from genome assembly GCA_014182565.1 of Eucalyptus marginata. Lineage (NCBI taxonomy): Eukaryota > Viridiplantae > Streptophyta > Magnoliopsida > Myrtales > Myrtaceae > Eucalyptus > Eucalyptus marginata. The sequence continues at coordinate 37,186,316 of CM024586.1, read as the reverse complement.
AGTTTCGCCTTTCTTGAAGAATTTTTGAAGCTGAAGACCCAGAGGAGGCTTTTCCCCTTTAATGGGAATTTAGAGGTTTATATTTTTAAGTGCACACCATTACAACCCAGTACCATGTGCTGTCTTACTTACCAGTACCCATTTTTGTAGGAAAATATCTCCAAGTACCGTAATCTACTCTCCATAGTTGAAAAATTTGGTGACGAAGAAAGTATGAATGCATCAGCAACCAATTCTCATGAGACTGTGCATAAGCCGAAGGAGCGGCACTATACTGCATTTGAGGGCAAGACGGATTCATCTAGATTTGTGGAGTACTGGGTTCCAACACAAATATCAAACGTGCAGCTTGAACAGTATTGTTCTACTCTACTTTCAAACTCTCTGTCGCTCTGTTCATCATCAAAGGGTGACCCTGTTGGTGTGCTACGCGATATCCTTGTCTCTGCTCGGAAGGTTTGGCGGGTTACCTTTTTCCTCGATTGCATTATTGCATGATTTTTGGATGATTGATTATTGTATTTATTCCATCAAGGCTTAGTATGTTATGTTAATGTTCAAACTCCCAAAGTTCCCATTTTCTGCTATTCATTGTATATTGCCCTTTTGGCTATTCGACCTTTTTTTCTTAATAGTTTCGAAACACTTTCTAAAAAAGGAATGGGGAAAAATGAATTTTTTTTTTTTTTTTGGGGGTATTTCATGCGGCTGAAACCTATGTGTTCCAAAACGCCCAGCTTTTTGCATAACATGTTATGGTGTGTTATCCAGCCCATGGCTAAGTTGCAGCCCTGCCTGCACATGTCGCAAATATACTTTGGTTTTTGCAATTGATGTGTCATTTATTTTGCGTGAGAATGTCGGCCTTACTTCATCTCTCTATGAAGATCTTGTCAATTTTAGTTCTATCTCACAGATTGCTGACATCTTACCCTTTTTTTGGGGATTTGAAGAACCAGTGTCTTATATGTTATTTATGTTATCGTAGATTTTATGGTTATATCCAATCACTTAGTCTTTCTTTTGGACTGTGGTTAGTATTTTTCTAATGAATGAGAACTCTGAGGCCCTGATTTCTTATTGCAACCTCAAAGAGTCTTTTGGTTGTTTTCCCTTGTTTTACTCAATTTCTTTATGCATTACATCTTTTTAATCCTGTTAAAGTGGGGCTGACATGTTGGAAGGACAAATCTGATGATTTTGCCTCTTTGACTTGATGTCAACAACTACTTAACGTGTCTTCAATAAGTGGCTGTTTGTTTTAAGTATGCCATTGTACTCTGTATACTTTTAAATCAGTGAAGCAAAAATGACAAGGTCTACTCTTTGAACTTAAGAGATTTGTTAAGCAAGTATGTTGACTCCAGTGTTTTAAGGCAGTTTGCCTTGAACAGCAAGATTACTGCTGTATGCTGTGGTGTATCTAGATCTTCAGTTCAAAATTTGGATCTTTCTATTCATTCTTCACTTTGCTGTTTCCCAGTGGCCAGTGGACCATGTATCTATCCATCCAATCAATCAGCGAGTGCAAATTGTTACAAACTTCCTTACTTTCCTCTAAAGAACGTTTTGTATAAATGGCTTGTTGTGATTGTTTGGGTGGATGTACAGGTGTAAGTTTCTTACACTAATTAACATGAATTGACACTTTCATGGAAGCAAATTTTGATAAATTTGAAGACAATCGAATTTAAAGTTAACCATGTCCAATGAAAACATAATGAATTGATAATTCAAATTTGACATGTGAACACAAATTAATAGCCGAGCCGCATGATTCTTCAGGAGCGCTTGAGAATCTCATTTTTTACTTTTGATGGCAAAATTGTTAAATGATATAAAGTTTTTGGGTGTCTGAAAACTTTCTCAAGATTTCTAAATCCATTAAACATCATATGGTGGAGCTCTCACGTTTTGAAAGTTTTGCATGGATTTCATTTCTCAGAAGTTTTGATGAGAAGAGAAAAGGCTATTTTTTGAGATTTCAATTCTCCTAAGGTTTTTAATTTTGTTATTATGGTGCATCTTTTGACAGTGTTGTGATCATCCATACAATGTTGATCCATCTCTTCAAGGCTCAATGATGAAAGATCTTCAACCATTTGAGTACTTGGATGTTGGAATAAGAGCTAGCGGGAAACTTCAGCTTCTTGATAGGTTGCTTTTGGAGATAAAGAAACAGCACCTGAAAGTTCTGATATTGTTTCAGGTGAGGATGTTGAACTTCTCTGATACCTGACAAAATCTTTAAATTCTGTTAACCCCCACCAACCCAACACCATAAACTAGAATAAATGAAATTAAATCCTGCTCTTGCCACTGCTTGAGTGGAGGTTTTCCAATTAAAGGAGTTCCCAGGAAGTTGGGCTCTTTAGACCTCATGATGTCGTACTTTTTAGCGGCAGGATATCAGTGTACATGGTACTAGTAGGAAAAATATCAGCAAACTGTGCTGCTGCTAACTTTAAGAAGAATAGAAAAGGATTGAAAAGTCAATAAGCCTTGTTCGTTTCTGTGAATCTTAGTACTTGAAGATCGTGTGACTTAAGATCAATCAAATGCGATGTTAGGCGCAGGGGACAATCTAATCACAGAACTTGATGTGGAAGAGGCACATACTTTTGGGAAGAGATTTATGGTTTCTACACTTTTCTTTTGGTGTTTGGAAGTCAATTTGTTCCAGTTAAGCTGAAATGGGGAGGGACCCAGTGATAATTAACTTTTCATTGCTTTATAGTGCAGTGAACAGGGACCTTAGGGGCTGTTAGAACCTATTTTACTGACAAAAGCATTTATCTCGATGTGTTTTGGGGTTGATGAGTCATAATTCGGTTTCATCCCTGGATGGATTATGATGACTGGTCATTGGTAGGCTGGTGTACTTGCAGGTCTGTAATCAACATATAGGATTGTCTTTAAATGTCATCAGGAAGAGTATATACTTTACCTTGTGTGGTTTTTACTTATCCTTATCTCATGGAAAAAGGAGAATTTCTCGTAAATAGTATTGTACTATAATAACGAGATCCTGGAATAGAGGCCAAGTATTGTAAATCCTATTCGATCAGTTATTCTCATCAAAAGCAAGAATAATAGGATATTTAATGAGATTCCCCATAAAAGTTGCAAAAACTCTAAAATTTTCCCCAAGAGCTTTAACCCTGTCCTTCTTTGATCCTATCTTTGCTGCTTATTTTATTGAAAAACTGATGATGACCATTGGTGTTTGTGGTGACCATTTTCTCATTTTCTTGGTTGGCAGTCCATTGGTTGTTCAGGAAGAGATTTGACTGGAGATATTCTGGATGACTTTTTACGTCAGAGGTTTGGTGCAGATTCATATGAACGTGTTGATGGTGGCATTCTCCCTTCTAAGAAACAGGCTGCTTTGAATAAGTTTAATGACAAGGAGCTGGGAAGATTTGTGTTTTTGTTGGAGAATCGGGCCTGTAATTTTAGCATCAAACTTTCATCAGTTGATATGGTGATTATATTTGATAGTGACTGGAATCCTGCTAGTGACTTAAAAAATTTGCAGAAATTAACAATTGAATCTCAAGTCCAAATAAAAGTACTCCGCTTGTATTTGTCCTGTACGGTGGAAGAAAAGGCATTGTTATGTGCAAAGCAAGGCATGCACCTTGAACTGCAAAATATAAGTCCAAGCACTAGCCACATGTTACTCATGTGGGGGGCGTCATATCTAATGTGTAGATTGGACGAGTTCCATGGCAGCTCTAGTGCGTCTTCCATGGAATTGTCTGATCAATTGCTTTCAAACTCTGTGGTTCAGGAGTTTCTGGCTCTGCTTTCCCAGAATGAAAACAGTGTTAAGAGCAGATCTGTCATTGTCAAAGCACGGCAAACTTCAGGAACTTACTGCACAGATTTTCCTTTGGTTGGTGAGTTGAAGATTCAGTCCACTGCTGAAGATTTACCACATATTTTCTGGACAAAGTTATTGGAAGGAAAGCATCCTTGCTGGAAATACCTGTCTGGTTCAACCCCAAGGAATAGAAAAAGGGTTCAATCAAATGTCAATATACTAGAAGAAGTTGAGTCTGACAGTAACCAGCTGGACAAGAAACGCAAGAAGCTGACAAATAATAGCATATCTCTGTCCTCTAGGAAGCAGCGAATAGATGGGGCTAACAAGGAAGGTAACTGATTGCAAAGAATAGTTACATTTTGTGGCACCAGCACTGGATTCTCTTCTCTTTACTGTTTCATGGATTAATATGTTTTGTTGGACAAACTTAGATATCCTAGGGTCTTTATGTTTCCAAACATAATTTTTCAGGGACTTCCAGGCCATTTATTAAATCTCTTGGAGGAGAAGATTTGGCAGCTATACCTGAAGGTAAAATGGTTGACTCTGATGAGGGAAGAAAGTTGCGTGATGCACAGAGGAGCCTCCATCTTTTGCTGAAACCAGAAATCTTGAGACTTAGTGACTTGCTGAATGTATCGGTATGGTTTTTCTCTCTCTGGAAAAAGAATTCTGTTACCGATGGGGAGCATGTTGAGTTAGCCTTTGTTGCTTGATTCTATTGTTATTGTGTCTTAAGTTTCAGATTATTTGTTGGACAAGACTTTTTTTTTTAATTTTATTTTATAAAGACTGGGTTACATAGGTGTGCCCGCTGCTGAGGACAATTGGTTGTTTGGATGGTCTAAAAATGATTTTTTCTTGATGTATAATCCTGCGAAGGTGAAGACACTGTTTCGAGCATTCGATAAAATACTCTCAATAATGTCAACATTTGCACTCTCTGCATGCGGTCTTTGCAAATGGCGCCTCCAGTAAATAGTTATTTTCATTAGTGGTTCCTTCGATCCTCATGTTGAATGTGGATGGATGGGTGCTGTTTGTCATTGATGCTAAATCAATTGTGGCTAGCATCATCTGGATCCATAGTATACTGGCGTAGTGCCATACCGTGTCTATTTTGGATCCTGAGTTTTATGCTCAGAAATCATGGGTGTTATAATAGTACCAAGCTGCTTCCAAATTTCCGAATATCAGTAGCATGAGTGTTATTTTTTTTACCATTACCAACACTGCTAACTTCTAATACTTCTTTATATACAGGACAATATCAAGCGTATCATTGATATCTTCCTTGATTATGTAATCAATAATCATCATGTCAGCCGGGAACCAGCAAGTATTCTACAAGCTTTCCAGTTGGCTCTGGTTAGAATATTATTATTATTTTCAAGTTCTTTTGTTTCACTAGCCATTAATTAAAAAATCAGTGTGTTTGGTTTAAAACATTTACGAGAATTTAAGATTAAGATGCTTTTCGTTTTATTTACTCTTTTTTTTTTTGTAATGTCTTCTATGATCATTGAAACAAAGCCATGTTCTCTTGAAAGTTCTTCCAACTAGGTGTCCTGTCAGTGGTTCCATAGTCATTTCTGACTGACATGTGACTCTAAATAAATTCCCTTCGTATCATATTGAAAAAGAGCCAGGTCTTCCTCCAACCAAAGTTGGAAGAAAGTTCACCAGCCAGGCTTCTGATTAGTTAGTTAAAGTCACACATCAGTAACAGTCAAGTAGGTAACCACCACTGGGAGGCCTGGATGGAGGAACTCTCTCTCTAATCCTGGAGAAAATAGTGGCCCATCGCTGTATGCTTCATTCTTATCTGATTGCCATTTCTAGCTGATTCCATGGTTTTTCATTGGATTTTATGGGTTTTTTTAACCAAGTTATTATTTGAAAGTTGGATTACTACTTTTTCTGGCCAACAATTCACTCCTTATTCTGCGTGAGATCTTCTCTGTGGCTTAGATACTACTTTGATATCTGTATCTTTCGAATCTTATATCTTGTCTTGAAGGCCATTGCCGTTTTGTTCCTTTTGAGGATGCCTTTATCTTGGATTGCATGCAAGACCTTTTGACATTTTGCTTGTGATATCGGTACAACATTAAGAAATTCCTTCATTTGCATATCAGATGATTTCTTGGTCTTCTAATGTTGAAGAATAGTTAAGTTGAACTCTAAATCCTCGACTTTAGGCTTGATTAAGATTTTCACTATCTATGCACTGTCGCATTCCGAAATAAATGGATAAAAAAAATCCATTATTAATATCAGCAACTTGAGTGCTATTGTGCGAACGTACTCCTTTTAACAAGTCTACTCACAAACTTGTTAAAATCCAGTGTTGGACTGCAGTTTCTTTATCAAAGGAAAAAATAGATCACACGGAATCTCTTGAGCTTGCGAAAAAGCATTTGAACTACCAGTGCAAGAAAGAAGAGGCAGATCATGTGTATTTGATGTTGCGACGTCTAAAGAAAATGTTTCTCCACCTTAGAAAGAATTCACTGGTTGATTCCTCGAAATGTGGAGAACTGAATGACAAAGCGCTTGAGATAGAGCAATCTGGTGTGAAGTCGCCCCTGCCAGCTGTGCCTTGCCTCCAAACCATAAAATTAGAGATTGAAGATTGTACCTTTCAAGGATCCTCCAGTAATGAGGTCATTTCTAGTCCTAACTTGATGGATGAGTTTGGATTGACATTGGGAGATATTTCTGAAAGTGGCAGAGAAATTCGGAACCAGAAACAGATATTGCTGGAGCTAGAAAGGAGGAAGAACGAAATATGCAGGGAATATGAGGCGCAGAAGGTGTTGCTGGAGAATACTCATCAAATGGAGGCTGCGATTGTCCGTTTGCATTGTGGTGGTTCAACAAAATTAGACAGGCTGGAGAGATTGGACAGGGAGTACTCTACACAAATTGAAGAATGCTCACGTAAGATGGTCGAACGCCTTAAAAATATTGAGGCTGAATATCTAGCCTCAGCAAATGGAGTTCAGCAGGATCCTTCTCTAGTAGAGGGAGACGGGCGCTCAATGCAAGTGCAATTGCTGAATAAGCTGCCTGAAGCCAGGCATGGCCAGGAAAGTTCCAATTGTCGTGATCAACTTATTAACGTGGACCCTTTATCGAGGCCCTCATCTGATCAAAGTGCTGATGCAATTGTCTGTGCTGTAAAGGACTGCCTTCCAGTTAGGATTGGCTGTGACAATGATGAGATGAGTACCGTGGCTTCAGGAACAGTTTTTACAGAGGTAGGGCCATGTGCTAATGGAATACCAATAGACAACCAAGGGAATGCTGTTTCTCTAAATCCCTGTTCTCGGGAGAATCTTCCTGGTAACTCACAAGGTGATTTTATCAGTAGCCGTGCTCCAGACAACGTTGGCACTATGAATGCTTACACGTTGGTGGATCAGACTCCTGATGATTCAAGAAAGGAAGCAATTGATGAGCCGGGTCCAGTGGAGGCGCAAGAGAGTGTTCATTTAACGAATGTACTGGAGAGGTCGAGTACTCTGGATCCACAAGTATCAGAAACGGAACCACCTAATGGATCTGAATCTGGAGTGGTTGATAATGTCCATCGCAATGATGGACCTCATAAAGCTGCCTTGGTTGATCGATCAATATCAAGGATGCCTGATGGCAGAGACAAAGTCAGTACCACTGGTCATGCTCTGGAGAATATCAGCTCTCCGAATGCTGGCTCCTTGGATGATCAGATTCTTGATGGTTCGAGAAAGGAAGCACTTGATGAACCAGTTGCGCTGGAGGTGCAAGAGAATATTTGTATATCAGGTGAACTGGAAGATATGATCTCTCCATCAGAAAATGAAATATGCAATGGATCTGAATCTGAAGTACTTGAGAATGTCCATCCCAGTGATGGACCTTGTGAAGTTACTTTGGTCGATCAATCAAAGTCAAGTTCAGTGCCGCCAGCAAATGCCTTTGCCAAGGGAGCTTCTGTGTCATCTCATTGTGTATGTTTATCCATGCTCTCAACAGTGTTAATATTATCCTCGTTAGAATTTACTCAATTCTTGAAATCAATCCTTGAAAACATAAGTGGACATGCCCCATAAAGAGTAGAGTTGCTTTGGCATAGGAAAAATATTCTCTCCTAATTACTGGAGTGTACATTGAAATTTGGTAATTGACTTGAATTTTCGTTGAACAAATAGTGTCATAAACGCTGGAGGGTACATCGAAATTTGGTAAATGACATGATTTTTCTTTCGGTTTGATTATTACAGACCCTACCTGACCCGGAGTTGAAAGATGATTGTAATGCCACATCCACCAGCAGGCAAGAGAGAAATAGACCCAATGAAGAGCGACATAATGATGAGGTTGCTTCTACATCATCTCATCATTTTTGTTATCTATGTTCTTGACAAAGTTGATATCCATCCTTGTTTCCTTTGTATAGCTGTTTCTGACATGAATAAATTCAGAATCATTATTGGACATCTCTTGTTTGCAATTTTAGTGTTCATAAAGATTAAACTAGCTTTTTCGTAGAACAGTATTATCTCAGGAATGCTGGAGTATGCTTCAAGATTTAGTGACATGATTTTTCTATTTGATTATTGCAGGCCCTACCTGATGAGGAGTCAAGAGATGATTGTAATGTCACATCCACCACCATGCAAGAAGAAAATGCACCTGGTAAACAGCAGCATGATGCTGAGGTTGGTTCTGTGACATCTCATCGTGTATATTAATCTATGGTCTTCACAATGTCGATATCCATCCTTTGTTCCTTGGCTTAATCAGTTCTTGATATGAATGCATGTAAACCATGATTTGGACATTGCATCACTAGCATGCATAAAGAGTGGAGTTCTCTTTTTTCAGCTGAGAAAAGATATATTCTCGTAAGTCATAATGGCTTTGGTGTGTAAATGACTTTTATATGTTTATTATAGAGCGTGCCTGACCAGGATTTAGGAGATGATTGTAACTCCACACCAGCCATCATGCAAGAGGGAAATGCACCTGATGAAGAGCAGCAAAATGCTGAGGACGCTTCCATGCCATCTTATCTTGTATGTTTTCTATGCTCTCGACCATGTTTATTATGCCCTACTTTTTCTTTGAATGCTCAATTGTTGACATGAATGCCTGGAATGTGGAAACCATGATTGGGTGTATGCCTTCTCTGGTGTATTTGCATTATAAAGAGCAGAGTAATTTTTCGCAAAACAACATTTTCCCATAAAGGTTTGAGGGTATGTTAAAATTTAACATATGCTGTGATTTTCTGTATAACAGACCTTACCTGGCGAGGAGTTGAGAGGTTATAGCAATGCCGCATCCACCGGCATCGAAGAGAGAAATGCAACCGATGAAGAGCAGCATAATGCTGAGGTTGCTTCTTATCTAGCCTTGTCATGTATTTTTATTAATGCTCTTGGCGATGTCATGGTCCATTCTTTTTCCCTTTCAATACTCGATTCTCAATATGAATGCCTGAACACCAGGATGTGGATAGATGCCTTTTCTGCATCATTAGCATTCATAAAGAGCAGAGAAGGTTCATTGTACAATTTTTTTCTCATAGAGGCTTCAGGTTATAAATGACAATTTTTCTGTATATCTATCACAGACATTACCTGAAGAGGAGTTGAGAGTTAATTGTAACACAGTATCCGCTGGCATGCAAGAGAGAAATGAACCCGATGAAGAGCACCATAATGCTGAGAGTGCTACCATATCATCTTATCATGTATGTCTTTCTATGGTCTCCACAATGTTGTTAGCCACCCTCCTTTACCTTCAAATACTTAAGTCTTCACATGAATGCATGGCAAACGTGTGGATCTATGCCCTCTCTGTTTTATTAACGTTTTTAATGAGTAGAGTAGTTTGTCATAGAGCTAATAATTTCTCGTAAAGGCTGGAGGGTATGCTGTTTTTTTAAAATGTCGTGATTCTTCTTTTTGTTAATTACAGACCTTACCTGATCAGGAGTTGGGAGATGATTTTAGTGCCCCGTCCACCAGCATGCCAGAGAGAAATGCACCTGACGAAGAGCAGCATAATACTTCTCAACAAACTGAGCTTCTTTCATCTGATACTTGTAATGCTACATCATTTTTCTCTGGAGCGGCAGATATGGAGCCTCCAGTGCTTCCGCAGCTGCAAGATCAGCCTCTTAATAACAGTTCACATGATTTAGCTCTGGTCAGAGGAACTGCAACTCCACTCCAGGGGGTGGGAGAGACTTCTAATCTGACTGTTCACTTTCAGTCAACACAAGTTGATGAAAACCCTGCTGCGCCTCTTAATCAAGCAATGTCGGAATCTGCAGTCAGCATTCCTCGTGGTAGGATGGTGGCACAGATCTCAGGCAATTCCACTGCATCTGTCCCTGTGGAAAGTAACACTCAGCCATCGCAGAGTCCTTTTCCAATGGCACAACCCAGAACGCCTCTGAAATTGCACCTGGATCCTCTTCAGAATGAGCTGGACAGAATACAAAGGGAAATTGAGCAGATGGACAAAGCACATGAAGATGCGGTGAGTTACTTCTTGACATTATGTTTAGCTCATGTGAGGTTCCACTAGTTCTTTATGGAATTTAACATTTAATACCCTAATCATTGTAAATTCATATTGCTTTGAGCAGAGAATGCGACTGGTATCTGATTGCGGCAAGGAGATAGAAGAAATTGTCGCACAAATTCGCAGGAAGTATGATTTGAAACTTAGGGAGATTGAGGCAGAATATCTTCCTAAGAAAAAGGAACTTGATGTGAATCACCGCAAAGTTCTGATGAATAGGATGCTAGCTGAGGCGTTCAAATCCAAGTATTCCGATATCAGGGCATCTGGCGCAAATGGAATGCAACAAGGTGCGTAGTCTTGGATATGTGTGCACACTTTGTCTTTTCATTTGCTAGTCATCATACTATTTAACAGAACTATTTGGTAAATACGTGCCTTGCACTTGATAGATTTTTTGTATGTAAATGTACCTTTCATATTCACGAGCATGTCAGAAGCACCGCATTCTTGCTTGTCCATTTCTTAGCGCGTGCATACACGCACATTACACGTGCTATAAAGTCATCTGATCTCTGGAAGAATTTGAATTGAATGTATAAGTTGCTCGCATCCAATTGTATAAAAGGGGTAAGATCCTACTTTCATTGGGGAAATCGAGGTTTTGTTTGCAGTATTAAATCCTTGGCTAATGAAGACACACCTATCTCATGTTATGACCTTGGGAGCAAGTAATATGTTATTTACTGGCAATTACCATTAGACAATGCTTAATAAACAGAAGGATTGTTAACGAGTGTATCTGTGAACTTATTAATGACCAATAGAGAAATTTTGATGTTTCCAATGCTCAATTATTCTTGTGTTATATGTGATCAATGTGTTGGTATGCGAACAATTCTATATTTAGATAATAACAAAGAAAAGGCTTCACTTCTGTGACCATGTCAGTTAAGTGTGGTTGTGGCCATAATACTTGATTTATATTTGATGAATGAGCTGACCAGAATTTCATGTAATACTGTCTCGATGAAACTAATGTTCCTATAAGCAAGGCAAGACCTGCATGTGCTTCATAGTTTGCACTTGGAAAATGAATCACCTGATTATGAAGCAATCAATTTGTAACTTTGTAACACAATTCAATTTCAATCTTCAAATAAATTGACGCAAGTGGAAAAGAGCTGAGTATATGAAATTCCAGTTGATGAGGTAATAGTTGGCTACTTCATTGAGACCACATGTTACATTGAAGTGCTATTGGTACCAGAAGCATGGTTATAATTATTTGGTCCAACTTCAATCTCTTCCAGCTTTTGATGGTTAGTGCTCACCATGACGACTGTATCATTTTGAACCCCAAGAGTCGTAAATTTGACCATTGGAGATCAAACGATTGTTACTTGGGTTGTTGAATGACATCAGATTCCTATGCGTTGCACCAGGCAAGATCAGCCAAGCAAATATCTATCTCTGTAGTCCCTGACTGTCGAATTACATCATAGTAGTACGACCTACTTTATCTTCTGTTGGTCGAAGTGATTGGCTTTTTTTATGTGAAGGTGCATGAGAAAGTGAAAACATCTATAAAAGAGTGCATGTCGTGATTACAATTGGCTGGCCAGAGGGTGGACGTGATGAATTAACTATGACTAAATGAGAAGTACAGTGTATATTTTGTCTCATTATTTAGATAAATTGCAGATGAAATTAAAATACGAACTGAAAGCTCTTTGAAATCTGGTCATAACACAGTCTGATGAGTTTATAGGTAGGCATCCATGGATTGGTTTTTAACTCAGATTAAAAACAATCTGGTTTCATTATGTTCAGTCCCTTTCTTCCTTGCATTTAGAAACTAGTATTTTAACAAAATATTGAAAGAAATAGGTGACCTATGGCAATAGGTTGGTTTCTTCAGGCCAAAGTACTTTCAGGTCAGAGATCCAGTACAATGTGGTTTGATTTTGTTCTCTCTTTCTACATTGCATTGAGGAACAAGTATTTTGATATTTCATCCATTGGAAATACTTTTTAATTTGTGAAATGAGAATTTCATGAATTATTGGCTGCACCTTTTAGGAAATTGACAATAATTGTTGGTTTGGTTCAGGTTACTTTTGCTTCAATGAGTTAAATTTAGCTTGCTAGAGATTCCAACTTATTTCACGGCATAGAAGTTCACGTCTGCCATACCCGAAATTCTTCTTGTTAATAGTCAAAAGATCAATATCTTTTGATGCATGCGAATTGCTAGATTTTTTGTTTTCCTGGAAGCATCTATAAAGTTTTTTTCCCTTTTGTTTCGATGGTAGTGTGAGCAGCATCTCATCATCCCATGAATGATACTTCGATGTCAAGAATTTGTACTTCTGATGCTAATGTTTTTTCCCTCAATTCTCAGGGACTTTCTTTCTAAATAATTTGAACTGATATTTTCTTATTCATTATGCCGTTTCATGTTCCATATCTAGAAATTAGCGGCCTGATGATATTTAAAACAGTAAAATACTACCTGGAACTCATTCTGCAATCATGCTTTCATAGATTGTTGTCCATACCAAGACTCAATGCCATTTGAGACCTAAATGTGTATTCCATCAACATCATTCCTGTCTATATTTTTGTGCACCAGATGCAGCTTTCTCTGTTGTAGCTGAGTCACTGGTTACTGGTTTGTTTTGCAAAAGCAGCCTCTTTGAAAAATTAGGGGTAAGGGTGCATGCATCGAATGTTCCCAACCCGAGCTGTGTGGGCTGCCTTGTGCACTGGGACCCCAGTTTCTGTGCAGTTTTCTTTGTAAAACTGCAAAGTAAAATAGTCATCATCATGCATACTATCGATATGTTAGCACTTTGCATTTTGAACATGTTAACAGGCCCGGGTTTGCATTTGCTTTTGATGCCAAATTGCTCATGGCAACCATTTTCATGCAGATGTAGCTTCCGGTTCCACGCAGCCGTGGCTACAGTTATCATCGCAGCATAATGCACATCAGCCTTTGCCGGTTCGTGGCCCTTCTGCTGGCCTTCAGTCGAACGGGGTTGGCACTGCCGCCACTCCATTAACAAGCTCACAGAGTTTTCCTACCAATGTGGCGAGCTTGCAGAATGTTGGCCCTTCTGTAGTTTCCATCCTGGATAACATGGCTGTGCCCCAGATCAGCCTCAGCATGCCGCCGTCATCAGCAAACATCCAAGCTTCCAGTGATCTTCGTTCTCCTGCTCCACATCTCCAAACTTTCAGACCTTCTGTTGCATCCTCAGGCACCCGATTGCAGGGGTTGCCAAATTGGCAGCCACCTAGCAACCCACCTCCAACTTCTGCCCCTCTCCAGCAGTTTCCAGCGGCAGCAGCACCAGCTGGGGGCCCAGCAGGTCCAAGTGGTTGGCATCATGGCGGGGGATCTGCAGGAGGGTTTCCACCTAATGAATGGGGGAGTGTTGTTCTTATGGATGTCCCTTGCGTTCGTCCTTCAATCGTTATTCCTCCTCCACAAAGGGATAATTTAACCTCCTCTAATGCTACCAATGACGTTGTATGCTTATCCGATGACGACTGACCGCACACTCGAAGGTATTGATGTCATATCTGTTGGCCGTGGGTCTAACAAGTAGGCATCCCGTGGATCCTCGGCATTTTTGGTTGTAAGAAGGCATTGTACATAAGCCAATAGAGGCAGAATCGGGAATTGTCTGTTTTGGTGGAAGCGGACCATTTTCTGTACTTAGTGTATATGCTTGGTAATTAAGTTTTATGTCTGCAGCATCTTTCCTGTGATCCAACCCTAAGCTGAAGTAGGTAGAAGCTTTTGGTAACACCGGGTGCAAAAGCCCGGAAGAATGTGCGGCCATGAGATATGGGGAGTTAAGCCGAAGAGGGGGTGTGTCTCTCGGAATATTTGACGTGGGTCTTGCTCGTTTATGCTTCCTGTAGCTTGTGCTTAGTTGTGACATTGGGCCTATTGATGAATCTAGAGTTTCACTCCATCCTGAACGTCCAACGTTTCGATTGTTGATACCAGACACACCGACACACAAAAAGCCTTAAATTAAGAAGGGGACGATTTCGGGAAAGTTTATGATGTGCCGTCTGTTCTCACTTGACATTCTTCATTGCATCAAAGAGTCTCTCGCCTATCTCCCTACATCTTCAGAGTGCCTCGCTGCTTTCGCCTTGGCTTTTTTGATCTACGCAACATGTAGATACGTCAAAATCGGTTTTAAGTGATGACTCTCCGATCGAGCAGAGATACCCTTCGCCTACTCTGCCTTTTACCTTCTTTTTCCCCTTCCTATGCATTTTTTTCTGCTTATTTTCTCTGTTGTCATTTAAAATTATGATTATATAGGCGTCGGCAACTCTTGACTCCCGGACATGGCACAACGTGGCACGTTTCGATGCCCTCCCGGGGAGCACAACTCGGTTTTTGTGTAGGGTTCAATGTGAACATGTTTCTTTCGCATTTGATTTTACTTTTTCATGTGTCGTAATTCTAACATAATGTAAGTAACATAGTTAATCCTGACACAAAATGGACAATCTCTGTTCCATAATATATGTACTTTTATCAAATTATGTCCACTGATCTTAGGTTAATCTGGTAGTTTTCATCTGGTATTTTTTGAGCGATCTATATGTTTTCCACGTGCTTATCAAGGTGAGTCCACAATGATCTTTCTCATGAAAAGGAGATTATTGGCTATTTTGATGTGTAAGTTTTTCATTTAAAAATGCGGTGTTGCGTATTTCTCTTTGAAAGCATAACACGCTAGAAAATTTCACTGAAAAGATTATAAAAAAGGAAAAAAAAAAAAGAGTAGGACAGTATTTTCAAATAAGTAATACGTTATTGCAAGGTGTAAAATATTTTCGAACAAAACGTGAATTCTTCGCTTGTATCTTTTTTCTCCTCTTTATATGTTTATCTCAGAAGATCATTTATGATATAACTTCTTAATTATAGAGAAATTTGATTAGAACAATTGTATATACTATTTTTCGCATCGCACTGGAGGCACGGGTTTGGTGTTAGTACTCTATGAAATTTTTTTTATTTAACATCGAGTGGTCCAGAATTATTTTAACAGTGCTTTTCGAAAGTTAGAACCATTGGTCTATTTAGAAACCGAGAGGCTTAAAGTCAAATAAAAATATAGACGAGTGGTCCAAAAAATTATTTTAACGGTGCTTTTCGAAAGTTAGAACCACTGGTCTATTTAGAAAAAAAAAAAAATCGAGAGGCTTAAAGTCAAACAAAAATAAAAATAAACTAACTTTGGTTTTGATAAATAGAATGTCGCAAACTAAGCTCTTTTCGGTATAAAGGAGGCTTGAGATCTGCCCCTAAACTTGTCGAAAATACGACTCCTACTTATAAAAAATTAACTGCCTGACATCAATTCGTATTATAAAGAGAAATTTGTGCTTTTTACTCAACTTCGCATCTTTCAAAGAGAATCGGATCTTTAAAAAGGGGCTCGGCTAGCCTAACGGTGCCGTGATTTTCATTTTCTAACCGTCTAATACCAGCCACAAGTTTTAACGGAGGAAAGCAGGACAATGCTTTGACTGGTTTCATTTGTTTGTTTTTATTTTATTTTTAACTTTCCATTGTTTCCTTTTTCTCTGGGCTTAATTTAGAGTTTGAGGATTTATGAAGGCCCAAAAAGCACCAATCTTCTAAGGAAAAATCTACATATCCCAAAAAATTAAAAATCCTTGAACATGAAAAAAAGAAAAAAGAACTTACAAACCACAAAATAAATAACTACAAGTAAAAAATATTATTAACTGAGTAAAAGAAATTATTCATATCATTAGAAAAATATATTACAATTCAAAGATGAAAATGTTGGCATTGCAACTTATGAAAGAATCATTGTGCATTATGACTTTTTCGTTTTTTTCACTCAAATCATATTGCTTTAGAATGACTCTCAAAATTGTCTAAAAAATTAGTGAAGTTGCTTTCATCACTAGTAAATTAGTATTGCATGGTGTCTTGATTCTTTCATCTCTAGCATCTTCAATTGAATTGTTCGTCTTGTCTTTATTTTTCTATTTTATATATATCTTATTTTATTTTTGATGACCCTAGAATTTCCGTACCAGGTGGCCAGGCGAGGTAAATCCGGGGTGATGCTAGCGGAGGACCCTCCACCCTGATGTCAGACTTAAGACACTAAGTGCCTCCACTAGGTTTCGAACCCCTTACATCTGGGGAATGATAAAAGCAGCCCTTATTCAGTGGAGCTACCACGGCCGGTGGTTTATCTTATCTTTATTATTAACATCATTTTCATTAATGAAATTGCTTTCAATACAAACTCCATTCATCCGGACAAACTAAGAGAAAAAAATTAAGTATCGTATATCTAATGTGTATATATATTGACAAATACCAATTTAATTAGGCGTCAATGACTACCTTTTACTTTCTTGCAATTAAAGATGAAAAGACTAATAAACCTTTCTCCATGGTTTTGTGTTAAAAAAACTCAAAATAATCAAAAGTTCCTTTTTAAAATTTCTTTTATTTAGGAAAATCCCAAATGTCAAATTAGTTGACAAAAACATAATTCAAATATTATCATTTGAAACCGCAAAAATAATTCTCATATTGTTCCTTTTTAAAATAGTGAAAATCCCAACAAATTAGTTGACAAAAAATCACGAAACCGCAAAGCTTGTATCCCTGTTCCCAACTTCAAAACTGGTGGCTGACATTCCACCGTCTTATAATGTAATAATCATTTTCCTGAAAGAATTGATCACTTAGTGAAATTTGAAGAAATTCCTCACAATGAAACTTCCCAATTTTGACTTTTCCAAAAAAAACCCGCTAAACAATTCAACGGGTTTCTTTGAGAAAATTTGCGGTATAAAACTCACCGTTTGTTATTGAAAACTAATGGAACTGTTAGCTTATCATTTTCCTTTAATAACCCATCGAAAGATTGTTCGACTATCGAAGTTTTGACAGGTTAGGCCATCGTAAACTCATTAGTTGAAAAGACAATTCAAATTTTATAAAGTTATAACTTTCGTAATAATTACAGATCAGGTCTCGCCGAGGAGCCAGTATTGCACAGGCCTGTAATTGGCTTAAGCTTTGTAACGTCCGATGCTCAGATTGTGAGGTCTGACAGGGATCTAACTAAGATCTGGCTGCACGTATTTCCAGTTCAATTAAATAAGAAAGCAACAATGTCTTTTGATTATTAGCTTTTGACTCTAATAGTCAAACATTTATTAGCTTTTTCGATGTCTCTGCTCCTCTCTCTCTCTCTCTCCCTCGGAAATAATGAGATAGAGTTGTCTTGAATCCTGTCATTGCTCTGCCATACAGAATATCTTGAGCTCCACAAAGTATCCAATGGTATGGAAAAAGGGAAATGAGCAGCCCGAGAAAATGAAGCAAATGTCCAGATTTAGTTTTATAATAGGGTTCAACACTGCATGAACATATTGGTATTATTGTAAGAAATATTGGAAGTAACCTCCAACATGTGTAATATTAATTCAAGAAGCCCCCTTTTTTTTTTTTGTGATTTTTCTCAAGTTGGCGTCATTGACTTTTTTTGGCTTCTAAGTTCTCATTCCCCCCTTTTCTATTTCACCAAAAAAAAAAAAAAAAAAAGAACAGCCTTGCTTGATAAAAATAAAATCAATTGGGGAAGATTTAAGTACTGAATTTTAAGTACAGACCAAAAAAAAAAAAAGTACAGAATTTTAAGTGTGGAAGATAAAATTTAAAAGTTGATTGATGACAATTGAAAAGTAATACATAATTTTTGTTAATTGCTAACCAAAGATATCATGATGATGATTATCGGTAGGTTTTAGCAATATATTTGGCAAGATTTTAAAAGCCATCAATTATTTTTTGCTACTGCAAATTAAATGACCCTTCATTTTGTTTTTCGGTCATCTTTTACTTTCCACATCAAGTGGATTTTTTTTACTCGATTGAGTCTATTATGTCGATGCTAATTAAGGTTATGGACCAAATTTAATCTCATTAGGTGCTGAATTTTCGGTTTTCAACATTCGATCGCGTCGTCAAAAACAGCAAAACTATTCGCCGGGGGATCCACCAGGGCCCAAAAGCCGAACCGATTGCAATTCTCAAACTTCTTTTTACTCAAACACCAATGCATCGCGGCATCACAGCCTGTCAATGCATCCTCCCAGAAAGGGGAGGCTACAAGTTAGGTTCGATTTTGTTGAAAGCATGGAAAAGAAGCAAAAGCTGTCGCATTATACTTCCCAATTCCTAACCCTCACCTAGATTTTGCTTTCTTTTCCGTCAACACTTACGCATTTTGTTTTACTCATCGAAAGTCTGCTCCACCGTGTTTTTCGCTGACCGAGTATGGACATCCGATGCGAACGACCGACTTTCTTTTCACTAGTAATGCAACATCTTCTTCGACCCTATACTCGTCCTGGAGAGAACATGCGCCGCACATCTTTCGGAATCCACTGCATGATCGTTCCACTAGACATCCCAATAAGCTTCCGTGAGTGGTGAATCCCGTGGTGGGTGGCGTTCGTTCTCGTCTCTCTTTGCTTTTTGCTCGACATGGTGGAAGAAGAAATAATGAAGGAAAGCAATCCCCCCACTCCATTGTGGGTCTCGATCTTGCTCCATTCGCTGCTTTCTAGGGCAAGTCAATTGGACAAAAGAAGGTCGAGAAGGAAAACCCTTTTTAGGGGAGACATCTCTTCACCACAGCGAGATGTCTCTCGGTGGATTTTCTTTCTTTTCTCCCCCATAATGTGTCTCTCTCGGTGGATCGCCAGGCCCTTCGTCATGATGCATGGGATCGAGCTCGAGAGGATATTTTTTTGGTTCTTTCCTAGGGTTAAGATCCCAATGTTCAATTGAATACATGATTAACATGGGATCATTAGATCAGCTTCCAGTTATA
Organism: Eucalyptus marginata; assembly: GCA_014182565.1. Classification (NCBI taxonomy): domain Eukaryota; kingdom Viridiplantae; phylum Streptophyta; class Magnoliopsida; order Myrtales; family Myrtaceae; genus Eucalyptus; species Eucalyptus marginata. The sequence goes on along the minus strand of CM024586.1, from coordinate 37,167,029 downwards.
TCCGGTGAAAGACCCGATTTGCTAATTAGTATAAGCTTCCGCTTAATTTATAATTTATTGGGGCGTGATTCTGCTCGCATGCGCACACGACAATCTTCTTTTTTAAAGAATAGGTTATGGTTTTGTGGTCATTGAAAGATATGGCGGAGGCCGGGAAGAGAAGTCAACTTTTGCCCTAGTGGCATCCACTGTTTTGTCACATGGAACTGCTTGGGTGGGTCTCGGTTCCTTGCCTTGTGTTACTAAACCCTAGAAAAAAAAAAGACAATAAGTCCATATTGAGACAATAAAGATCGTGAGAATTAGGAAAGGGGGCAAAAGCGAAAACAAAAGAAAGAAAAGCATTCTCAATAGTTTTCTAAAATCCAATCCAATGATGATCGTGAAATTAACATCGATCGTCTCAATGACGAAAATGGTGCACAGGATTCAATATGTAACATCAAAATTAAGAATAATGTCAAGGTGACAAGATTAAATAGGGATGAGATTGCTTCGAAGTTTAATTGATGTTCTTGCATGTAGGAGTAAATTATACATTCATGCACTTGTACGTTATCACTGACCTATAAAATGAAGGGTAAATATTATGAAAAAAATCCGGATTGATACACTTATAATAAATTTATTCTTAAAATTAATTTTTGACCACTAAAAACTTGAAATTGATATATTTATGATAAGTTTATCCTTTAGTTAGTTTTTGTTAAATTATATTAATACCACGAAAAATCATAAATAAATATATTCATGATAATTGGAGAGTAAAATTATTTGTATACTCATAAATTATTATGTGTCATTTAATTCAGTAATTTGATGGAAAATTTAATGAAAATTATTGAAGAGTAAAAATGAATTTGGGGGTTTTAGTGGTTGAAAAAAAATAAAATGTACCAACCTTACCAAAAAAATAAAAACAAAATGTACTAATGAAACGCCTTGAATTTATATAGGCAAACAAATATCTCGATGCTCGTGAGTTGTAGATATTATTAGGTTTGGCCCATGCCAGTCCTTCAGGCTCTCATAAATGCTAAAACGCGACGTGAACCTTGAAATTAGGGTTTTAGCCTGTCATCATTTACGTACACCATTAAATGCAGTAGCTGCTGCATCATCACGCCCTCTCGCTTGTTCATAAAGCTTTGATGAGCAAACCAAACTCATTAGTTTTGAATTAGAGCAGTAGGTCGAACGAAATTCTTTGCTCGGCCACGAACGCGCGATTGAAAAATTTAGGGTTTACGTTGAGTGGATTCCACGATAGTCGCGAGCCCTCTTTTCGTCAAAGCCGAAATTGAGGAGGGTCCGATCTCGCATTCCCGCCACAGGACTGACTTTCTTTATAGGTGTGATTCATATCATGATGGCAAAGTATAGCGCAAAGAACGTAATTTGTATATTCTTTACGTAATTAGGCTTTGATTTGGTGGTGGGTTTCTTTGTTGGAGAAAATCTTGAGATGGCGAATTTCGAGAGAATCACCCAATTAATCCTAAATCTTTTATGTGGATGCCAATTCAATAATAAATTTTTCAATTTTATCAATGCAAACCTAAACCTTCCGATCAATTTTTGGCCTAAATATGCAAACGTGGCATGTAGGATGATCGGTGTTGATTGAACTCCACGTTAGCATTTCTCGGTTTCAATTTTATGATTAAATGAACTGAATCAAAAAGTTTGAATTAACCGTTATAGATTTAATATGAATTGGGCAATATCCCCTCAAAATTCATTATTATTTATGAGATGGGCGTTGGGATTTAGCTCCACCGACCCCACGAAAATGGAAAATAATCAGACGAGGCCCATTAAATGATGTGGACGAAAGACTTTTTACATGGATATAATTATTATTAAATAAGGTTACTATTGGCCAGCAGAAACAATGGAGGGACAAACCCCCACCATTGATGAACGCCTCTCAATGATTTCAAGGGATGGGACCGGGCCGTGCGCTTTTTCTTCTCGTTTATCATTGTTTAGTCAGAGAGGAAAAAGGAGGAGAAGCACCCCCACAGAATATTGAATATTCGGATTTTTTTTTTTGATTTCTTATTTTCTCGTGTGATTTTAGTGAAAGGGACTTCAATATGATCCTACTAAAAAGTGAATATACCTAATCCCTAATCAATATGTCCCCAAAAGTGCAGTTTATCATCTTCCCTTCCTCTTCTTTTATCAATTTGCCAAGCTGTGTTTGAGGGTGAAAGGGGGACCTAGCGCTCGTTTCTTCTTCTTCTGTCCTTTTTTTTTTTTTTTTTTTTTGTCGTCGGTATATATTTTTTCTCATACCGATTCCGATCACTTATAGGGTCGTCGAGTTTTCTCCCATTTGGTGAAGAGATATCACGAGAGTTTTCGACGACATTAAATTCAATCCTAGTCGTTTAGTTCCGCAATACCATATGCTAAATAATCCAAGACTATCGGAGTGTATTGCATTTGCTCTAGGTATTGAAGATGTGACCGTACATGAAAACGAAATCCAATACTATTTTTCAAAGTCTATGCTTTTAGTAAGAAGCTGAGGTCGATTGGGTTTCATTAGACGAAAGGGAAAAGAGAAAATAATTCAACTCCTATAAAAAATCATCCAACTTCGAATCATTGGAACTGTTCAATGACAAAAACCATTTGGAAATTGGGACCGGAATGCAAATTTTTTTTTGTAAGTTTCACATTCCAATTACGTTTTTATAATAAGTTTTATGACTTACAATATACATATCCCACTCGATTTCCGACCATTTCTTACATCGCCGGCCTCTCTTCCGACGTCACCGTCCGCATCACAAAGCACGGGAAGCCAAAGCTCATCGGAACCATTCATAAAATCACGAAGAGGGTACGTAAGAAAGATCAAATCATGATCGTTGGCACACGAATACATCGAAAGAGATGGAAGGGCAAAGCGTCTCGACCGCTCGGGCAAACCCTAGAATTCCGTATCCTTATCGTCCACGGAGGCATGGGGAATGGCAAAGATTACAGACGAGCGAGGGCATTGACTAATCAAAAGGGGGAAGGAAACTCGGACATTAGAGAAAGACAATGCAGTCTTCAATGCGAATTCCTTCCGACGTTAGCTTTTGTCCACGCCAGCCTTTGATTTTTCCCACCACGACTAAGTGGGGCAAACGTAAGAGCCGGTCGGGCCCCATTAATTATTGATAAAATAATCATCCCGAAAAAGTCTGTAGCCATCGGAAATCCGCTTTGACCATTACTAACTTTTCTTTAATTGCAGCTTTCAATGAACCCGCGTCACCGTTTCACCAAAACCACACTACTACATCTCTCTTCCACAAGACAAAAAAGGGTTATCTTCAATTTGTCTCGACTCGATTCCGATCTAATTCTCCACACGTCATTCTCATAAATTATGATGAATTATCGAGTCTTGGATCCTATCCCAAATTATTAGAACCCGAGGCATTAGAAATTTAAAAGAAAACAAAGGGCACGTCTGGGTTAAATTCGAAGTGAAGGGAAAAAAAGGGAAAAAATCACCAAAAATCTCAAACTTTCTTCAAAGTGATAAATTTACTTTCAAATTTTTTTTATGGCGTTTAAAAACTCAAACTTTGAAAATTGTGGCACATTTACTTTCCATTAAGGCGTTTTTTCGTCTTTTTTTTTTTTCTATTTTTTTTAAATTTTTTTTCTTCTCTCTTCCCTCCACCGGCCATGGCGGGCCCCTCACCTGACGCCGGTGAAGCGGCCCTCGTTGGACCCTGGCGGAGGGAAGAAAAAACAAAGAAAAACAAATTAAAAAAAGTAAAAAAAAAAAAAAAGACCAAAATGCCCCCTTTATGATTGGGGGTAAATGTAAATGTGTCACAAACGAAAAAGTTCGGGTTGCTTTTGTGTCACAAATAAAAGTTTGGGGTAAATATGTCATTGATTAAGAAATTTCGTTTTTAAATCATAAAAAAAAAGTTTAGGGATAAATTTGTTCTTTTACTAAAATTTGGGGTTTTTGGTAGTTTTTTTCCGCAAAAAAATGACAAGGGTGCGGTTGTAGGTGGCGGTGGATGTGGGTGAGACACGGAGATAACGTGACGAGAGCTCGAGACATTTATGTTTCGGATAGCATCGAGGGGGTGGTGGTCCACATTGCGTGAAACCAAAAAATGTCGAACATTAAAGAGGATGGTACCTAACCAAACCAGCCCCTTAAGCTTTTAAAGGAATTCATGGCACCTCATAATTTGAATATTTATGGCGTTTTAAAGGGATCCGTCAGTGCGCGACGACGATGCCGAGAGGCTGAAGCGGAAGCCCACTCGGGGAATTCTGATGGTCCGCGTTCGCCGCGAGATGCGAATATCCCTCGTTCCAGGAAAACGAAGGGAGTGAAACACGTACGTGGATCTCACCGCACCCGACGACGCTCCCTTGGACCGTAGCATGACGAGGTTCGGTCGATCGTGTCGAGCTACGTTATGGATCCACATGGCACGGCACATGTAACGTGGTGGAAAGCGGGTCTGCGGGTCGATATAATATGCTGCGACCTGTCACGACACGAGATCGAGATATCGGCATAGACTCGATATGAAAACATTTTGAGTTTTCTCATGAAATGTATACTCCTCGGCTTGTGAGTTAGAACACGGCCATGATGCCATAATTAATCGTGTCTAGTAGGTCAACAAGATATCGACCCATGCACGAGTAGTCTCGATCCAAACCCGCCAATTCCGTGTCGTGTTTGAACTGTATTATAGCGTCGTGTCAAAAATCGTTGCCCTTATCTGGGATCGGGAATGAAAGGAAAGAAATCCGACGAGTGATGGAGAAAAGAAGGGCACAAACAATAATCATTATATTTATGGAAATAATTTTAGCCAGGTTTATTTTTATTTGAGTAGATATACATATTTGATAACGATAAATATACATTTAGTTCCTTAATCAATTGAATTGAAAACGTCAATATAGAAATCATACATCCAAAGACACTGCTTCGGGACATGAGAAGAATTTTTATTTTTATTTTTATTTCTATTTTTATTTCTATTTCATTTCCAAAAATAGAAAACCATTACTCTTTGCCAGGCTTATTTTTGGGTTAAAGATTTTATTTCGAAAATAAGAAGGAAAATGAAGTGAGGGAATGGAGGGGGCAATTGCGTAAAAACGGACGGAGAGAGGGGCGATGCTCTCCCCCCTGCGCTGTCACATCGGCTCGGCTGTCGCATCGATCCGCGCCCCGCTCCCTCTCTCTCTCTTTTCCATATCGCAATCATAATCCTCCCAAGGTCAAAAACCACTTGCCAAAATTCAATATTTCCCCAAAATATAAAAATAAAAAAAAGAAGAAGAAGAGGAAAGCCAAGAAATTCGAGAGCGACGCCAAGAATTCCAATTAATCAGTTACTTCCTTTTTTCGGAGGGTCATATTCGAGAAGGAAATTAAAAAAAAATTAAAAAATTAAAAAAAAAAATCAAGGGGGGGCCCCGATCGATCCCGATCGAATCGCGTTAGAGTCCAAATGAGCATCACATTCCGAACGACCATTGATAAGAACACAGTAAAAAGGCAGAAGCCAGAAAGGCCAAAACAAAAAAAAAAACAAAACACACCAACGCAGCAGCAGCAAAACAGCATACAGCAACAGCAATAGAGCAGGCTGCAGCAGCAAGCAATTAGCCCCAGGAATAGCATTATACATCCTCAACCGCAATTACGTTACTGCCCGCGCCATATCTTCCTCAACCACCTCCCATCTCCGTTCTCACTCTCTCTCCTCTCTCTCTCTTCTTTCTCTCTCTGCTCTCTGCAACTTCCGTAGAAGCAAGCCCTTCCTTCCTTCCCCTCCCTTCCTTCCTTCCTTCCTTGACTCTCCGACCGATCCCGTATCGACGGCCATTTCGCGACGCGCATTCCCTTGGGCCCCCCCGATATCTCGCCTCGTCCCGGAATGGGTAGCAAATGGAGGAAGCTCAAGCTCGCCCTCGGCTTCAACAGCGGCGGCGCCTGCCTCTACGTCCCCCACACCCTCGACGACCCCCCTCCCCACTCCTCCTCCTCCTCCTTCGTCGCCTCCGCCGCCTCCTCCGCCGCCAACTCCGCCGCCAGGTTCTCCGACGCCGCCTCGCTCTCCCCGACCGACCGGTCCCTCTTCCGCCTCCCCAGGACGCCCACCCCCTCGTCCTCCGGCCTCCGCTTGCCCAAGTCCTCCTCCCCGAGAGGGTCCAAGGTTTTTCTTTTTTTTGTTTTTTTTTTCTTCGTGTTCTTATCCTGGTTTTCCCCGTCTTATATCTCTTTCGTGCGTGCTGCTTGTTTATGCGCTGTGCATGCGAACATGGGTGAAGGGTCTGTGTGCCGAAGATTGAACGAGCCGCTATTGATTTGGGTCTCCTCCATTCTTTCTTTTGGATAAATTCTCCTTTTTGGAGGTCTTTCTACTGTGCCATTTACTTCGTTTTCAGATAAATTTGATAGATTTTGGCCTTTATCGCTTGATCTGTCCTTTTGTGCCCGTTTCTTCTTCATCGGATCTGATGGGTAGATTCTTGATTCCCTCAGCGGGCGCGTCCTTAATCTCCCATTAGCATCTTTTCGTTCCATAATACCGATCGCTCCTCTCTTTTCCCATAAAATAAAAAAAATGGTCCATTTCATTCGACCTATCATGGAGGAGAGGAGAGGGCTGTGGACATCAATTCATGTGCAGCAGCCGCTTTGTTTTGTGCATATCTTGTCGCCGTCTGTGGTCCACAAAGTGGGCTGGGGTGACCAGTTGATGCAACGGCTGAATTATGTCAAGTTGGTTGTTTGTTGCGGTGTTGTTTTCGGCTCTCCGATTTTTCCTTTTTCCGGGTGGTGGGTGTGTGTGTGTCGTGTATGTGGACCGTGGGGGCTAAAGTGGACTAGTCCCTTCAAGGACCATTAGCATTTGGCATGTAGGAAGAAAAGGAATGGCTGCATTTTCACCCCCTCTTTTCCTCCTTCCTTTGAACTGGAAAGTGGTTTGTCTGGTCAGCACAAGTTCCATCTCTCTCTCTCTCTCTCTCTCTATCTCTGCTTTTGATGAAATTTCCAGGGAACACCATGGTCCCTTCTGGTCTTGAGACTTCTTAAAATTATCTTCGAGATAAAAGGGGGCGCCTTTTGAGAATTATGATGAAGATCGAAAATCTTAGACCCTACCTTTTTTCGTTCTTCAATAATAATTTTGGGTCATTTTGGTTTTCCGTTTGGTGAGAATGTAACCAACCGCTTTAGTTTTTTATCACCTTGGATGGTTACTTCTAAGTAAGTACTTTCTACAGTATGGACGGGTCTAATTGACCAGTCATCTTGGATTGCGCCTTTTCAACGGACTTGCACCTGTTAGCTTTTTTGTTTTTGCTCGATAATGCTGGAATTTCATTAACTGATAGGAAGTCTAATCACATCACAAACTAAAATATCCAATGAAGGTTTTGTGCCTGTTACTTTCACTAAAGTGATTTGTCAAGCCAGGCCGAACACCCATTGATTAACAGTGTTCCACAATAATGAAAAAAGTGAACGTGTCTTCTTATCTCTCTCTCTCTCTGTTCTTCTGTCAATGCATTGATTTTTCCACCAAAAAAAAAAAATGCATCGCTTTCAGGGACAGTACATGTACCGCCGGAAGAACATCTAGCAAAATCACATGGGAACCCAGATTCTTTGAATAGTGTTTATGTAGCCTTCCTCGTAAAACCAGCTTATTTTTGTCACTTATCCAGTCAAAAGCCTAGTTCAATTTCAATGACTTGATGAATTTTTAATTACTGGGATATAACGATCTCTCTTTCATCTCCCAATTCGATTCTCAGAGATCCCCCTAAATGTAAGCAGGATCCCATCTCAACAGCATCGTATGTAAGACTATGAAAGTGTCTCGATAATCGATTAAACTTGACAAATTCTTGTGCTTGCTTACTGAATGATCTTACTTTTATGATTAATTGGATTCGGCAAATTCTGAGGTTGAGTGGGAGGCACTTGGGTTATTGATGTTCATGCGCAGTGATAAATTATGAAGATTTTACTCGATTTAGAGTCCAATATCCCTACCTTTCTCTTACAATTGGACTTTCAATTTGCAGAGGACCTGTGCGATATGCCTAAACACAATGAAACCGGGAGAGGGCCATGCTATTTTCACTGCGGAATGCTCCCACTCTTTCCACTTCCATTGCATTACCTCAAATGTGAAACATGGAAACCAAGTGTGCCCTGTTTGTAGAGCAAAGTGGAAGGAAATTCCCCTTCAGAAACCTGCTTCTGGCCATCCGAATGGAAGGTCAAGAATTGATCCACTAGGTCGGGCACAAGATGACGGATGGATGACTGTTTTGCCCCGGATACATCAGACCAGGTTAGATGGTGGTAGGCCGATCTCATCTCATCTACATGGCCCTGAGCCTAGTCGTTTTGACGATGATGAACCATTGGATCGTGAACCAGATAACAGTGAGGAAAGTACATTGGACACTCCCAATGTCTGTAACACTTCTTTCGGGACTATGGACGTCAAGATGTACCCAGAAGTTCCAGCTGTCCTGAGATCAACATCTACTGATAAATTCAACGTTCTAATCCATATTAAGGCTCCCCAGGCCAATAAGAGACAGGATATCGGTGAAGCACAGGGCGAATCCCTGCAAACTCAGAATTCTCGAGCTCCTATTGACTTGGTAACCGTGCTTGATGTAAGTGGCAGCATGGCCGGTAGTAAACTTGCTTTGTTGAAACGAGCTATGGGGTTTGTAATACAAAACCTTGGCCCATCTGATCGTCTCTCAGTCATCGCCTTCTCCTCCACAGCACGCCGTCTCTTTCCTCTGCAGAGGATGACAGATATCGGGCGGCAGCAGGCTTTACAGGCTGTTAATTCTCTGACTTCAAATGGTGGGACCAATATTGCCGAAGGCTTAAAGAAAGGTGCCAAGGTCTTATCAGACCGAAAGTGCAAGAATCCTGTGGTTAGCATCATCTTATTGTCTGACGGACAAGACACATATAACGTCAGCAGTCCAGGTGCTTCGGGTGCTACCCATTATCGAGGAGCTCAGCAGTCTCTCTTCTCCCTGGCAGTCTTACAGAAAGATGGCACAGGTTTGCAGATTCCTGTACACACATTTGGGTTTGGCACGGACCATGATGCTTCCATGATGCACTCGATTGCTGAAGGATCTGGGGGCACATTCTCCTTCATAGAAGCTGAAGATGTCATCCAAGATGCATTTGCACAATGCATTGGTGGCCTTCTCAGCGTGGTCATACAAGAGCTACAGGTGAAGGTTGAATGCGCGGACCCAAGTTTGCAATTCAGTTCAATCAAATCTGGAAGTTACCGAAGCACCTTGTCATCTGATGGAAGGGCGGGATCCGTTGATGTTGGGGATCTATATGCTGAAGAAGAACGGGATTTCCTTGTGACAATCAAGATTCCAATAGATGAGTCCGGTCATGAGCTGTCATTGCTGAAGGTTACATGTGTTTTCAGAGATCCTATAACAAAAGAGTTTGTGAGCTTGGAAGAAGGTAGTGAAGTAAAGATCCAGAGGCCAGAAACAGCTGAGCCGCAAGTGGTATCCATGGAAGTGGATCGGCAACTCAACAGACTCCGCGCAGCCGAAGCAATGGCAGAGGCTAGGGCTGCTGCTGAACGCGGTGATATGGCAGCTGCGGTCTCAATCTTGGAGAATTGTCGGAGGGTTTTGTCCGAAACCGTCTCTGCACGAGCTGCTGATCGCTTATGTACTTCCCTCTGTGCGGAACTGAAGGAGATGCAGGATAGAATGGCCAATCGCCGTGTATATGAGGCATCCGGTAGAGCTTATGTGCTCTCAGGATTGAGCTCCCACTCATGGCAGAGGGCAACTGCACGAGGCGATTCAACAAATAGCGATAGTCTCGTCCAAGCTTACCAGACCCCGACAATGGTTGACATGGTCACCCAATCTCAGACCATAATTTTAGGGAATCCAATGCCTCGGAGGAAACTTCGGCAGGCTCTCTCGTTTCCTGGACCTCGTCCAAGGTAATTTTGGAGTGATCTTCAATCCCCGTGATTGTTGCATTCTTTTTGCTATCTTGTTGAGTTACTAAGGTTTTGCTCCAAACAAGTGGTTAAAGTGAGTAAGCAGTGTAGGGGTTGTGGGTGGGTTTGAAAAGCATGTGCTTTCTTCTTTGAACATGCTTTCTTCTTTGAACATTGTAAAGGAATAAGAAACGTAAGGCTCAGGGGAAAAGGTCGACATGGAAATTGTGGGATACTGGGTTGAGTTAGTTCTAGGAGTCTTGGCATTGGAACCGTAGTTTTAGCAGAGTCTTGGTATGAACTGATGTACATACAAAGATCAGTTTATGGATGTCTTACATTTTTTTTTTTCCTTTTTTGTTTTTCGAGGGGGTTATTTTGAGAAGGGAGGTGGGTATAGCGTCACTGTAACCTGGGGGCAAAGTTGGATTTGTTTTTCTCTGGCAATATGATGCAATCTTCTCATTCTTCTTTCAGTGATTAGAGCTTCCTCTTCCATCCCTTGACATTTTTCTTGAGTGCATATGATGCCTAATGAAATCCATCTGCAGAAAGTGATTATTCTTGATTGTGTAAGAAAAGGGTTGATATCTAATCGGGTCATTGATGTGAAGCAATTAGTCTTATTCTTGCATCTAGTCACTCGAAAGTGACGAGCATTACTTATTTGTGTTTGAGGCGACTGATGATTGATGTCATGATCGATTTCGCCCTGGGAAGCACCCCTGAACTGATCATGCTGTTATGATTCAAAAGATCCTGGTCGAATCGGGAAGTTAATCCCAGCTCTTGAATTATCCGCACGGTGATAAAGTGTATTCGTTTTAGTCGTGGAATCAGTACATATGGTCTCTTGAGAGTTGCCCGGAAGGTTGAAATGAATTAGGTAAGATAGTTAGGCACGGATAGGCCTAACTCTGGTTGCATCGACTCGGGAAAACTGCGACAATTCTTTATTTGGTAATCTTTAGTTGATCAGTGGTGGACCATGCCGATGATTCGCCCGGTCGATTCGAAATTGAGTTGGGGGCTTTTACTTTTCTTGGATTGCTTGAGGATGTATCAACTTTAGGATTCTGGCGGGACTTCCGCCTTGAACATTTTACTTATGCACCATCACTAATTTTATCCAATTAGGCAAATATTATATTTGGATTTGTCTTATATAATGACGCATCAAAGATAAAGACTCTTGACATCCAATAAAAAGGAAAAGATGCCGGCACTGTACCACTTTATAAGGTAATCTCTCAAATCACCCCAGGAAGACGACGCTTTAAATTGAAATATAATCGCCCGCCGGCAGAGGGTGATTAAACAGTATGATTAGTGTTAGGGTTTACTGAATTGTGACGTCATATAATACGACGTAGAGCGGATGGCCTGATTTAAGCTGGCACAGCTTACGTGCAGTATAGTCTGCATCAAACATATTTTTTTTTTTGTCATATGTATGTAACTAGGAAGAATTGATGATGCTGTGGGATAATGTATTTGTACGACACATAAAATCAAGACAGGAACTTTAAAATGTATGCCGTTATATAATGTCTGCCAATTTAGCATGATTTTATCGTTGGCGACAATTATGATTTCTCAATGGTAATTTTCCATGCAAGAGATATTTTAATGATTCCATCGATTTCTCTCAAGATTGTGTGCATATAGTCTTTTAATTGTGCATATCTCCATGATATACTAGCCTAAATAATCACTCAATAAATGTTATAAATGGGCTCATGTGCCAATTATCGATACACGTCGAATCATATGGAAAATTCTTCCAACTCTTTCTGCGGTATGATTATATCTCAACCGACAATTTAAGTACAATCTGCGAAATGAAACATGAGGCGTCGGGCATGCACGAATTGCGGACCCGGTCACGATACGCGGGCGCGGGTTCAGGGCCGGAGCGTCCATGGTTCACGAGGTTGGGCGGGTGAGCGGGGGGAGCTGACCGACGGACGGACGGACCGTGGAGGACCGCGCCAGGATCACGTGCTCCTGTAGATAGATGGCAGGCACAGGCACAGGCTCGTCCGAAGGATAAATCGACAACACGAAATCCTTAAAAAGTGGGGGAAAACATAAGGGACAAAAGCTGGCTCCCGTGGGGGTCCACCGGCGCAGAAAAAGCAGGAGGGGCCGCCACCTCGGCATCAGTGCCGGGGGGAAATGCTGTTCATCTCATCACTTCAGGAGGGAGTGCCAAAGTTCTGGACATGATCTCTCTCTCTCTCTCTCTCTTTCTCTCTCCGCCAAGTTACATTCACGCTTTACGCTTTGCACTTTCTGTCGTTTGATTTGATTTGATGCACGTTCCGTCGAATTGAAAGCTCCAGTTCGTTCCCGCACTCCCCATTTTGAGCTCGCTCGCATCCTCTCTGTCTCTGTCTCTGTCTCTCGAGCTTGCGGCAGACCATTGAGCTCTTCGAAGCGCATCGGAGTCGCCGGCTGCACCCGTCACGTCGGACTTCGGACGCTTTGGAGGAGCGCTTCTCTGCCCGTTCAGCCGGACCAAGAGCGCTGGAGCAGGAACTGGCCCGGAAGGTAATTTCGCCGCTCGTTCGTTGCAATGCCTCTGGCTTTTTCTCGCTCTCGGGTGAAACTGGAGCGGCATTCTCTGGGATTCAATGTGTTAGATTAGTGCTGCATGAGTGAATGATCCATAATCAATCCAGCATCTTCCTTGTCAAAGTCTCTGAAAATCTCTTCTCTTGTCGATGGTAACGTCGCGTTATGCTGATCGAATGATCATGGATTCAGCCCGTGTTGTCGAATCCTTAGCAGTTCCTCCCTGTTATAAAAATGGGAACTTCCATCTGACCCGCAAAAAAAAAAAAAAAATGGGAACTTTCCCTAATCTGTTTTCTAGTTGACCCACCGATGGCGGACGTCATCGATTTGTCCCCGACCTCATCCCTGGACTCGTCCAGCGCTGGCTACGTGCGATGCCATGACCTTTTCATTGGATCGACGATTCCCGTCGCCTGATCGAATTTCCCTCATTTTCCATTGGATCGAATTTCCCTTGTTTATGTCGGCTTTTGTATCGTGCGGTCAGCAACCGTGTCTCGACTGCCGACACAGAGCCTGTTGGGCCCCGCAGGCTGAAATTCTACTTTGCTCCTTTGCATGTCGCTGTTACAATTCCAATGTGTGCATCCCCCCTGGGACGTATGTTCTATGTCTTTGAAGCCAAGTCTTTCCAACCGTTGGGACTTTGGGTTGTGTTCGTCGGGAAATTCATTACAAGAAAGGTTCCCACTTTCACAAGGAACTAACGCATGCGTTCCTTGGAAGACCCGGAGGGAAAGAGGGTACCGGAGGCCCCCGTAATTAGTTGACCCGTCTCTTTCGCGAATACAAATTGGTTGCTTTCAAGGGGGTGGGTGATGGGCTTGTTTTCTATCTTGCTTCCCGTTAATATATTCCTAAAACGCCAGCAGTCCGCATCTGACTCTTTATCTGCTGTCAGATAACTGTTCATCATTGCCCTTGTTTTGGAGCACGTATTCGTCTTTGAATCTTATTGTGAGTCTCCTCTCCTTGATTGGATTGTCTCAATCTATCGTATTATTGGAATAGGCTCAGTGACCTCCACTTTCACTGATGGAACATCCTCAGAAGTTTCGAGGCGGGAGAGTAAGTTGGTCTTCATGGCTTCAATCCAAATGCTTTAGTCGAATATCGAGTGCGGCCAATTTGTTTGCTTAAATTGTGGCACAATGAACCATCGCTTTAATTTTCTGCTTCTGAGACATATCCTTTATTCCCACCATCTCATTCTTACCTCACCTGTACTTGTCACCTAAACAGCCAGCGTAGTGTAGAAACTCATTCTGCAGGTGGGGTTTTCCCTTAATAAATGCCGTTGTTTTTAGTTTGGAGAGATGTGTCTCGACAAGCCTCAAGAGACCTTGTTCTTGGCTGACCAGGACGTACCGTAGCTCCACAATACTTTTAGTGACAGTATTGCATATGTGGGCATGACTGCACCTGCATTTAAGGCATACAGTGGCGTACCATCATCAGTTGGATGTTTCTGGTTCCATCAGCTACACCAGATAATTCACACTGCCTGTTTTCTCCACCATTCAACGGCAACACACCACTATGTTGTATCCACGTTGAATATAGTGCATGTTGATCACCTGTTTTCCACTGTATATTGAAGATGAATGAGCATTCCGAAATGTTGGTTGGCCAAACATGGATTTGCATTCTTGTGCTCTCTGCAACTTCAAGTCATTGACTATGGAAACCCCTGGACAGTTACTAATCTTAGATTTCCTTCCACACAACTTGTCTCAAGAGAAGATGTTGGATTACTTCTCCTATCTCTATCATTTAGAGGTGGTCTCCAGCTCCCTTCAGATTTACATGGCATTTAGGAGGATATTATCTTTGAAATTCTCATGGACTTTCACTTGGTTTCTTTTGCTTGTTACAGTGGGATGGAGACTTTCAATTTGAAGTTCATTATCACTTAGAATTGTGTCCTTACTCACAGATGAAGTGCTTTTGAAGGTTATTCTTAGCCCTGCTTGTTATCTTCTTTGGACAGATTGACAATCTGTGATGAACTCTGAAAAAGGAACATCTTATGGCTGATGGAGGATATATCTACTCATTGGAAGGTGTGAAACACTGTTGCTATCAGGTTTGTTGCTTCAGCCTTGTACTTAATAAGGAGAACTTGTGTAGAGCATTTACCCGGTTGTATATGTGGAGAGGCGATGGTTTTTAAGAAACCGAGTTTGATTTTAAATGAAACTGACTTAACCAAAATATTCAAGGAGAATCTCTTCTTTGTTTATTTACCTCTTGAACAACTCAAAGTTTCAGCTATAATGTCTGGGGAGTCCTCATTGATTTTCTGATCTTTCACTTCACTCTTTAGGTTGATATAAATGAGGCTTCACGTGGAAGTTGCAGTTATTTGTCTCGCCGGCTTCCTCTCAATTCATCATATTTTTTGTGGTTAGTATGAATCTGTTCGATCATTGTTTGTTGACTCTACTCTTGATCTAAAATGTGGACATCCTTGGGTCCTTCATTATGCATGCTCTTTTCCTTTAACAACCCTTGCACAAGATAGGCCTACTTATTTTTTTTTTCCAATTGAAGTACATGGCAACTAATTTGCCTCCACCTCAGGTTGTTAGAAAAGCTTACATTATTCTTCTAGCTGTGGTTTTGATGGTGTTAGAATTGATGTACATAGTGATTGCTGCAAAGTTAATGAATGAATGATGTTCATTTCCTAGCCAAATTTTAGAAAAGAACTAGTATGCGTCTGATTAATTGTAAAAACAAACAGTTTGTGGCAACTCCTTGTTCTCTCCATATTGCTTGTGCTGTCTATGATTTTTCTGTGGCTAATTAAATGCCACTAAATCATGCAAAAAAAAAAAAAAACTGGCTACATAATCTCATTTTAGAATTTGTTTTTCTGTGGCAGATGAATCTTCTAATGCATTTGGGTCAATCAAATGGACATGTTCATGCTTATTGGACCAAGGGAACCAAAACTCTTTTCTCTCATCAAACTGCTCCACATCCTGTAATTGCACTTCAGGTATGTTTCCTATCTTTCCAGGAAAAAAATTGATCTAGAAGCTTAAACTTATCTTGACGTTGAATGCATTCTTCAGAATGTTTTACCTAGTCTTTTCATGTCACCCAATTACTTTTATCAAAGAACTGGTTTCTTCTTTGTTTAATTTTATTCTGGTAGAACCTTTGGCAGCTTACTGTTAGCTCTGGGGGGTATTCGATCTCATCTATTTTGGATGTGCGATTCTGTATAAATGAAATGGAATAAAATTTCTACTCTTTGGTAACCTTAATCTACACCAATGCTTTCAATCCTACGGGAGGTTCATGAGATTCATCTGTGAGTAACCATTGATGAGACAATTTCAACATCACACGTTAGCATTACCCATTGACAGATACTTCTATTTCAGGAGCATGTTTACATTGTGGAAGATTTCTTCATCAAATGCTAGTAATTGTCCGATCTATAAGAATTCTAGTGTTGATGTTTTTGCAACAGTGCTACTGCTCTATGCATAGGGTGACAGATATACAGTATCTGCTCTCTCTCTCTCTCTCATTGTACCTCTTCGTTTTTCAACCTGAAGCTTGCAAGTATGAGTCCAGAGTACCTAAATACTAGACTGGTGTCTCTTATCTAATTGCTGGCTCTGTTGACTTCTCATGCAACAGATGGAGAAAAGAGCAAAAATATGTGGACGTGCAGATGCATTGACATTTTTCCCAAAATAGCATCTGGGAACAATGATGCCAATTGCTTCACAGCCTGCAACTGCACTGCTGGTAACACAACTGTCCTTTTCCTTTTGCACAATCCTTCTGAATTAATGAAATAGTGTTTGTTTAGGAGGGCATTGCTCCCCCCCAACCCAAACAAAAAAGAAAAAAGAAAAAAGGAAGAATAACGTAAAATTAGCTTCTCTTGCCACACCGTGTGTTCAACAGAAGAAGCCCTAAAGCTTAAAAAAGCCCTAAACCTTGGTTTCTGTAGATGGCTTTTGTACAAAAAAAAAAAATGCATAGTAGGTTTTGAGTTAGACAGCAATCCCTTATATAACATTAATCAATTGCTTAATTAAAGTCAGGTCTCCCAAACATGTAATTTCAATAAAAGTTGCAGCTACAGCCATAAGATAAAAAGCCACAGCCTCTCTGAACAGGCCCTTAGTTGCAGAATTCTGTCTAGTTGTTTATATCAACAGTCAATACAAATTTCTAAATATTAATTGGGTGCTATTGCTGAAATTGCTCTTCATATTTCCCCCCAGACAATGAGGTTAGCTTTTATTTTTGCCAGATGTATGACTGTAGATACCTAACCTTTTTTGTCTGAGGACTTCGATGACATTTAAACCTTCTATAAGGTTTCTTTAGATTTTCCATTTTATCATTTCCATACTGGGTCCCTTGCTCTTATACTTTTTCTCCAATACCTTGATATGTTTCCCTGGATTGAGATGGTTTTCGTGTCCTGAAGAAACTGCTTCTCTGGATTATGCACTAAATATAGAGAAAACATTCTGACTGACATTTTGTTCTTACCAGGTTCTCTTAATGAGGCGCGAGCATCAGATAAGCACGATTCAAGCAGAGCTGTCATAATTGTCCTACTAATCTGTGTCCTTTTCACAACTATTGCATTCTTTGCCTCGATCATATTCTACCTTTACCGAAAGGAGAAGCGCCCAATCCAGTCTCCTGTGTTCTCATCAGACAAAGAAACAAGTTGCAATAGTGCATCTGATTTAATTAAACATAAGATCTCATCAACTCGAGAAGCTAAAGTTAATGTATCTTCCCGTGTCAATTCTTTCATAGGTAAGTAGGTTGGCAATACCTTTTTCCTTATAGAAGAAAAGAGTTTGCTATTGACTTTAATTTGATTCAAAGAGTAGGAGCCTGCTAAATTTTGTCGACTAGAGCTTCTTTATTTGTGCTGATTACATGAAATACTCTGGTTTTGCTTGGTCTCATCCAGTATTTGTATCTCCACTTTCAGGGTGCTTCTACAAGGCTGCATTCTTTGTTAAACGCAAATCTGGAACTCTTCATGGTATCTTACTTCAGTTTGCATACTCTGAACTGGAACATGCAACCAACTACTTTTCCAGTTCTAATCTCATTGGACTTGGAGGAGGCAGCTACGTGTATCGTGGACAGCTTAAAGATGGCAGAATTGTCGCTATCAAGAGACTTAACCATGAGGAAGGTCCAGATGCAGACTTAAAGTTTTCAACTGAGGTACCTCGTCAATGCACAAAAATTTCTTTTATGTGAAATTATATGTCCTTTGGCATTCATAATGGATCTTTTTGCTCAGGTGGACCTCCTATCAAGACTTCATCACTGCCACGTGGTGCCTTTGCTCGGGTACTGCTCAGAATTTCAAGGGAAACACGTTGAAAGGCTGCTGGTGTTTGAATTTATGGCCAATGGTAATCTAAGAGACTGTCTAGATGGCACAATAGGAGAGAATATGAGCTGGGATACCCGTGTTGGAATTGCAATTGGAGCTGCAAGGGGTTTGGAGTATCTCCATGAGGCCGCTGCTCCAAGAATATTGCATAGAGATGTCAAATCCACAAACATTCTTTTAGATGATAATTGGAGGGCAAAGGTGAGAATATCTTCTTGCATAATTGTAATGCCGATGTTTGTCTGGTTTCTTTTTCTTTCTTTTCTTTTTTTTTTTTTTTTTTTTTTTTGGGGGGGGGGAGGAGGGGGTTTATTTTATCAAGTATAGTGTGCATTAACCTCAGAATTGCATCTGATGATTCAAGAGGTATCGCTATTTAGCTTCTTCTTGTAACTGAGAGGTTGCTAGTTAATATAGTGCTATGCGCCTTCTTACAGTATGATAACAATTAAATTTTATGCAGATAACTGATCTTGGTATGGCGAAATGCTTAAAAGCTGATGACCTACCCAGCGGTTCCAATTCTCCAGCAAGGATGCAGGGGACTTTTGGCTATTTTGCTCCTGAGTACGCAATTGTTGGGAGAGCCTCTCTAAAATCTGATGTTTTCAGTTTTGGG
Organism: Eucalyptus marginata; assembly: GCA_014182565.1. NCBI lineage: Eukaryota > Viridiplantae > Streptophyta > Magnoliopsida > Myrtales > Myrtaceae > Eucalyptus > Eucalyptus marginata. The sequence continues at coordinate 37,148,392 of CM024586.1, read as the reverse complement.
GTGGTTCTTCTTGAGCTCATCACTGGTCGGCAGCCAATCCATAAATCAACCAGCAAAGGAGAAGAGAGCCTTGTCATATGGGTAGATTTACTATTATCCTACATCTTATGCAGTGAAAAGCAGAGTTCTACGTTGATATTTTTTTTTGCAATAGGATCTACTGTGCTGGTTTTACTTCTCAAAATTCCATCTTCATCTTATTTCATTAGTTGAAGTCATCATAACATGGTTCCTTAATGTTTCTACTTCTATCATTTATAGCTGGGTTCCAACAACCGACTAATGCTTTTTTACAACTTCAATGGGAAATCATAGTCATGTTGTCAATTTCATCATCAATTCTGATGAGTATTATTACATTAACAGATTAACTAGATTTCTCTCTATAATGTTGCAGGCTACACCGCGTTTACAAGACAGTAGCCGAGTGATTTCGGAGTTGCCTGATCCCAGGCTGAAAGGAAACTTCCTTGAAGAAGAGATGTATATAATGGCTTACCTTGCGAAGGAATGCCTGTTATTGGATCCTGATTCTCGGCCAACCATGAGTGAGGTGGTTCAAATTCTTTCAACAATCGCACCCGATAAATCTAGAATGAGAAACATACAGGCCAGCCTTTCTCAGGTAATGACCCCTGTCAAAATTGAATGGATCTTGCATATGAGAAACATACATGCAACCGTCAGGATTTTCTCTTTGGTTAATCCTGATAATACATTTGGCTGTTTTAAGGTCCATTTGTCACAAAAAAGTCGTGTCTCATTACTTTGCCGCTTGATGATTGTTGAACCCCATTTTTTGGTATAATTGCATTCTTGCATTTGCCTGTCACTCTGATTGAATTTTTGGTGCTTCTCTGATGTGCAGTGGTCTTCCGCCAGTATGAAATCTGATTCGATTACAGAAATACCTGGCGAACTGGTATACAGTCCTAGAGACACAGAAGGGTTGAAAAGTTTTGCGCCAAACGGGTTGTCCAGCCCATGTTCTCCACCAGTTGATGTTGGCCAAGATCCTTGGGCTGCAAACAATGAAAACGATATTTCCTCCAATCACGTAGAGAGATTGATTCTGCTTTCCTCTAAAGCGAGGAGCTCGCGTTCCCATGAGGATGATTCAGTGGACTTAGTTGAACCTCGGTTCGAATCCTTCTGCCTGGCAACTACAAGTCCCCTCGAGAAGACACATTGAGTCAGTTCATGGGGATGAGAGCAGCAGTGAGTACATAATTTCTGTAACCCTGCATCGCAATGTATCGGCTTCTTTTTGGCCTATTTGTTTGTGAGTATACATAGGTTCGAGATACATTGAGCTTCTCTTCTTTCTTTATGTTCTTCCCCTTTCCCTCGTAAAGCATAGGATGAATTAGGTTGGTGGGTACCGACTTATTTCTTTGTTTGTTTCATGCTTCATCAAATTGCTTGTACAGAAGTTAAACAATAGATATCTTAGTTTTTCTTTTAACAGAAATCTGAACCTCGATAGGAATCTGAAATTATGCCACTTTTTTTGGTAGATATGATGTGAAAGATGCCTCAGAGTTCACTGTCACTGGAACGTTGTGAATTTACTAAAACTGAGCTACGTCGCTCAACGGGTTGTAGGATGATTTAGGTTTTAAAAAAGAAGAAACAGATTTTTTCTTACAAGTTTTTCTCTCTGCTGAAGCTTTTTTCTTGCTCGAACCATTTTTCTGAATCCATTGCCGCAACACCCATAAACATGTACAGCACATGCATAGCTTCGGCTAGCAATTAGATGTCATGACATCCAAGATGAAAACTTGATCTATACTCATTGATAGAGAGATAGTTTGAACTGTCAAGAAATTGAAGCAAATCAACACGACTCAGCTATCAGTCCGGTCAATCCTCAAACATTTTCTAACGCAAACAGATCCAGCCAACAAAGCCTTACAGGGCACATGCAACGGAAAACGATGCTCGTTGCTTGAAAAAACCGGGACAGGAAAAGAATGCCGGGATACCGACGCTGATCCCCTCGCACAGATTCAATCAAGGAGTGAAGAGGCATTAACAATCCACATTGCCTCGCGACTTCTCTTTAATTATCCCTTTTTTTACTGTGAGTATCCGTAGTTGTCGTGCACATGCATCTGAAACTTGTCTTACTTCGTACGTTAACGGGTTTGATGAACAAGTCCAAAACCTGGGTAGTTAGTCCCATGGCTTGACTGGTAGATGAATGCACGCTGACCTGTGGCAAGGAGGAGCTCTATGATAAAAGCCAGCTTAACCTCTTTTCAAAGGATACGAGTCTCATTCACTCAGCTTCCTGTCTTACTCTGGGAAGGTGTCCAATCTCTCCTCCCGGTCGGCCATGGAACATCCACCGCCGTCGAGTGCGCCGCTTCTTGCACCCGCCCCGCCACCTGGTCCGCCCGCTGGAGGAGGATGCTTGGATTGCCTGTAAGACGATTCTTTCTTCATCACTCTTTTCAACTCTACATGTTAATCCAAAAGATAAAAACAAAAACAAATACCTAAACGTATATGTTGAAGGTCCATCGTCAATGGAGAAAAAGTTCTAATGCATGGAAACTAAGTTCGATTCCGTGTCACAGTACATGAAAGCGCATGTATAATTGCTCATTATAGTTGATTCTTTTCTTCTTTTGTTGGCCTGTTATGCAGCATGTGGTTTCTGTGCTGCTGCGGTCTGTTCCGAAGCTGCTGCCCGCCGCTCTTCGAGCCCGGGCCTTCCCCGCCATGAGGCTTTTCGCATTTCCGGAAGAAAGCCTGCCACGACTATTTGGAAAACCCGATTTTTTTCTGGTACTGTTGAAATGGTGCAGAATTGTGTGTTGGTCTGATTTCACTTTGCATAGTGCTTAGACATGGTGTGTCCCTAATTGATTCCGTTGTGTTGGTGTAATAGCTCGGATCTTCTGCCTTTCTGATGCCGAGCCTCTTCTTCTGTCGCGTCTTCCTGTCCAATTGATGTACTTTTATGTTAGTAATACTGATGAATTCAGACATCTCAAACGCGAGGCTGGTCTGGATTTTGCAGACTCGTGATCTTGCAGAGAAATAGGCTTGTTCCTTGGTTCATTGCCATAAATAACTGCCAGAGATCAGGTGTCAATCGGCAGTTTCATTCTCTGGTTAGCATCGGAACGGAATCTTCGGCTAAGCTACAAACTTGCCATCTGGGCCGTACTTTTTCCCCCAATGTATGCCAATTAATGCTGGAAAAATACAAGAATCTAAAGCTTGCGTGAGTTCAAAGCATTCTTTGAAACCCGATCGACTCTGGATTCATCTAGCGCCTTCGAACACGAGCTAATACCAGTCGACTAAGACGACAGTGGCTCATCGAGCAAACCAACAAGAGCGCAACAGTCGCCATTGTTGAAATTTCCAGACATTGAAAGAAACGTCTAAAAATATGGATATGTCTGCAAATGCGCCAGGAATTGTGAGATTTCACAATCCATACGCTGTAATGGGATCGAATTGGATACTTTGTAATACAAGTGAAGATCCGCCCCGAAATTACTCGTCTTTGTAGCTTGGTCCAGCCGAGACCATGAAGAACTTCAGATGGTTGAGTAATTCGAATGCAGTATTTGCACCCAAATCAATCATGCTGTAAGAATTGCACCCTCCTTTTTATCCAAGACTGGTGATGAGATTGACTCCTAAAAGTTCTTTGATGAGGCTAGAATTGGATTACATCAATGGTAGAGCCCTTAAAGTTTCTTGAATGGTCCAACGTTAACTTGATTTTAAAATAGGACATAACTCGACCTAGGAAGACACAAACCCCATCAGAAGACGGTCTCTGTTTTTGTTTATTCGATCTATTACTACGTTCCGTGTAGGCGCCGGCGAGAGGTCGAGCAAGTACTTTTGTGTACTTAGTACACATAATAAAAGAAAGCCCTGGAATGTCAAATTTGATTTGATCTTTTCAAAATTCATATGAGATCCGTTATTTCTGTAATCCGAATTCCTAAATTTTATTATTATTTGCGGCTAAACACGTAAATTACGGATGATCACAATTTCGGGTTGCTTAAATTTGGGTCTCACACCACCTTTGTTTCTGTAAAAGGGTCATCCAATTACATTTTTTAAGTTTTTTTTTTTTGTCAGACTTTTTTTTTTTTTGAGTATTTACATGTTCAGTCATGGTTCCTCTTTTTTTCCCGTTCTGCGTCCTTAACGCTATATTCGGACAACTAAAGTAAGGAGGAATTGAATTTACACATTGCAAAATGCTTACAAGCATGAACAAGCTTCTAGCAATTTCCTCTGATTATTTCAAAGTCTAAAGTCACATCTAAATCTAAATCACATGTCTGATTTTATTGGTGTCTCAAAGTACAGGCTTGGCCGCTTAATGAGAGTGTAGGCCCTTCCTTAATGCAAATATACAAAATGCGTGGCCTCCTCTGCAATTTGACTCCCATATTCATTGAAGTCTCCCCCCCCAAAAATGTAAATCAACTTTATTAACATCTTAATTAAAAAAAAATTCAAACTTTACCAAAAACTACATGAGAGTTTGTGGCTACAATTCAATTCAATATAAACCATACTTAGTATGTCACAATAAATTGGACATTATTGTTATCCAAATGATATTTAGTTTTTCAGCATTAACCTATACATCCCTCGCACATCAACAATTTCATTCGTATCTTTTCTGCCATGTAAACAATTCGACTATATTTCCGAATTCCCACTTTCCCATTATTTTCTTCCTCCATTATTTTGAGATGCATATGTATGATTGCATTTTCTTTTTTTTAGCACTACTAAATAGAAGAAAATGGAGAAAATTGGGTGGACTATAAATGAATACGAAATGCATTATTAGAGACGCGGGAGGTGAGTGAGCGAGGAGAGGACATCATTGAATGTGCGGGGTCACTCGGATGTCCTGGGCTCGATGCCTTCGACCGTACAACGAAAGAGCTGGTTTGGGCCGAGATCTCGTCTTTTTTTTTTTTTGGGGTTGAAAGGGCCGAGATCTCGTCGACTTGTCCGCTTTTTTATCAAAATTTTCAATCGTTCCCAAGACGTAAAAATACAAAAATAACGTATCAGTCCCCCAAAAAATTGCATAATTTCAGGCGCTCTGAGATTGCAAACGGGCGACTATTGCAATAATCTGTAAATTGAGGGACTGATGGTGAGGAGTCGAGCCTCCGGCCAAGAAGAAAACTGGGAAGACTTTCGCACCGCCAATCGGACAAGGACGAGGAACGTTGAATTGAATTTGGAAGGGGGACCCACTTGCGGCCAGGTTGGATAACCAATCCCGCCGGTCAGTGTCGCATCTGTCATCCACTTCATTCAATTCGGGCGAGAATTCCATGCTTTCGACAGGTTTCACACCGTGCCCGGATCTCGTTCCCAGCTGGGTGCCATGTTAATCGGGAGTCGCCATCCCGGCGCAATCCAAAAACAAAATCGCACCGAATCTAATTGGCTAGTTTTGGATCGGCTTGTTTTGGGTGGTTCCTGAGAGACTGATCCAATTCCTAGTTTCACGTAAGAAGTCGGACTGTCTAAATTAGATCGATCAATATATTTAATTTTGAAACAAACTTCAGTTAGTTTTTTTTCTTTTAATATTGAGAAACTTACACTTATAAGGAAAAAGAAATCATTGATTTCAGGATTTGGTGGATCCCTTCTCGATCCCATAAACTAGGAACTTATACTACCCAATTCGGTTTCAGATTTAATGATAGTAATTAATCTATCCCTTTTGTTAATTGCTTCATTATTCAGTAAATACAATGCACGATGAATCTGAGTCAGCTCAAGAGGATGAGATAATTAGAAATCTTCATTCAAGATTTGCCGGACGAAAGTGGACATCTACCCTGTACGAACGATAAATCCAGAAAAACAGCCAAATTCTTCTGCCTTGGGATTCCCTCCCTGTCCCCTCTCTCTCTCTGAGTACTATGTGGGGACATCAATGGCGAATCATTCGAATGACAATGGACATCAAGGACCGAAGGGGTGGCCCGCTTCTTCCTGGAGCGGATTCAACGCGGAAACAGCAAAGATTTGTCCTTTGGACATCACCGCTTAATACACCACCGTATGTCAAACGGCTTGGACTTTGATTTCTCGTGCATATTTTCCAACGTGTTTGTTCACTAGACGATACTATAATGCATTCTTCTCCCGCAGCATATCTAGATGGTCAAGAAAAAGTTGTTGGGAGATACTGTTCCGCGATTAACTTACCTTACAAGAAAGATAGGCAGGCCTAATGCGGCTGATCATGGGAGTTGAAGATAAATTTGACCGCCCCTTGTCTCCATAGCCTCTCTCTTGTGGCCCGTCTTAATTACGAATTAAATGCTGAAGCGTGCTATAATTAACAAAGGGAGATATGTTATAACCCAGCGGAGCAAGCAGCAAGTTCTGTCACTGATCAAGGATGAAGAAAACGTGTGAAGATTCCATAGGTATCCGTATCAAACTTAAGTCAACTTTGATCTTTGCGAGAGAAGAAAGAAATCCACGACCCATCGATTTCTTTTTCCTGTTGTCACTGTTTCTTTGTCCTCTTTCGGATTTGTATAGTGATTGTGCAATAAAGAAAAACAGGCGCCAGCTTTTAAATGCGGATGAATCAGGTGCGTTCTTGAAATCCTGAAATGTCTGAGGGGCCGCACAACTCAGGGTTCATTTAAGTGTGTGCAACAAGCGAGGATCACAGGGAGGGGCCGGCTTTGTACCGTCTGTGAACAATGAAAGCTGATGCTCGCTTCCCATTTTGCCAAAGTTTCCACTTTTGGCATCTCCCTTCGCTCCTCCAATCTCGGAGTTGAGATGAAAAATGTCGTCCCGAATTCTTTCTGAGCTGATCTATGCCTTCTCAGTGAAATCCGGCTCTGCAAGTTGGCGACTTTCATGGTGTCAGGCTGTCAACTTCTGAGAAAAGCAATACACTCGTGAGCTCTCTCTCTCTCTCTCTCTCTCTCTCTCTCTCTCATGCTTGACTACCAGACTGAGGATTTTGAAGTTTGATGTCAATCTGGGTCTTGAATTGATTGGCCTTGCCTCTTTTATAGCCCCGGTGTTTTTCTTGTCGAACTTTTTCTTACTGCAAATTGGTTTCTGAAGTTTCTTATGCAAGTTGTTGCTGTCCAAGCATCTGGGTTAGTTTTCAGTCTATGCGCAATTTGCTCTGTTTCCTTTTCTTTTTTTTTGGGTGGGGAGACAGCTAGATTGATGGTGAACGCGTGATTCATTCAGGCTTAAGGCTTAAGGTTCTGCTCATTGCAAAGTTCAAGAAAGACCAAAAAGTTCTCAACTTGTTGGAGTTCACACTCTAAAAGGGTATAGAGGACGCACGTTTTGACTCACACCTTGTCACAGAAAGGCGTTCTGAGCCTCAAAAGGTTCAGCCTTCATGTTGCTGCGTCTTTATTTTATTTCTTCACATGATTCATGGCTAGAGAAAGCCATACAAGGGCTTTTGACTCTTGTGGCTTCAAGGGCATCCCGAGTCACTTTCTTCAGATTTCACAAGTCGCTAGATACTTGTAGAAAAGAAAAGGATGGTTCGTTGATCGGTACATAAATCAGTCTTTCTTGTGCGATAGATTTGCGTGATCAATCGCGGCTTTCACCGAGGGACAGAACCTGTACTCAAGCACTATGGGACGTGATAATTCAAGATCTGTCAGGTTTGTCTCTTCCTAGTTCCTGAATCTATGCCAAATTCTTGCTTCTTTTTGGATTCTGAATACCATATTCAATTGATTTGCCATTTTAGTACATGGCCATTTCTCAAGTAGGTTCAATCTTCAATATCTGACATTCACTCTAAACCAACCAGATTTCAAGAGGATCCTCATCCAGCAAGGCTCCCTATGGCAAAAGGCGATGGAATCGTTAAACCGAACTACAAGATTAATGAGAATAAGCTATATGAACAGAAAGCCACGCCTGAGAAAACAGGGAAGTCCATGAAAGCTAAAGTGCTGCTTAGAGTGTTTTCCGAGGATTATGAGAGAGTGAAGCGAAAAATTTTGGATCCTCGAGGGCAAACCATTCACCGGTGGAACAAGATTTTCTTGGTGGCATGTTTGGTTTCTCTGTTTGTGGACCCCCTCTTCTTTTATTTGCCTGTAGTTTGGAAGGAACAATGCATAGATATAGGGATACCGCTTGAAGTTGCCCTTACCATAGTAAGGTCAGTGGCCGATGTGTTTTACATGATTCAGATTTTTGTTCGGTTTCGTACTGCTTATGTCGCGCCATCTTCCCAAGTCTTCGGGAGAGGTGAACTTGTTATCGACTCATCGGAGATCGCCTTGAGGTACTTTCGCAAGGACTTCTGGATCGATCTTATTGCTGCCCTACCACTTCCTCAGGTAAAGATCTGGAATTTCTAGTACAAGTCATCGTCTGGCATGCTGAAAACTTGCTTGCGCACAATCGCTTACGGTTTTTTTTTTCCCTTCATTTTTATCAATGTTTCAGGTGCTGATATGGCTTGTTATCCCGAATCTCGATGGTTCAACAATGACTAACACCAAAAACGTCCTCCGTTTTATCATAATTTTTCAATATATCCCGAGACTCTTTCTTATATTCCCACTTTCATCGCAAATCATCAAGGCCGCTGGCGTCGTCACGGAGACAGCATGGGCCGGAGCAGCATATAATCTTATGCTTTACATGTTGGCAAGCCATGTAAGTACAGAAAAACAGAGAATCTCTAAGCAGTGTTTCCATATAATCTAGATGATAGCTAAATGGACGGTTTTGTATTTGTTTGATCATTCATGATCTCTCGCTGACATCATTTACGTATCCCATTTCAATCAAGATTAATATTAACTCTGTTAGTGCTCTTCTTCCTCTTATAAACAGGTTTTAGGAGCTTGTTGGTACCTGTTAGCAATAGAACGACAGGAGGCATGCTGGAGACGAACATGCGACGATCAGAAGGCATCTTGTAAGGACAGTTTCTTCGATTGCCGCAGGGCAAATGATTTAAACAGGATTGCCTGGTACCAGTCAAGCAACCTTACCGGATTATGCGATCCCTCGAGTGGTTTTTATGAGTTTGGCATTTATGGCGATGCGGTGACATTAGAAGTGACTCTGTCTCCGTTCTTCAACAAGTACTTTTACTGCCTTTGGTGGGGATTGAGGAATCTGAGGTAAGATAACAGGAGATTACTCTGTTTCTGGAGTTAGTTGTTCGTACCGATTTTCTTCTTTATATAGGTACAAGGTTTCGTGTTTGACTATGATCAATGAACATGCTCTAACATTCTCGCCTTACTGGATACGTCTGAAACTTTTCTCTAGATGCTTGATTATATCTGAAATTTAAACACTATGGTTGGAAGCGACAGATAGATTTGCGGAGATGCGTCTCTTTCTCTTTCCATCTCCACATTTATTGAGCTGAATATCATTCTCGTTCGACTACTGTCTAGTTCAGATGATGATCTTTTGATCGCACTTGCAGTTCCTTGGGACAAAATCTCTCAACTAGCACATATGTCGGAGAAATTGTTTTCGCCATAGTCATTGCGACTCTAGGGCTGGTTCTCTTTGCATTGCTGATTGGAAATATGCAAGTAAGAATGGATGACTCACTATTCTTCTTCTTTCATTTCCTATATGTGTTTTCCAGTCCAAAAATTTTTTTAGCGACTAAACAAGAATCGAAAGCGATGCGTGATGCTTCAGTTTACCTAAAGAGGTAATGTTAGAAACTAATGTGCTCATCTAACAGACATATCTCCAATCTACAACGGTCCGACTGGAAGAGTGGAGGATCAAGAGAACAGATGCAGAACAGTGGATGCATCACAGGCAACTACCTCCAGAGTTGAAGGAATCCGTTCGGAAACATGACCAGTTCAGGTGGATTGCCACTAGAGGCGTCGATGAGGAAACTATTCTGAAAGGCCTTCCCACGGATCTCAGGAGAGACATCAAGCGTCATCTGTGCCTTGATCTAGTTCGACGTGTAAGTCTGAAACTATCACGTCTAGGAAACATCATTGGTCATCTGTATGTGTTGTCCTATGGTTCCTAATTAAGTCGACATGACCACTCGAGCTTCGAGATGCCCACAACAACAAGAAATGGCTATTCTGATGTTAGTCAACTTAATCTGTGGGAAACTGATATCGATTTGGCTGCGGAATGCTGATACTCATGTCTGAATTGATGATTTCGCTTGTTTCTTGCTGAATAAACAGGTTCCGTTATTTGATCAAATGGACGAAAGAATGCTGGATGCGATCTGCGAGAGGCTGATACCCGCTCTGTGCACCGAAGGCACATTCCTAGTGCGTGAAGGTGACCCCGTCAATGAGATGCTCTTCATCATCCGAGGCCATCTCGACTCGTACACCACCAACGGCGGACGCACCGGTTTCTTCAACTCATGCCGCATCGGACCTGGCGACTTCTGCGGAGAGGAACTGCTCACGTGGGCCCTGGACCCGCGCCCGAGTGTGATTCTCCCGTCATCAACCCGGACAGCCAAATCTGTGTCCGAAGTTGAGGCATTTGCCCTCAGCGCAGAAGACTTGAAGTTCGTGGCATCACAGTTCCGGAGGCTGCACAGTAAGCAGCTGCGGCAAAAGTTCAGGTTCTACTCGCATCATTGGCGGACATGGGCCGCTTGCTTCATACAAGCTGCATGGCGCCGGTTCAAGAAGCGGAAAGAAGTCGCCGAGCTTAAGGCTCAAGAGAGCCTCACACAGGATGATGTTAAGGCTGCCGAAAAGGTCCCGACCAGCTCAGGACTGGCTTCATACGCGACTAGGATGGCCGCAAGCACGAGGATAAGGCGGTGGGCATAGCCATCCTGGCTCAGACTCAAGTGCCATTGCATCACTGCAGAAGCCGGCGGAGCCGGACTTCTCTGTCGATGACGATTGAGCAGAGAACGAATCGATGATGTATTGTACAAGAAGTTAACAGAAAGGGATGACATATGGTGATTCTTTCATTGATTGGGAGGAAGATATAGGAGAAGAGATAGTTACATGTTAAGACAGACATATTGTAGCCTATGCATATTGTAGCTAAGACATTGAAGACAGCTTGTCCTTCATTTTAAAAGTACAAGCAGGAGCTTCCGAGGCCAAATTTGCAGCAGTTATTATTTATGGTCGACGATGGTAAGAAATGTAAATGCTAATTCTGGGAAGATCGAAGTTGTCACATAACTAATGTGCTCCGTTTTAGATAGGAGGGGCGTAGGAAAATCACTAACACGCATAGAAAATTATTTTCGCTCAGATTGTTTTATCATTTTAAATCAATCACATATCAAGATAAATTCAAGCCACTATGAACACAAATGAGCGGTGCAACGTCAATAATCGATCTCTTGATCTAGAGTTCAAGCCTACATGAACTTGAAGTAGTAACGGTGAGTTACAAGTAAAACATGACTTAATCAACAGCTGAACTAAATCATAATAAATTTGCAAGTAGCACATGACTAAGTGCTACGCGCGCGCTTGCGTGTGTGTGAGAGAGAGAACCCAGAAAAAAAAAAAGAAAAAAAAAAAGGAAGTAAATTGCTTTGGAAAGAAAAGTACATTCAATCCAATGATATGGGATATGAGCAAAGCATTAGGAATTTAAAAGTAGGCCCTTCCTTTTGAGGTGGGGGACGTAACTTGGTTAGTTATTGAAGAGGGGCGGGTCCCTTTCTTGGTGTTTTTTGACTAATGGCCTGTTTTTTCTAAGTCCCTCAAGTGATTATTGAGAAGAAAGCATGTAGTTTAATCATCATCATCTCGAATTCAAAAGTAAAGCTCCCTCCACTTTGTTGAACGGAATATCAAAAAGGTCGTCGCGGTTCATAATTCCCGTCCCTATTGTACATTATTATATGCTAATCTTGAATCGAGGGTCTTCGTCCAGGTTAACTTTTGGAGCATTTTGGTGATTATGTTGACCATTCAATTGCTCCATTAACAGCTTGATACGATCTGTCCATAAGTTTAAACCGATTAATTCCCAAGACAGCGACTCTCGAGGTGAAGCAGTGGTCCCCCAAAACTCCATGCAATGTCTCAATTACGTGCATTATTCTAGCCAAAATTCGAATCCGACCATTAATTCCTAGACCCATATGACATGGATTCACATGCATGGGGTCGAGCTAATTTACTAAATGTATCAATTTGCGTGTGCACACTTGCTTCCTCTGAAATTAAGCACTCTTGTGCCCTGATGATTGAGGTTTGATTGAGCGGGAGAGAAGCCTACATTCTCGATCTCGTGCTCGTGGTTGAAATCGAATGGCTTCCTTGGCTATGCTTTATCTTCTCGATCGATATCGATCGCGACGGAATTTGATTTTGAGCCTGAGACAGACGATGGAAAGTGAAAAATCTAGTGGGGGCTCGGGATGATGAACATGTTGCGGAAGCGATGCAAGTGGGAACATGGTTGGAAGGAGATTCATCCAGAGTCAAACAAAGCAACAGAGAGATTCCTCCACTACTTTTCTCGCAGCAGGGGGAAAGAGCTGAATTCTTGTTGGGGGGGAAATTCCCACTTGACGACCTTCGACAAATCGCTTTCGACTGACGTCAAGAAAGCAGCGGAAAATGCAGTGTGCGAGCTGTTCTTGTTGCCCCACTAAAGAACGTTCCCATAAAGCCAACCTTTCAGACCAATGTGCTGCCGCCATAAAAGTTGGAGAAAGAAGAATTGAAAAAGAAATCTCCGGGTGGTCACTGCAGACCTTTGCGTGTGAATAGAGATGCTCTGCCCACATTCATGGAGTGCAGAGTCTCATCGTTCTACGCCAACTCAACTTCATGCTATTGGGGATCGAGTCATCCCGGCGTCAAAAGGGGATAAGCAAAGATGGGCGACCGCATTATATGTCTGCAGTGCCTGCCTCCTCCTTATCCCAAAGAAAAGCGGTCTCGCCTTTAGAACGAAACGAGTATCTGGAAATCCTTCTTTGTCAAAAGGTGTCTTTGAAGCTCTTTCCGAAATGGTTTCGATAGCTCTTGATTGGAGGCGTTGTGCTGGAATCGTTTAAGGAGTATTTTATACCCTGAAACGAAAGTGTGGAAACAGAGAGCGCATGAGGAGATGGCGGTGTGGTTTGGTCCAACCGAGAGTGAGAAATAAAGTATGGAGGGGAGTCTCCTGTGCATGCAAAGATTCCGCCGGCCATGGCGTGGGTGGTTGAGGCTTTGAGGGTGCAAAAAATTCAAATCAAAGGGAGTTGTTCATTCATCGTTTGAACGGCTAACATATTTGGAAATATTAGATGCATTTTTAATGACTCGATTGACCACATCATAAATATATTATTTCGAAAACAGAAAAGAATACGACGTCCATCTTATGTTATCAAGTCAAATGTCGTTCTCTCGATCATAATTGACGTGGCACGGAACGAATATACCGAATATTTTCGATAGGTATGCTAGACATGCATATTCTATCCCGTGGACATTTGTTCCTCCTAACTTCAAATCAAATAAATGGAGTCTGTGTTTTCATTGTTGCAACGTCCGGACATGGCTGGCAAGAGTTAGATTAGAGGACAGCCCTAGAATCTGTGTCAAGGAATTCTCCTTGGAGCAGTGGAGCCCGCAAGAGATAAAACAAAGGTGGACCCTACATGCATGGCTTTTGGGACTATGATTGAAGCTGCCAGCGCTAGGGTTGTGTTGATTTACATTGCCATAAAACGAGAAGAGCCATAGAGGAATCCTTCGTCCTTCGGTTTATACACAAACTCAGCTCCTCTCGTGTCAGGAATAAGAAAGGCCTTGCATATTTTTCATAAACACCACGGAGAGAGAGAGAGAGAGAGAGAGAGAGAGAGAGAGATGGAGACGAAGCAGTCATCAAAGTTCAAAAGCGTATGTGTTTTCTGTGGGAGCAGCCAAGGGAAGAAGAGCAGCTACAAGGATGCTGCTATCGAGCTCGGCAAAGAACTGGTCTGCTTTGTTCTTCTTCTTCTTCATCTTCTTCTTTTTCGCTTTAGCTATATACCCCTAATTCTCTTCGTTCGTTTTGGTGAGGCGAGTCCTTTACCCGAGAAAGTAAATTGATATTGCAGTTCGGTCCATCAAAACGACGAGTAACACCTAGTTGTTTTTCACTATTGAAGGTGTCGAGGAATATTGATCTGGTGTATGGAGGAGGGAGCATCGGATTGATGGGTCTTGTCTCGCAAGTCGTCTACAACGGGGGCCGCCATGTCATCGGGTGAGTGATTCCATCATGGTCATCGGATGAAATAGCGCTAAAAAGGAGAGCGAAATGATGAAGATAAGAGGGTTAAGTTCAGCGGTAATCAATTACGTTGCTTGTTTTGCAGCGTCATTCCCAAAACTCTCATGCCTCCAGAGGTACGTATTTCTAGTATGCTTACCTTTGAGAAAGTACCTTATGCATCGCTTTAGTGTCGCCAACTTTCGAGTAATAACAGAGCCAATCACTCACTGTATGAATCCCGACAAACTCGTAACCGGTGAACACGGAAGCCGAGTCCAATCACAAGTTAGGGGCCAAACGGGGGCCTGGAAGAAGCAAAAGAGCCTCTCTCTCTCTCTCTCTCTCTCTCCCTGTCTCTCTCTTCTTGCTGGAGCCTAGAGTGGGCTAGGTTGGTCTGACTGGCAGGAAACTCATCTCATCCCGTAATTTGTACGCTTGTACTGGTCCACGGCATTTGTCTGTCTCTGCTAGTTTTCACATGCCCTGGTTAGATTCCGTTGTGCAAAGTACTCTCACACCCTTGTATCTTCTTCGCACCGGCCTTTCACCCGTGTGAGCTAGTCCCCTCATCGCTTTTGTCAGTGTCCCGGCTTGGTCTCCCACCCACATGAGTTTCGTATTCAGTTCGAGGCTCGAAATTCTTGCATGTACCCGGCGCACGCAAGCCGAATCCATCTCGGCTTACATGCATCGGGGGCGAATGCTAAACTCGCTCCGCACGACGCATTGAGGGGCTTTTATCTTCATAGTGGAAAAGCTGTTTGTTTGTGGTGTGGCAGATAACCGGAGAGACGGTGGGAGAAGTGAAGGCGGTCGCCGACATGCACGAGAGGAAGGCAGAGATGGCTCGACGTTCGGACGCCTTCATCGCCTTACCTGGTTGGTGCACCCTTTGATCCCCTCGAACGATGTTCATGTTTCAGTAATGAATTCCATTCCATTCGGACCAAGATCCGGTCCCGATGAGTTGACCAATTCGGGCTTTAGTTTCGGCACTCGGCCCATGTTGAACCCAAGTGGTCTGGTCTGAATCGGACCCGCAGGCCACGACTTCAATTTTGAGCCTCGTCCTGGAAAATAGGAGGGAAATAATAGTAATTCATTCAACTCACCTCGATTTCTGGTCCAATCCAGTCCCACTCCAGAATTGGGGCCCGGACTAGAGGGACCGGTTCCTAGTTTCCAAAACCAAGGACCAAATTGAATGTCCTTGGAACTGGATTGATGGTCCAGTTCGGTTTCGCAACTTAGTGGGATTGGTCTACTTCAAAAGAGATAATGCCTCGAACTCTACAAGAGGTGAAGGAGATCTAGAGAAAGGGAAAGACTAAAAGAGAAAAAGTAGGCATGAGTGTGGTGCGAAAGGGAAAAATTGAAAGAGAGGGAGGTGTGTGTGAGACATTTAAAAAAAAAGAAAAGAATAATCAATCCAAGTGGTCCGGTTCGGTCCAATTCCTCCCTTGAGCTAGGAAAGGGACCGGCTTCTTCGAGAATTGGACCCAACTAGCTAGTTCGAAGTCCGAGTGGTTCTTAGTTCAGTCAATCCGTCTTACTTACCCCTAAACTCACCTAGCCAAAAGGGCAAAAAAGAATAAAATGTGTATAAATTACTCTCAGATTTATTTATGGCATATAAATCTCCATCAATTAGTAATCTAAAACAAAATAATTTTTGGGACGTCGATAAAATTGTATATGACTTTTCACAAGGGGGTTATGGGACACTCGAAGAGCTTCTGGAGGTGATAGCCTGGGCCCAACTCGGCATCCACGACAAACCGGTAATTCGTCTCTTCACTCCAGTAAATTTTTATTCTCCATTTTGGATTTCTAAGCTGATCTCGATTTGATAATCTTATCTTCTTGCGTTCCTATAATACTAAAAATTAAAATTTGGCAGGTGGGAATGTTGAATGTAGATGGATACTACAACCCCTTACTGCAATTCATCGACAAAGCAGTGGAGGAAGGTTTCATTAGGCCCAATGCACGCCACATCATTGTGACTGCCCCTAGCGCCAAGGACTTAATCAAGAGGATGGAGGTAATTAAGAAATCCCATTGAAATTAACACTTGGATTTTAGCAGTATTTGCTATTTCATTTTTAGTTCACTTCCAATAAATTTTGGTCGATTCATATTAATTCAGCCAAAGGAAAATTAAATCAGTGAGAAAGAGAATGGTAATCCGTCGAAAGATTGTGATGTGAATTCTGCAGGAGTATTATCCACGCCATGAAAGGGTGGCTCCGAAGCTAAGTTGGGAGATGGAGCAACTGGCCTACTCTACAGCGTGCGAAATCTCCAGATGAATGAGAAAGAAAAAGGAAGAAAATTGTTTAAAAAAAAAAAATCCTTGTCAAGTAAGGAAATCAATAGGATGACTCGAGAATTGTGGAATTTTGTAACCTCATTATTTCTCTTGTAAATTAAAAGTTGGCCTCAAGACAATAGGCTGTAATCTAGACCATGCATTTATTTAACGGTAAATGTTTCTAATCGCTCTAAGTTGGTATAGGGAAAGAATGTAACATTTTGCGGGATAACTGTCAATTGTTTCAATAGTTTAAATTATTATCGTTGATGATTAGGGATGAGCAAGATTTATTTACCAATTCCTCCACATTCAAAATTTAACTTCCTTTATTCATTGAACCTTCTCTTGTTGTCATCTTCCCAAGGCAAACCATCAAAGGAAAGGTAATGGATTATTAATTAAACTTGTAGTGCATCTCTTATGCCCATACCAATCATAACTTTGAGGTTTTAATTAAGTAAACATGCAATTTTAAATTTATCTAGGAAACCGTCACTAATCTATTATGGGTTGACTAGAAACCCAATTAAAATGCGGGAGAACTTTTGTAAACTAGATATTTCATGGATATGAGATTTGGTTACGCTAGATATATCTAACACATTTTTGTATCTTTTCTCTTTATTACAAAAATATTTTACAAGTAGTCATAGTCAATTTTAATCCTAATCTACTAACATGCGATAGTAATCATTTGTGTGCACAGACATTAATTTAACACTCAATAATTAATGCAATAAATAAATTGTTAGAAAAATGGTAAGAACATCAATGCGTTATGCTAAGCAAAACTCCATTATGTCAAATTCATCAAGTGTTCTACAAATTAGTGACTAAAAACCAAACAATATATGCGCGCCTTAAACATGATTTCTAAATGCAATGCCTATTAATTCTTTCTTAGGGTTTTTTTTTTTTTTGTTTAAAAAATGGGCATCCCTTAAATTAAATATTAGGTAAAATTCCAAATAAGGGCATCAGTACCCTTACTTTCTCAAATAAAAGCATGAAATGAAATTTGTTTCAAATAAGAGCTTAAAATATTATCATTTTTCTCAAATAAATGCACAAAGTTGTTATAGCTATTTCAAATAAGGACCTAACCTTGTTAACCAGGAAAATATTTTGATCGATTAGAGGTATTTTTGTCCAAACATATTTTAATTTTAATTTTAATTAAATTAGATTAAAAATTAAAAAAATATCATTTATTAAAAAAAAAAAACACAAGAGCCCTCTCACCGATGGGGCTGTGGCGATGGTCGGCAAGGGTCGTCGACCCCCACTCAGATGCTGACAAACCACAAGCGGGAGGGAGCCCTCCCTTTTGTGGGTTTCTTCTTCTTTACTGTTTTTTTTTTTTTTAAAGTTTTTTTAATGGAAAAAATGAAAAGAACAAAAAAAGGAAAAAAATGAAAGAAGAAATTACTCTTCACTAGTCGGTGAGTTTAGACCTTTCTTTGGGACAAAGATAGTCACTTCAAACCCTTATTTGAACCACTGGGGTTCGCCCTGTGCCACCCTTCCATTTTGGAAGAGGAGGTTAGGGGTTCAAATCCCCACCTTCTCGAGAGGGGATTGGAGTGGGGACGATTTCATTTCGGAGTGGGTTTCCCACGCCCGCAGGGAGGCGGGCAAAAGTCCGAGAGTGAGTGTTAGAGTAGGATTAGCGTGGGGACCGACAAAAAAAAAAAAAAAAAAAACCCTTATTTGAAATAAGGTGTACTTCATATCCTTATTTGAAAAAATGAATAAGTGATAAAGAAGTTCTAAAACTTGCAAAAGTGCAATCAAATCTTAAAACTTGTCAAATTGTTTTAATCGAGTTCTAAAATTAACGCCGTTGACTTTTTTAACGGAAAATGCTAACGTGGCGTGGACGTGGAATTTTAAATAATTTTTCATTTTCCACGTGGCTTTTTTTTAATTATTATTTTTATTCATTTTTTTTAAAGAAATTAGATTTAGGTACTGCATGTTTGTGTTCTTTTTTTTTTTTTTTTTTTTATGAACATAATTTCTGTTTTTTTTTTGTTCCGGAGAATAAAAAAAAGAACGTAAATGCGTTTGTTTGCGTTTTTGTTCCAAATCTATTTTTTGTTCCTGGAACAAATTTGGAATAGAAACAAGAAACAAGTTTTTCTTTGTTTATTGTTTCTGGAACACTTTTTGAAAACAAATTTTATCTTTCCTATTTCTTTCCTCTTTCTTTTCTTCTTCTTTTCTTCTTCTTTTTTCTTTGGCTAGTAGCCGACGACCGGCCATCGAGGGCCAGCGACCTCGCCGGGAGCGTCGTCGGCCCCGGCGAGGCCAAGCGTCGCCAGCCCCTGGCAAGGCCGACCTCGCGCCGGTCGGCGAGCTAAGCTCACCCAGCCCAAGGCGAGGCCGCTAGCCAAAAGGAAGGAAAAATTAAAAATAAAAAAAAAAAAAAAAAATTTAAAAATTTAAAAATATTTAAAAATTAAAAGAAACAAAAAAATCATACAAGTTTATCAAATGTGTTCTTGTTCTTTTTCTATTCTAGGAACAAGTTTACCAAATGTGTTCTTCTATTCAAAAATTGTT
Source organism: Eucalyptus marginata (assembly GCA_014182565.1). NCBI lineage: Eukaryota > Viridiplantae > Streptophyta > Magnoliopsida > Myrtales > Myrtaceae > Eucalyptus > Eucalyptus marginata. The sequence goes on along the minus strand of CM024586.1, from coordinate 37,129,272 downwards.
CCTTAGAATAGAAATAGTTTTTTTCTATTTCGTTCGCTTTTGAACGTAACGTTACCAAACGCACCCTTAAAAACTAAAAAAAAGAAAAGCAAAATTTATTTATAAAAATTGTTAAAAAAAAAAAAAAGACAGCTCCTCCTTTGCCATCGCCGCCTATCGCCGGAGGGGCCGGCAATCGTCGTTGACCCTTGTAGGGGTGGCCAGCCCTCGCCCGACCGGGCGAGGCCTTGTCGGCCCTAGGCGAGGACCGGCGACCCTCGCCGAGATCTGGCGAGCCTCGCCGGCCCCGAGTGAGGGCCGACGAGGCCTCGCCCAGGGTGGGCTGTGACAATATGATTTTCCACTTCTATTTTCAGTTGAATAAATCGGGCTTTTCATCAACGTGCCTAAAGTGCTATTCTCTGAGCCGATCACTCAGGTGATAACTAGACTAGTTGGAGAAATTATTAAGGGATTTTAATGCATAGGCTTGAGAATTTGACCAGAAACCGACTGCTCAACCGTGTTAGTCTATAAGGGTCATTGCGGCACAATCGAAAATCTATCAGAGACCGGAAACATGTCGATTCAATTGAAATATGTAATTAGGCATGGGTGATTCCACCTAATTACAAAATTCTCGTCGATCGGTACTAAATCGATTTTTGTGTCATTTTGGTACCATATGCTCGTAATTGAAACCTAGAGATTTTCATGGTAACCGAGAGTCGCCAATGAGTCGAAGATGTACATTGTGGCTCGGAAATAAACGGCCACGGCCAATTGCACCGAAAATTCCCAAAAACTACCCAATAGTTTAGGTCGCACTAAAACCACATATGACTAAATTTAACTGCGAAATTTATTCTGATTTCAGAAATTGAGAACTCTAATGTGTCACAATTAATCCTAGGAATATTGTTGCATCTTTTTTTCAAGAATTATTGACGATGGAAATTATTGGTGAGAATTTCCAAATGCAACAAATTAAAAGAAAAAGGGGAAGGCCACATTTTAAATAGGTTTTTGGGCCTTTAGTGTGGAACATTTGGAAAAGAAATTATAAAGACTTAAATGAAGAATTGTTCTTATTAACTAAGATGGTAAAAGGATAAAATGAAAAAGGAAAAGTTAAGGGGATTAGCTGCAAATTCGGATGGGTGCCCCTCAAGAGAGATTTCACCAACGTTTGCATCTCATTTGGGCAAGATAAGGATGCGTGAGATGTGTGGGCCACTTGAGAGTGATGTGGGTTAAAATTCCATGGAAAAAGTACCACAAGACTTGGAAATTAGAGGGAGAGAGTGGCCCTCCATGAACTGTTTTTCTTTTTCCTCTCACCCCCTTCCGTGCATCTTCTTTCCCCTAGACACCGTGCGACACTCCCTTCTCTTTCTTTCCTTTCCTTTTCACAGCCACAAAATATTCTTCTTCTTTAATCTAGTTTATTCGGCCCTTCTTGTTTCCTCTTGGACGACAAACCGGCGACCTCGAAAACAGAGGAATGCATTGTCTTGACATTACAAAATTACTGGATCCATAGAAACTTCGACCCAACTACCTCCATGTTTTATTTCTCTTTTTCGTGGCCTTTAATTGACGGGCAACCATCTCCACCAGCAAGTCCACGACCCTAAAAAATCAGTGCCGCCATTTCCTCTGTTCGCAAGAAAATCTCCAGTGCAGTTCACGACTTCCACAGTTGCTACTCTTGCATTACTCAGCAGCCACCGACCGAAAACAAGACTCCTCAGCCCTGTTCCGAGATAACCAGAGCCACTCCGGCGTGTCCCCGGAGGTTACGGCTTGACCGTTGTTGCTCAGCCAACACCGGTAGCTTTGGAAATCTAGTTAGGTGAGTTAAATTCCTAACTCTTGATTAGGGGTTAATTACTCTTGCTTAGGAAATTATCTAGACTTAAGGATGGTTTAGGTGAGCTTAAATAGGGATTAGTAATACTCTATACTAGTTAGATTGGTATTATAATGGAATAATATCAGCCAAACTAGGGAGATTCGCACCGTTGAGAGTGAAATGTTCGAAAACAGTAGCTATTCTGCAAAACTGATTCCTGGACATTTGCCACTTGCAATTTTTGTAAATCAAAATCGGTCGAGAATTTGAAGTTGAGGTCTTCTAGAGAAATGTTTTAGACACCATCAGCTATAACATATATTTTTCTCAAAATTTTTAGAAACCCAGAAGCAGGAGGTATCAGCTCCGTTGTCTTCAAACAAAACTGCAATTTTCGCTGGGATTGATGACCTGTAAGGATTTTAGGGGTTTTTATTGACTCTTGGGTTTTGAATTTAAAAATTTTTCTTCACAAAAGTTGTTTTTCGCCTCTTCTAGTTTAACATACTCAAATTTCAAGTCAAACAAACATGTTTAAGACCTCGAACCAAATTGATTTTGGAAAACAGACTTCCTAAGAACATACCGAATTTTGGCGCAAGATTGAACGATTTATTGGGCCAAATCTAGAAGGATCTGGGCTTCGGTGTCTTCACGAAAAATGTTCATTTATGTGTCCTTTAAAACATATTCAAAATTGAGAATTTTCTGAACTCGATTGATTAGATTTCCGGAGCTAAAACTGGGGACGCGCAAGTGAACAGTTCTACCAATTATGGCCGGTGGTAGTTTGTGATTGTTTTAATGCTTTGTTTGTTGGAAATGGTATATATATGATGATGTGATTGAATTATGCCATTGAATGATGAATTATGAGATTGGGTAAATGCATAAATGATATGAGATCCCGTCACGAGCCTTTGGGGCCGAACGATGCTCCTTCGGGAATGCCGTCTCGGTGTAGACGTTGCCATGCTCGATGATGCGAGACGATGCCCGGCCAGGCCGGAAGACCACTAACTGTTGAGTTGGCCGTGGCCGATGGGTCGAAGTCCGTTGAGGCTTATGAACGATGAAAATTGAGGGACCTAATTAGGAGACGGAATTGTGTGGTGCGGTATGGGACGTATCATAATAATTTAGTCTGGTAATTGGGGGCCCATGTGATTGTGATATTATGTACGCCCATGCATATACACATGTTGAAATGTTCCTATGATATGTGATCTCAATACAGTTATGTACAATTTGATTGATACTGACATGCAGGAAAATGTCGGTGTTAAGAGAATTATGGGAAATATGGTTATGATGCATGTGGGTGTACTTTTCTCCTAATCGAGATTTAGGGGATAGACTTGCTGAGACGTTATCTCACCCCGTCGTGGGCTAAATTTTTCAGGTTCCTAGATGGAGGAAGGCCAGGTGAGGTACGGGGTTCTGCAGAAGGTGGAGTTTAGGTCCTTCTATATCCCCTATCGGATTTTGACGGGCCTTCCATTGGGACTGGATGGTGGGTGACAGTTCACCCTATGGATATTGAGAAGTCCGACAGGGTCTAGGGGACTCTAGTCCCGTGGACGAGGAGCTTAGTGCGTAGTTAGCCTAGTAGCTCTTCTTTTTGAAATAAACCCATGTTGTGTTAGACTTTTCTATATATAAACGCTGCCGTATGATAAGTATGTTTTGTGAAAAATTGCATCTTACATTTCTATCCCACTTATGTGTTGTCTAGAGATTGTTATTACGCTTTCGCATGTGCAATAAAATAAATGGATCGGCGACACTTCCTAGGACGTCGCAAATTTTATCGACCACCAAGGGATGCACACGTGCTCGAGGTTCGGGGTGTGACACGAGCAATGGTTGCCGGCCCCCACGGGGGGCGAGGCCTTGCTGGCCCCCCGCGAGGGCTAGCGTGCCCAAATCTGGGCACCCTCGCCGGCCCCTCTAGTGATGGGCGATAGCTGCCATTTTTTTTAACTGTTTTTTAAAATATATTTTAAATTTTCTTTTCTAATTTTTAAATCTAATTTTAAAAAAAACCACATGGAAAATAAAAATTAATTTTAAATGTCAAGTCAGCATTTTCCATTAAAAAGTCGATGGCATTAACTTTAGGACTCAATTGAAACAATTTGATAAATTTTAGGATTTAATTGATTTTTGCATTTTTTTCAAGTTTTAGGACTTCTGTAGTACTTATCCCAAAAAAAATGAGAGAACTTTGAGCCCTTATTTAAAAAAAGGGAAAATATCACAAAAAACCCCAAATTTCGCTCAAAGTGACAAATTTACCCCAAACTTTTTTTTGTGACATGAAAAACCCAAAATTTTACAAATCGTGACACATTTACCCCTACCAAGGGTATTTTCATCTTATTTTTTATGTTTTTCATTTTTCTTTTTTTTCTTCTCCTTCTCTCTTCCCTCCGCAAGCCATGGAGGAGCCGACAAGGGAAGCCGGAGTCTAGCGAGGGCTGCCCTCATCGGCGTCGCCCAACCCAACCGAGGGTCGCCCTCGCCCAACATCGGTGAGGGCGGCCCTAGCCAGCCCAGGTGAGGGTGACCCACGCCCGACGTCGGCGAGGGTAACCCTCGCTTGACTTTAGCTTCCCTCCGCCGGCTTCACCATGGCCGGCGGAGGGAAGAGAGAAGAAGAAAAAAAAAGAGACCAAAATGCCATATAATTTAGGGTAAATGTGTCACATGGATATAAGTTTAGAGTTTTTTATGTCACGAAAAAAAGTTTGGGGTAAATGTGTCATGGTTGGCAAAGTTTGGGGTTTTTCATGTCACAAAAAAAAGTTTGGGGTTTTGGTTGGCAAAGTTTGGGGTTTTTCATGTCACAAAAAAAAGTTTGGGCTTTTTGGTGGTCTTTTCCCTTAAAAAAAATTTCTACTTCAAACCATTTTTTGAGAAAATGAAAACACTTTATACTCTTATTTGGAATTTTCTCTAAATACTATGACAATGTGAGTTTGATCTACCATGCATTAATGGACTATATATAATTTTAAATGAAATGCAAGCTCCATTAATAACTTAAATATAATAATAAATTAGGATTAATCATAAATTAACCCTATTATTTAAACTCTGTGGGACATTTTTGTATTTTCCTTTTTTTTTTTTTTTTTTAGAAACAAGAGACTAAACTCTAGGACACTAACATGACCTAACGATGCAATCTAATTATATTTGGTATTTTATTTTTATGATTTGAAATAGGAAACACCCTAAATTGACTTTGACCAATAAGGAAATAATGTATATTAAATCCTAATTATGAACTAAATGAAGCTTACGTTTTTCCTAAATTAATAAAAGACTCTAATGCACTTAAGATATGAATTTCTAAGTTAAGAAACATCCATGAATGTAATCTAAACTAAATGCTATGCAATCTTTTTTATATTAATTTTATAATATGCACATGCCCAATCTAATGATGTATAAAATCTAACACCCCACATAATAGATTATATTAATTTTTTTTTATTTTTAAATAAAGAAACAAACTTAATTGAGGGTTCAATCTTTAGTAGACCATATCCCCAATTATATATATATTAATATCACGAAAAATGCCAAACTAATACACATCTGACAAATTTACCCAAAACTAATTTTTTTACCATCAAAAACCTCAAACTAGTACATTTGCAATAAATTTACTCTATATTATTTTCCATTAAATTGGATTAATATCATACACGTGTGACCATCAATTTGTAGTTTTCCATGATATTAATCCAATTTAACGGAAAGGAATGGAGGACAATTTGTCACGGGTGTACTAGTTTGGAGTTTTTCACAATATTAACATTATATATAATGACTCAAATAAGGAAACTGCTTATTTGATAACACCCAAGTAAATCATGTCAAATTGAGTTAGAATCAAATAATTCAAACTACAAAATCAAATATTCAGACTAATTACACCTATGACGAATTTACCCTAAAGTAATTAACCCCAAGCTGGTACATTTGTAAAAAAATTACCCTCTTTAATTTTCAGTAAATTGAATTGATATCATAAAAAATCACAAATTGATATACTTATGACAAACGAAATGTAAAATCCTAAACTGATACACTCAACAACCATCACGTGTTATAAAACTCATCAATTTAATAGTAAAATTTAATAGAAACTAACGAAAAGTAAATTTATTATAGATGTACTAGTTCGGAGATTTTTGTTGTCAAAAAATTATTTTAGGATAAATTTATCATAGGTATACCGGTTTAGAGATTTTTATAATTTAACCCTATACATAATGATTCAAACAAGGAAATTGTTTATTCGATAACATCTAAGTAAATCATGTCAAATCGAGTTAGAATCAAATCATTTCAAACTAAGAAATTAATATTCAATCGATTATAGTTTTGGAAACTACTTTGATAGGAACTTTGACTCCAATTACGACTGGCAGCATGGAGGATCACAACTGCGATCGGCTAGGGTGGGCGACGGTGAAGGCCTGGACACGATGTCGATACAACAACGTTGTCAGTGTCAGGCGCCATCGACTTTGAACTTTTCTTTCTTACATGCTGTCTCTAATGTCGTGGACCTTTCTCTATTGTATGCCAACCTCCTCTAATGTCCAACCTCAGGCTTTTCTAGACTTAGAATTAGGGTTTTCTCAAGGAACAAATCAACGCATCATTTTCCTACTTTAGACAAAAGAGATATATTGACTTCACTCACCTTAGGAAATTAAGATGTCACCTTCTTATTATCTCCACATAATTAAAATCGTCAAAGATAATATCTTCATTTCCTCCAAATTGAATTAGATAATGCAATCTCTCCTACTTCGGCATGCCCGTGTGCTAAGCACATGCAATTTTTGGTCATATGGGGGTATTCAATGGGCTTGATCAAATTTTATGATCCTGTGGGCTTAGTTTAATTAAGCACATAGCCTCCCCTACTCAAACTTATTTAACGCCAGTCTAATTTAAATGCAATTTTGTGGGCTTTATTACTAATAGAATGCTCCTAATATGCAAATGTAATTAATAATATTCTTGTTTGGGGGTAGGGGTTGAGGCAAATCCCTAATTTTCTATGCAATAGATGGGGTCACCAAAATTTAATTGTCAACATATTTTAACAATTTGCATTAGGAAATGGTCGAAAAACATAATGTCCGTGCTGATACTTTTAGCAAAATTATTCACAATTTTTCATAGGCTCGGCACCTTCCCCGTGTAAACCTTCGCGAGTCAAATTTAAGGCATCATCTTTACTTAAAGTGCTATTTGTTAACTTAGAATCTCCATGACATCAAATTGTTGTACGATTTCTTTGATATTGTAGCTGCGGTATTTTCAATTTATAGCTCGAACTGGCCCGCCTAATTTGCATGACAAACGCCACACACGTGGCCAAAAAATCTGATGCTGGAAATAAAAGTTGTCATCCCAAGATAAATCGGAACAAAACGTAAACTCAATTGTGTGTCATCTTTAGAGAATTACTTGTTACCAACCGACATCGGACATTCCCGATCTCACCAAAAAAAATTCATGTTACCATCGAACGGGTTGACCTGGAATTAGAAGGATTCGTTTGAACTTTAGATGCACCGTCCTCGTCTACATAAAAACACTAATTTTGTACTTTGATTTGTTCTCTCAATTAAGACGGATCCGTTAATTTCAGAGGCTTGGCAAACCCTAAGAACCAAGGACAAAAAAAATGCTTTGATTACATTTGACCCTTTTTTTTTAATAATTGTCTCGAAACAAGTGGTTCACCGTACGGCACATCCTAGGTGATCAACTCGAGAGACTCCGACGCACATAAGAATCGAAGTCATAGAAAAACCATGTGAAAATGCCTCGACAGAGCATAATTAGGCATCACTCCACTTGTGGGTTTTCTAGACATGAGATCCAACCCATTTCCAGAGAGACCTCAGAATTCGGATACAAATGCATTTCAAAATAAGGAGGTTGTACCGAGCGGAGTAAATGGGGCCACATGCTGATCTTCTCCCCTTTAGACTTCTTTTATCTACGTTGACATTGTCTGGTCTTAATGTTAGAAAAGTCTTTTGGATGTTCTTTTGGGTGCAAAGGGTAAAAGAGGATGTCCGGCGCCTAACGAATCAGAAATTACCAAATGAGTTCGTTCCTACAGGAGGGACAATCGTAGATGTCAAGAGGGTCCCTTTGATCACCTACAGAAATCTCATGGTTTCACTAAAACTAGGTGCTGCAGCTCGAATTCACATTCAATCCCGTCTCTGACAGGAGTTTGGTGAGACACTGGTTGTGATGACCCAGATCCGGGGCAGTACGGAGGAACGGACTAAGATCGCTTTGATAGTACGCGGGCGAGGCTAAGGGCATGTCTCCCGTCCCACGTCGCTTAGGGGAGAGTCTTGGACTAACTTATAAGGCTTTGGTGTCTCTAACTGTACATACGCATTTTCTTGGGGTAGTATGGGTTGCCCTGAAAAAAACAAAACCGTGAGGATTTAGTGTCTCAAAACGGACAATATATGTACAGTGAAGACCCGGGTCCTTGCACCGGTTCTCAGCTCGATGGATCTAGGCTCCTGGGCCATCACATTCGCGGTGACCATCTGTATCGCAAGAGAAGCTTTTCGACCGAATCTCCCGTTTTTGCATCACGGATAAGAGACCTCCTGCTGCCATCATCGATGAGGAAATTCCCATGCAATCGTCCTTTCTCTTCGTGGGCTCGCGTTCGTTGTATCATCGTTCAAAAGTCAAAGAGGAGTCCACATCGAAACGGACAGTTTTTGGATTGCTTGCGATACTTTAGTCACGGCGGTTCGGCTTTTTCTACTTAAAAGTCCACGTTCAATAATAATCCAAGACTATGCCTAGCGAGTCTTTTACGACTAGGTGTGAGTTTTGAACATGAACATGGATGGACAAATGATAGTGGAATCCAGCGTTTGGCGCGCTCGTTGAAATAAACTAAGAAAACAGTGCTTCTACCTTAAAAATATTTAAAATGGCGAAAGGAGACTGTTGCGAAAAAAGAAATGTAGAAGGAGAACTACAAGGAACTGGGCTCGAGACTTTTGAACTAGAAATTACGTTACCGTTAAGTTGTTCTAGCTAGAGGATGGCCAGCTTTCTTCTTCTTCTTTTTCTGTAAAATGGGGTATTCTAAACTTTTTGAGTTAGATGCTTGTACAAGTGTACTCAAGTAAGACTTGAGCCACGGGATGGAACACGTAACTCTCGATGTTACTTTGAGTAGGGAGAGACTATAATTTGATCACGTGATGTGTAGTATCCGAAAAGAGCACCAAATAGTATGGACAACTTTTTTAAAAGCCTACCTGAATCCGTAAATTTTAAGTCAAGAGCTGCGTTGGTCACATGATACATTTTACATATTTTAAAATTTGGTCATCGCATGACTAGATGTTCTTCATTTTTGCACCAAGAGATGTATTATTTGATCAAGAACTGTACTAAAGGTCTTGAAATGCGCTAATCAAGCCCGTGGTGCTACACCGATCCATAGTATTCAATTCCTCTTCTTCTACTTCTTCATCTTCGTCTTTGCTTGTTAGGTGTGGCTTGCTGGGTTCCACGAGATCTGCAGCAAGTCAAATTCTGCCATCTGGCCTCGAGTCAAGGAGGGCCGACGCGGTGCGATTTGGGCAATTTAGAAATTGAAAATTTAGTTCTTCTTTGGGGACGAAATCGGGTTGACTTTTGCTTCTGGGGCGTAGAGTTTTGACCTACGGATGATTCTATTTCGTTACAGAAATAAAAATAAAAAAATGGAAAATGAAAAAAAGTGAAAAGCCCATGGGAGAGAGGCACGTGCACGTGTGCGCGGAATGCATGGCACGTGACATCTCCTCGAGGCCTTTAATGCTGAGTGTTATGGCACCTCGGCAAGCTAAAAATTGATGAGATTCGCGATTGATATTTTAGAATGTCGAAGTTAAAAATTGATGAGATTTGGATTGATATTTTAGAATGGAATTAAACATTGGTCAGAACTCAGGTAGTTTTTTCTTCTTCTTCTTCTTCTTTTTTATTCTCAAGAAAACATGAATTTTAACAATATTTTTTAAGAGAATAGTAAATAACTCACCGTCCTAGCTAGTGATTAATGTGAAAGAAATTTCACGCCCCTTCTTAATTCCTGAAGGGTAATTCTTATTGCCGGTTGAATGTCAAAGGTCTTGAGGCTCGAAACCATTTGGAAAGCGGATCCAACTGTTGTGAATACCTAATGACTGATCGGATTCTAAGTGTACGTCGGCCTCTTTTATGCTTACTCGATTTAAGTTCTCTAAGTGCGGAAAATTGATTTGATCGATGTGAGGAACTCGACAATTGCAACATTATCAAAGCCATGTGCATCCCATCACCATATTATACACGTAGGGCATGGTTTATTATCCTCGTTGTCTTTTCCAAGATAATTACAAAAAATATTATAAATCTATTATATTTATATCAATTCAGTCATTAGCCTTTCAATTTGACAAATTTAAACATAAACATTTTGACGATTTGCTAATTTAGCTCATCCAGCTAATTTTTGCTAAAAAATCATTGACGTGAATGCTGACCGTCCTACATAGCATAATAGACACTAGGCCAATTTTAACGTGGACAATTTTTAGAGTTTTTATTTTTATTTTTTGTATTTTTTTTCTTTTTCCATTCCTTTATTTTCTTTTTCCTCTGCTAGTCGTTGGGCCTCTACAATGGCTAGCAATACCACAAGAGAGGCTTGCCCACGCTGACCTTGCTAACTTCAAGCAAGGCTTGAAAGTGGTTGCCCCTCGCTCACCTCGGGTGACCTCACCAGAGATTGATGATGGTCGCCTACACCAATTTCAAGTGAGGTCACCCCTTGCCACATCTCGACAAGGTGACCCTGCTAGCCTTAGCCAACCTTGCCCTTATGAGGGCGAGCCTCACTTGATGGGTGAGGTTGGCCCTCACTTGCACTCATCTATGGTTGGTCGCCGACTATTGTGGAGGCCTAGCAACCGACAAAGGAAAAAGAAAAGAAAAGAAAAATTATAAAAAATTCAAGAAAAATTAAAATGGTAAAAATTGTTCATATCAATGCTAATTGTGTTGCATAGAATTAACCAGCCCACTTTAGCAATTTCAAGCCAAAATTATCTAGATAAACCAAATTGACAAATTGTCAAATTGTTTAAAGCCAAATTGATAAAATGCAATAGATTTGAAACTTTTTTATTTTGTTGTAACTTTCCCCTTTTCTCCTTTTGCCACCAACGAAGTAAAGGGCCTTGTTTACTTTCTTAATTTCCAAGAATTAATTGACACTTCTCTTGGGTTCTAATTTGTCCTGATACGTTGTAAACTTGCGCAAATCTTGCCATATTACAACGGTGATTAACCAATGATCATTAGGAGAATGAGTGAAGTCTTAGTCGACATGCTAACATATGGGCAACAAAAGTTCAAAACCCTTTAATTAAGCAACGTATGAAATAAGTCAACGCCAAAGCACTATCCTCCTCAACGACAGTGCTTCTTAGTAAAACCTCCAACATTCGGTCGAAGTCAACGAAAGGCGAGGGCTTATTGTCTTTTCTTTCTCGAACACATTCCAACTACTAATTAAGTTGATTTGAGAGAGAGAGAGAGAGAGAGAGAGAGAGAGAGAGAACAAAAGTATAAACGAGCTCAACATGGAGATGTTAATTAAAGAAAATTAGTTGATTGCTTCTTCTCATTGATTCGAAATGGACCCAGAGAATTAACTCAAGGAATCACTTTATTTGATGATGTTACTATATAAGGCACAAAAAGTATCCAAGGAGTTAAATATGTGACAGTGGAATGAAACTTATGATATCTTTAGAAGTTGCGTCGCTTAGATTTAATGCCCTCTAAAATGTGACAATTGTGCATGCCATTATAGGCAGATCTCTCTTCACATGTGCGGGCACATAGAATTACAGGTGTATCTTTAGAGCGTTGAAAGAAAGATGGTAGGCTGGTAGGCTAGGCCATAGCCATTTCTATGGAGATATACATTGACATTCTACTCCTATATCGACTCTTAACTCATAAAAAAAGAATAATAGATATGCTCACATGGCTATAGACCATAAAGTCAATAAGCTGAATTTTGAAGAGAAGTGTGATTAAGCAAGAAATCAATTTAAGAGTCATACATAACGACAGTCGAATTGAAGCATGTAGTATTTGGAGAAAAACAATTAAAGACACGAGTTGGTATATAAATTTTCTGGTTCATACATTTTTAATGAAATAAGAAGGTGCTAATGAGTGCGAGTTCATATGAATCTCGACATGAGTTCACATGGTTCTAGAACGTACCACCCATTTTTAGGTACACCCATCATTTAAGAACTCTTCTAATCAATTTGTGTTGGGGAGAATATTGATGATATTCCATAATTTCACACCTAAGAAGGTCATGTAAGGTACGTTTCTTTCGTCTAAAATGAATGGTTTGGAAAACATTTTCTTAAAAATAATTTATATCACTTATAAAAATGATAAACAAAATATATTTTTATCATTCTTGAAAACGTTAATGGAAACATTTGCATCGACTAATTCAAGCGATATTAATGATTATTTTTAGGGAAAATATTTTTCAAATTATTCATTTGCCACAAAACATATGAAATCTTACTGATTACTCAACTTTATCATTTATGCAGGAGTCACACACTTAGTGAGACAAATGAAGTATATCATATTCATCTTTGCCTAATGATTTTCTAGGGCTTCTTGTCATCTAAGCGGTTTCTTCACCCTGGTTAGTTTATTATGATTAGTCCGTTATACTTATCCTATTTTTCTGCCGTTCCTCTCTCTCCCTCATATTCTGCAACTTCATTGCCAACTTACCGACCAAAGAGAAATAAACAAAAAGACTTGACCAACAAGGAAAAAATATATGTGGTCTCTTTCTTTTTTTTATCTAATTTTCCAGAACTCTCGTTCAAATTCCTTGAACCATCCATGCCAAACCCATTTGTACTCTTCTCTCCCGCAAGCTAAATACAAACGATCCAGTCATCTGTTTTCTTGCATTCAACTTGCCCATAAAGTTTGGCAAGATAGCATTAACAAAGTCCACATTTCTGCTAATTTCATCTACAAATCTTCATGCAAAGTCAACCTTTCGCCATACGAAGATCGCATATATATCTGTACTTTATGTATCTCCCCCATTACTCAATTGACCTTGCCCAATAGTTTTCTTTTTTATTTCTCTCTTCTCATGCATCTTGCTTAGACGGTGGCGGGAGGTCGAGGTCCCTAGCTCAGCTTTAGCTTGATTTGCTGAAGAAGAAATCAAGCTCAAGCAATCCCATTTTTCGCGTGTCCCAGCTAATCGGTTCAATTTTTCTTCCTCATCAAGGTACTCTGTTTTGACTTCTTAATATCGTTTGTTGTTTCCCTTTAATTTGCTTCATATCTGTTCCAGTTTCTCTTGTCCTCAGTTCACATTTTCGCCGCTTGTCGCTTGCATTTCGTGTACTGAACTTCTCCTGCTAGAAACTTGAGATACCCATCGAATCTTGTTCTTGGAAAGTGGGTTTGACGAGAATTGGGGAATTTAATTGGGATTTGGGTTCCACCGATCTCGTTAAGTTAGTTTAATGAAGAAGAAAATCTAATGAACCTGAAAATTAGATAATATATGACTAGAACATGAAAGCAGTGTTACATAATACTGCTAACCATGTTAGTAATACAGACAACTGCCATCAATGCAAATGACACCTACAATCTACAAGCAATTTGTTATGCATTTTTCTACTTAGATGCAAATGCAAATTGTCTCCAGCAGTGCCTTTTCAGGTCCAGAATTCTTACGTTGTTTTTCTATTGGCCTAGAATTCTGCGGAATTTAATTCAACATCTCCAGATGTCAAACTCAAAACCAATTGAGAGAGAGAGAGAGAGAGAGAGAGAGTTAAATTTCTATGCAGTAGAGAGAAGAAACGAAGTGCCAAAAACGCAAGGAAGCCCTATTCTCCGGCATCAAAAGCGGCTTTAAAATGGTGTCTTGAGCGTGGGAATGTATGAGAAGAAGTGAAGATAACGCGTCCCCACCTTCTTCTTTCTTTCATTTAATCAATGATTAATTTTAAAAGTTCTTTAACGAACACAAACAAGTTTAGCCCATGTGACCTTTGGTGCCATTTCTCATGGGGCGGGCTGCTTCATTTCTACATTTTTTTCGCTCCCTCTTTTTAATTATTATAAAGGCACAAGATCCATGGCACCCTCAAATGCAGTGGTCTACCACTCTCCAAAATCCCTCAGACACCTCTTAACCCTTCGCCTTCTCTTCTCTGAATCAGAACTGAGATATCTATCGGTCATTTCACCGGAATCACACAAAAGCCGCACATATCGAACCGTTATTCGCTTACTTTGGATCATAGAAGTTGTGGGTCGGTCTCAAAATTTGATCTTTATGCACATTTCATGCCTCCGCTCATTGAAGTAGTATGGACTGTATCGATGGTTTGTTGATTCTGTTTTCTTTTTCTTTTTAAGTTCCTCGCAGGGTCTTGCGTATGCACAGGACTAAATCCAAGAAATGGGTTTAGTCCGAAACGCAACCATGAGAAGCGGGGATTACTTGGAAGGCGTCTTGACCGACTACGTTAATGGCAACAAGGCCACCAAGATGAAGCCCCAGCGGAGCTACACAGGCCGCCTCGTCACGTGCCTCACCTTCCTGCAGTTCGCCTTCGCAGTCTACGCGACCTTCCTGCTGTACTACATGAGCCCCGCGATCGACCTACGGTCCAAGCCGGATTTCGCATGGGCCACGCGCATCGCACAACAATGGAAGCAGTTCATAATCCCGCCCCATGTACTGAGCCACTACCAAGAGTCAGCCAACTTCGTCCTGGGGTCCGAAATAACTCCGCTGGTCAGCCCCACGGAGGTGTGCGAGCACGAGAAGATCGAGTTCGAGCAGAAGAAGTCCAACGATGCGGTGATGATCAAGCTGAAGACAGAGCTCTACGACCAGGTCTTGTCATTCCAGAGCAAGAACTTCGGCACCGAGACCCTGGCTCAGCTCATGGCAATGAAGTCCAAGTGGGACTTGAAGGGCCCGAACCGTCCTAAAGTGACCGTGATCTTGAACCACTTCAAGAGAAAAACGCTCTGCGCACAGCTAGACTCGTTGCTCCACCAAACCCTCCCGTTTCACCATGTTTGGGTCCTCTCCTTCGGCAGCCCCAACGAACTCTCGCTGAGGAGGATCGTCGAGAGCTACAACGACTCGAGAATCAGCTTCATCAGCTCGAGCTACGACTTCAAATACTACGGGAGGTTCCAGATGGCGCTGCAGACGGAGGCCGACCTCGTGTACGTCCTCGACGACGACATGATCCCCGGGAAGAAGATGCTGCAGATCCTGTCGCACGTGGCCGGAACCGACAAGTACAAGAACTCGGTTCTCGGGAGCATCGGGCGGATCCTGCCGTTCCGGCAGAAGGACTTCACGTTCCCTAGCTACCGGAAGTTCCGGGCGAAGGAGGCGGGGCTCTATCTGCCCGACCCGGCCTACGACATCACGGTGGACCGGATCGTTCAGGTGGATTTCCTGTCCAGCTCGTGGTTCTTGTCGGCCGAGCTCGTGAAGACGCTCTTCATCGAGACGCCCTTCACATTCATGACCGGCGAAGATCTCCACCTTAGGTACGTACTAAAATATTACGAATCTTCTCTCTTGCTATCGGATCACGAGATTTATCATCTCTTTCAATGGTCTTAGAAATTTATAATAAACAGAGAAACGTCTGGTGGTTAGTGAGATTTGATGCATTAGATAAAGTCAAAGAAATGCTGACTTTGAGTAACCCAAAACAAGAGTTTTCTAGGCTGCGTATATTATAGTGGCGAACGGAACTTCTCATTAAAATAGGGCTTGAGATCATCAAAAACTGCTAAACCATACTAGAAAAAAGGAATTTTAATGAGCAGGTGACCTGTTCATCGTAGTATGTACACTGAATTATACTAATTTCTGGCGTGACGGTCTCCATCCATATCCAATTGTGCTCAGTCAATTGCGGCGAGTCACTATAATTTGCATACTCGTTTGATTATTCGAGCTAGATTAGTTAGAAGCTAAGACTAAAATAAAATAGAAAGGTTAGCATGAGCAAATAATTCCGATCGATTGGAAATTTCTAACTCGAGAGATTGAACTGAAAGTAAGCATTTTCTACGCGAAGGGGTTGTTAAAATAGCGTGCATGGAGGTTTTATTTTATCTGAGAATCGTCCTAGCGGAGGCATTCATTAATGGCGAGGTCAACGATTAGGGTTTCCTAGTTATAAAATTCATTGAATTTCCTAATTATTTATTTATGTCTAGCTACCCCTCCTTCTGTATGTAGCAGCATCTCCTAGGCAATCCTCATATTTCGTTCATGTTGACTTTAGAAAATTGGTCGGCTCGCCAATTAATTAATCGGATTCTCTCGCGCATACTTTGGAAACTTACTTAAGTTCATCATTGGTGAAAAGCAAGCTTTGCATAACATCCCACATAGTCACATATGATGATGAATGTGTCACTAAATTGTTTCGATCGGTAATATTGTGGAACATTTATCTTCATACATTAAAAAAAAAAGATGCTCGAATTGAATTTATTAGAGATACTTTTAGATGTATTCTTACATTCACTTGTTTTGGCAATTTGATTGTTATCACGAAAGTGACTCACATTTAATTTAACATTAAATTATTATAATATATATTTCACTAGTTTTGCTAGTTAATATTCGATTAATTTATTTACTGATGTTAGTTTCCTATTCCTTGAATTTTGAATATGCTCTTGATGTTGTATTTGGCAGCTACCAGCTCCAAAAGTACAGAAACGCCTACTCCTACGTGCTGCCGGTGGACCCCAGCGACAAGGACACGTGGGGCGACAGCGAGCACCGGCTGGCCTACGTGTCGGAAACAACGGTGATCTTCAAGGACATAGTCCAGGTCCGCGACGATCAGTGGTGGAGGGCCCTCGCCTCCGGCTACGTCACCCAGTGGGCCCAGATGTACCCGCAGCGGATCGACGCCCTCTTCTACGCCCACTCCGTCGCCGAGGTCAGGCCCTCGCCCCGCTCCTCGAGAAGTTCCGCTCCACCGTCGGCAAGAAGGCCTACCTCGCCGTCTCCGGCGGCGCCTTCTGCCCCTGCGAGGCCGCCGCCGCGGCTCTCCGGTGGCCGCCGGCGGTGTGCAGGGAGCGGCGGTTCAAGGTGTTCGACCTGGCCGTCGGGGCGACCTCGGGGGTGTCGAACTCGGAGGTCCCGGTGCTCCAGGTGGTCTACTCGAGCGTGAAGGGGCTGATCCGGATCCACAACCCGAGCGTGGTGGTTGCGGTGGCCGACCTGGACGCGAACGTTAAGAAGGCGCTGAGGATGGCAGCGGAGAGCAACGGGAATGGGACGACGGCGGTGGTGCTCTTGCCCCGGGCCTCCGTGCCCAAGGTGCTCTGGATGGCTGATCTCCGGTCGACGGCGCTGCCGAGTAAGACCTCTCACACGCTATCTTCCGGAATCGATCTCAGCTTGGTTTCTTTCTACCTCTTATTCACCTGCTAGTTTCTAGTTTTTAACTATTCGACTGAAATCCCGCGAACTTCTGGCGATGAGCAGATTGGAACCGTATGCGAATCTCCATCAACATCATCACGCAGAACCGAGCGACGTCCCTGAGGAGGCTCCTCACGTCGCTCAGCAATGCCTTCTACCTCAGCGACGAGGTCCCGATCAGCTTCAACATGGACAGTAAGGTCGATGAGGCTACCATAAAGCTGGTGAACTCCTTCGACTGGCCGCACGGCCCCAAGACCCTCCGCCGGAGGATCATCCAGGGAGGCCTGATCCGAGCCGTCAGCGAGAGCTGGTACCCGGCGTCCGACGACGACTTCGGCCTCCTCCTCGAGGACGACATCGAGGTCTCCCCTTACTACTACTTGTGGATCAAGTACGCTCTCCTGGCCTATCACTATGACCCGCAGGTCGCGCTCCCCGAGCTCTCGTCGATCTCTCTCTACACCCCGAAGCTGGTCGAGGTCGTGAAGGAGCGGCCGAAATGGAACGCGACGGAGTTCTTCAAGCACATCCACCCGAACACGCCGTACCTCCACCAGCTACCGTGCAGCTGGGGCGCGGTCTTCTTCCCCAAGCAGTGGAGGGAGTTCTACGTGTACATGAACATGAGGTTCACCGAGAACGCCAAGGAAAACCCAGTCCAGATCCCCAAGTCCCGCACCAACGGCTGGCAGGCCTCCTGGAAGAAGTTCCTGATCGACATGATGTACCTCCGGGGCTACGTGAGCCTGTACCCCAACTTCCCGAGCCAGGCCAGCTTCTCCACCAACCACATGGAGCCCGGCGCCCACATCAGCGCCAAGGACAACGTCGTGAGGCACGACAAGGGCGACTTCGAGGTGCCGTTGCTGAAGGAGGACTTCAGGAACTTCTTGCCCGCCGGGAAGCTGCCGCCGGCGTCGAGGCTCCCCTCGCTGAACTTGTTCAACCAGCCGCTCTCGCTCAAAGGGCTGAAGGCGGCGGGCGCCAAGCTGGGGCAGGACGTGCTCCGCTGCGACAACAGGACCGAGATCGTGGCCGTCGATCATGGGACGGGCCTGCCGGCCCGGTGCGCCAAGTTCTGATGGGCCGGAGCAATCAAATTTGTTATTCTTTCAACGGATTTATTCCCTGTAAAATCCTGAAGCCAAAAAAAAAACACTCCCTTCATCTTCATCCGGCTTGGTGGCTGGACTTTAGAAAGTTTTTGCTCGTTACTTGGTTCTTGTGGGACTAATACAATGCTTGGTCAGTGAACTGACTCCCCTTCTAACGCTTGGGGGATTAAGCATTCCTGTTGATTTCAGTGAAAAATCGATAAATGCAACCTGCTGATTCAATACAAGCTCTCTCTCTCTCCCTCTCTCTCCCCGTTATTTTTGATGTTTTGGTCGATGAATTTGGGCTGTTTTGGACCCTCAGTTGGGTTGACTTCGAGATGCAAAACGGGCCCATTGAGATTCCTGCATGTCTGTCATCCGTCTGCGTCAATCTGAACCATACCAAATTCCGAATTGACCAGTTTCGGCTCCGCATTGATTAGCTGAAACCGGCAGAGATCGTATCACGCAATGCCAGTTAGAACATCCCTACCGCGGTTTGGTCACCTATCTAAATCTGGATAGGCAAAACCATTAACCGCGGATCTTCTCGAATGCGCATTTGACAATCTCGCACAGCTTTCATTCGATGATGGGGACTAGTGTTCCTTCCCGTTTTCAATGAGCAAAATAACGAAGCTTTCACGAGTCTACCAAAGTTCACGGTTCTATTCTTGGTGCTCCTCGAGAATATGATTGCTTTGGAAAAACTCGGTTTTCGTATTTAATGTATTTTCTGCCAAACGGCTTGTTATTAATAGATTTAGACTTACTAGCCGACGAGCATGATTTATTCGATGATCTTGTACTCATTTGCCTTTGATGAAATCGGGAATTCGGATTCTTTAGTAAGTGAAGCACTGACCAATTTATGTTATTGGGCAACAGTTGACTTAATAAGAAGTTCATTTACAAACAACTAAACGGACAATGATATATTAATTAAATTAAGGTCAATAATGTCAAACTAATTGATAACTGAATCGAATGAAAGATAATACCTTATTTAAATTAGGATTGAAAATTGCCATTTAGGCAATCAAGTAAGTGCGTTATTAGAAAAGTTGATAATTTGAAAATTGGAAAACCGCATGACGTCAGCTTTTTTAAATCCAATATGGACGAAACTATGACATAAGGCGTTTTCGGATCTTGGGGATATCAGTGAGATGAAAAAAGAAGTTTGGAATATTAGTTTGGCATGGGAAAAAGTTTACAATTTTTTTTTGTGAGATTATCCCTTTGAAAAAAAAGTAAAACATATGTAAATAACTCATATAACCGTTAATAATCTTTAAAAGTTAAGGTTGATAATTTTATATAGGAATCAATAGATTTTAAATTTTGATTAGTTATACAAATAAAAATTAGTAAGTTATTATAGAAGTTGGTAATTTACAAAGGATTATTATTTCAACCATTACTAGTGTAAAAAAAAAAAAAAAAATCGACATTCACCGTTGAATGAGAGACGTGTGAATTTGCAATTAATTTGTAGCCAAATTCTTCAATTTGTCAATTATCTCATGATGAGTCTTTACATATTTTTTTATACAAATGGTAGACTTAAGATAAATCCATTTACAGATAAGAAGATAAACGTTAGTTATTTACAAAAAAAAAAAAGTAAATTATTCAAATTAAGATTCCTACGTCAAACTACTTAGCACATAATCCAAGAAAAAGTTGGCTAATCACTTCAATAAGGTTGCTCAAGATAATGGCGATTTGGGGATGGGTTATGTTCAATTATCACTCAACGTACCTTTTTTTTGTTAGATGTAAGTATTTGGTTTTACATTGTTAACTCTAGTGACCTTAGCAAAATCATATCGTTCACTCAAGATTGGGGTCGCACGACATGGATAGCTTCACTTGTGGTCACGTAACCTTGGTTGAGATTTGCTTAGTTATTACATCTAGCCCACCGAAGGTTGCATGCCTTAGTGCCATCTTGCCTAAGGTAGTGTGACGTCGGCATCTAGTTACCTACAATCATCTGAAGTCTCATGAGGTCATCTAGTCTCCAAATTTAGCTCTCCTAAGGTTGCATCGTACTTTAGATTCACCTCTGAGCTCATTCATTCACATTTTCATAAAAAAAAAATGGAGGAAATTTCAAATAAAAACATAAAACGGAGTTATTTTGGCAAATAAGATATGAAGTTAACATAATTTTAAATAAGAATTCAAAGTGGCTAAATCAATCTCAAATAAAAATCTTAGTTGAGTATTAGCCAAATATTCTTCAATCACCGAGCAAGCGACATTTTTTCCGACCAAATGTTCACCACTCTTGATGGACATCGGCAAGGACTTGAAATAGCAGCTAGTCGTGGTGATGGGGAAGCGACGACAAGGGAGTTGGGGGCAACAATAAGAGTAACCAATAAAGTTAGAGCAAAACTAAATCAACATGACCGGAGATGAATAATTCACAATATTTAAGAAAATAGCTTTATCATATGTCCTTATTTAAAATTTTCCAAAACAACTATGCTTTACAAAAGGGAAACCATAAACAAGTCTTTACCAAACACGACATGCCTTTTATGAAATTCCTTCGCATAATAAATACAGTATGTTCGGTTCAAAAGTCGAACCAAAAGTACCCTAAGGTGGTCACCGAACTGGACCGCCGTGGCTTCTCACGATTGGTCATTGACCGAAGGGCGCAATGCCAACGTGACCCCCTGCGTAACACCAGCTTTCCAGGTTGAATTTGTTGTCACAAGGCGACGGCGGCACGCGAAACGGGACGCGACAATCATCCTATACGCGTGGCGCCTTCCCGTTGGCCCGCGCGCAACGACGACTAATTCTAGCGGAACACACGATGGGGGGCTCGGTGTGGGGCTCGGATTGGGAATTCAAAAAACCCGAGCGGGGCAAAATGGTCAGATGTCACGCGAGGTTACGAGGGCCATTTTCCTCCCCCTTTTTTTTTTTCTGTTTTGGGAATCAGACGGTAGCGAACAACTTCCATCCTCTCTCTCTCTCTCTCTCTCTCCGGAAGATCTCGGAGCAGCAGGTATGCGTCGATTCTTCTGCGCTCGTCTCTGCTTCTGCGATTCGAGATTGATCGATGTCGCCGGCGAATCGCCTCGCCTCGCCGGAAACGGGGCCGCGAATGCGCCCCGGCGTACGTCCGCGGCGCGCGCGTTGTTTGGCTCGACGCGGTTGCCGCCTCGCGGTGCTTTTGCATTTTTCTCTTTTTCGATAATGGCGGAGGATCTTTTGGAACGGAAAGGCGCCTTTTTCGCGATTTAAGTCCGTTTTTATTGATGATGATTTCCTTCCCGATCGTCGCGTTTCTCGTGTTCTCCCAACGTTTTGGCGGTCGCTTGATTTTGCGTTTTGGATCGGCGGTTTGCGATCGCGTCAGCTTGCTGAAGTGGAATGAATGGCGCGTAGGGTAGTGTCTCTTCAGCTCGAGCTTTTCTGGTTGGACGTTTGAGTCGGAGAACATGGAGCGATCTGGGCTGTCATTTGGCCCGTTAATGTGAAAGGATATAGATATGGTCTTCTTCTTCTCTTTTTTGTTTAAACATTGAGAGGACGAATTGGCTTGAATTTGGAGTAGTTCAGTCTAACCTTCTGCTTGAATTTGGGAAGATCTCTATTTAGTACATGAGCATTTCATTCTATGACCGTTCCAGAGCAGTAAGATCTACTAGCAGCTCATTTCCGCATGTTGAAAACATACGTGGACTACGATTTATACTTTTGTGGATAAATTGCCTTGTTTCTAAGTTAAGATTACCGCTCATTTAGCGGATTCGATCATATTAGAAAAAAAATCGACAAGGGAGAAGAGAGTAATAACCGACCTGGGAACTCGTGAATTAATTTGGGACGATGAGGGATTTTATAGCTGTCGAATGAATTGTTTTTGGCCGTTTGCCAGAGTTCCTTGCAATCGAGGAATGAAATTGAAGCATACTTTTTTCCACTGCTCCCATGATGTATAATCTAAACTCAAAGTATTCCTGGTTTTGTTGTGTCTTGGTATATTGTGCTATGATGGGGATTTTCTTTAATCTGGTTTCACCATTTTTCCATTGTTAATGATCATTTCTTCATGATGAAGGGACTGCATATTTCGTCATCGGTTTTTGAAGCTGGAAGCACCTTTTCTACAAGAGGCGGACACCTTGGAAGAACTGTTGTATTTTTGTGTGGATAGTCTTTTCAGAATTCATTGATCTAGTTAAGGTCTCCATTTTATTCTTGACCTGGTAATGTGAGAGTTGATCATACATCAGGATGGGGACAATGCACCGTAGGTTTGTTCCACATGCTATGTCTTAGCTGATGTTCCTAACATATCGACCTTGAATATTTTAAGCCTTTCTGATTTAGATATGATTCTCGAGCTTTGAAATTGCCTAAGATGCCCTTGTTCGGTCTGCAGTGGAGTTCTAAAGAAATCAAACGACAGGGCCAGAATTATCATCGCAACTATCTTGGGAGTTCTATTTGGGTTCTTCATAGGCATTTCTTTTCCATCTGTTTCTCTGACAAAGGTATATGCTCGTTTAATGCTGTTTAAAATAAGTAGGTTCACATTGCTTGCTGCTTACCATTGGTTATTTGAACTTGCAGATTAACTTCCGTTCAAGTATTATCTCATCTATTGATCTGATCAGTGATGAAAGTAGATCCATCAGCAAATCCTCTGATAATCTAGGCAGCATCCCCAAGGTATGATGCCTTTTTGCTTCTGATTTTGTCTTTCTCCAGTTGTCACTGATTGTTGTGTATCTCATACTTGGAAGAGTCATTAGTGACGTTTCACCTATGTGCAAATATATCTTATTTTTTTAAGAGGTTCATTAGTTTGTTTGGTCTTTGCTCATCTGTTAATGCTAAGACGGTGTAGTTGTCAGTTCATAACCAGAAAATTCTAGTCTTTTTCGGTGCATATTCTCTGAAGTAGTTGTAATGGGCTAGTTTTGTTTTTCTCACCCTCATGTTTCACGTTCAACGTGCTTCTTTTCAGTTGTATTGAAGTAGCTTCTTTTTTCACTCCTTTTGCAAATGTATATTCATGACTACTATAGAACCAATGACTCTTAATAGCTTCAAAGTGAGCCCTGCCTTTGCACACACATTTTGGGAACAGATACTGGATTTAGCTAATGATACTTGTAAATTCAGTTAGGTCTTTGTTTTCCATTGATTCTAATCTTGCATGTGAGGCGAAAATAAGTTGTGAGAAACCTAACTTGACTTAATTGATGCCCATGAACAACTATTTGTGAATAAAAGTTTGAAATATGCATTAGAGCTTAAAGTTGTCAGTGATCAGTTGCATTGTATTTAACTGTTATGTTGCATCCATGCTTCGCGCTATGTAGTGCAAAGCTGGATGCCTGATCAGAATCATATGATGAACGGCTTATCTTTTGCTGGAATGTATGGTGATGGACATGGACTTTGATCATTCTTTTCTGTTTCCAGATATATGTTCCGACAAATCCTCGTGGCGCAGAGTCTTTGCCTCCAAATATTATTGTATCAGAAACTGATTTCTATTTGCGCAGATTATGGGGTGAACCTAATGAGGTATGACTTTTATTTTGTCATCCAAGTTTTGCTCGTTATTTCTGCGTATATTTACAAATGGGTAATAAGTCTTTAGAAAATATGGGGTCTTTGTTTATGGTAGCTCGTCAACCTAATAAACTTGTAATATACATTCCTAATTATTGAGGACGTATTTTGGATCTGCATTGTGCCTGGTATGCCCTTAAAATGTTCTTTTTTTTATTTTTTTATTTTTATGAGGAATTTATAGAAGGTTTTTACTGTTGTGGAGCAATAACCTTGTAGTGAAATGTGCAGGACCTGAAGAAGAAACCAAAATACTTGGTTACATTTACAGTGGGTTTTGATCAGAGGCATAACATTGAAGCATCAATTAGAAAGGTTCTAAGACTGCACTTTAAACAATAGATCTTCATGCACAGTCATCTAATTCTTAAAGAGTTCTGAGATAGCATATTTTCCATCTGTTTGGTAGTTTTCAGAGGAGTTCCAAATTTTACTCTTTCATTATGATGGTCGGGTAAGTGAATGGGACCAGTTCGAGTGGTCAAAGGATGCAATTCATATCAGTGTGAAGAAGCAGACCAAATGGTATGTTGAGAACACCTTTTATAGCTCTCATTTCTCCGCAGCATCACCTCTTAAGTTAGTTCTAGAAAGTAGATGGTCTCCTACTTTAACAAATAAGTTATCCGCAAGTTCTAGTTAACTATATTTTTTTTTTTTCCTTTTTGCTAAATCTAGCTAACTATACGTTAGCATTCTTGCGATCGCTTTTTTTTTTTTTTTCACATTCCTAAGCTATATCTTCAGGTGGTACGCGAAAAGGTTTTTGCATCCAGATGTTGTCGCAGCTTATGAATATATTTTCATCTGGGACGAAGATCTTGGAGTTGAACATTTTAATGGGGAAAAGTAAGCAATTTAAAGTTATTACAAGCTATTTCGAATTATCATGGGGAATAAAGTGATAGGTTTCTATATGCATGTTACATTCAATCTACCAGGTATATTCAGTTGGTCAAAAAACACGGTTTGGAGATATCTCAGCCAGGTCTCGAGCCCAATAATGGACTGACATGGCAGATGACAAAGAGGAGAGGTGACAGAGAAGTGCACAAGTACTCTCTCTCCCTCTTACGCCCCGTGTGGCAATGTTTGTCCGTGTATCTATCTGCATGGTTGTTCAATAGTCCAAGTGCATTCATATTTTTTCTATTTTTCGTTTGTCTTGATGAATAGGGATACAGAAGAGAAACCAGGCTGGTGTAGTGACCCACATTTGCCTCCATGTGCAGCGTAATTCTCTATCATTTTCTTAGGATTGCATATGTCGTTCATTTCATGGATTCTTCATAGTGACGAGGGAATAGAAGCAGTTAGAGTTTTCAAACTTTCAGTCCTCATGTTTATTACTTCTGATATAGGTTTGTGGAAATTATGGCTCCAGTCTTTTCGAGAGAAGCTTGGCGCTGTGTATGGCATATGATTCAGGTTGCTGCTCTGTCTAAGATGATGGGCTACTGTCATGGATAATTGGATATGCATTTATCATATATGGTTAAGCATATACTGATCAAATATTCATAACACATGCTTTTAGAATGACCTGGTGCATGGATGGGGATTGGACTTTGCTCTCAGACGATGCGTTGAGGTCTGTAATCATTGGCTTTCATAGATTATGCCTCTTGTTATTGAATGCTGACGGCTTTTGTTGGTGAAAGGAAGAGAGAAAGGGGGGGGGGGGTGTTAGGAGAAACTATCTGAAACAATTTTCAATTATTGTACTGGTGCCTTGGGAAGAGTTTTGTCATTAAAAAGTAATGAAAGAAGGGCTCGAAACAAGTTATGAAATAGTTTTAGGGTTCTTAATTGTGAGAGAGTACAGCGAATTTTGACAAACCTCTTCCAATGTGCTCTATATCCCTATGTGGCCATTGAGAAATGTGGTCCATGGAAAGCTAACCTGCTTTTTGCCATTCATACTTATCATTTTTGTCCTCTCCCACGCTTATAGTGAGTCATAAAAACTTCCTTTTTGTTTCTGCAGCCCGCTCACGAGAAAATTGGTGTTGTTGATTCTCAATGGATTGTTCACCAAGTAATCCCTTCCTTGGGCAGACAGGTAAGTAGTCCATCAATGTAGTGTGGCTGTGGTTTCATGTACTTCACTCTCTGCATGATACTCGAAAAAAGATTGAAGTCCAGTCGACCATTACATAATGTCTGTTTTCAGCCAATCTTTTGAAAGAGGCTCTAGTAATACCTACATGCAAGTTCTTGCTTGAAATACAGATTCTTGATGTAAGAAATGACATCTAGAACCACGATGATCAATATTAGACTAACATGATGTTTGGCTTAATGCCACTTTGTTATCAACTTCCCAATGCTGTTCTTACATATTAGTACTGTGGATATTGTTCTACTTCCATACATGATGGACATAACGCGAAAGGTGGTATATTTCCAATTTTGGCTTCCAGATTTGGTGAACTGTTGATTCTTTTAAGTCTTTCTTATGGCCTTTTGGGCAATGGTACCTCAGAAATCAACAGGATGTGTTGGGTAAATTTTATTGTCAGGTTGGTCATGTAATGGCCCTCTAAACGACTACCAATCTACTTCGTAGCTGCTTTTACTAAGAATTTTGTGTGAAGCTATATGGTGGGAGGCTTGGGGCTTGCTCTTCTTTTAACTGTTTTTCTTGTCATCTCTCGTTGATCCATTATTCCTATTCCCTATATTATAAAATATCTATTCTAAATGTGTCCACGCATTTTTCTTTAACACTAAAACCCTGATAGGCTGATGCATCACTTTGTCAAATTGCAGGGAGAGTCGGAGAAAGGGAAAGCTCCGTGGGAAGGAGTACGTATTTTTTAATATTGCTGTTTTATCTACTCATGTCCTGCAGTTTAAATATCTTAATTGCTTATCGACCACTCTTGAAGAAGCGCTAAAATAAACAAATTTCGATGTCTGGTTGCTCATTTGTTGCCATTTCTTCATTTCTTTCAGGTCAGAGCAAGATGCAGAAATGAGTGGGCCATGTTCCAGAATCGCCTCACGGAGGCAGACAAGGCATATTTAGCTCCAACTGCGACTGCAAAGAACTAATATTGGCTTTCCCTCTATATCTGTCCTTCCGGACGGGAATTGTGTACATGCCTCACGACCACACATCAGATCTGTTGAAGAGGTTCATAAAGCCATGTGGCTTTTCGTGAGCTAAGGTGGTCGCACATTTGAGAGCTGCATTATGATTTTGTACAGACAGTTTTTAAGTAGAGCAGAACTTCGCCTCTCTTGTTGCCAACAGGGGGGGAGGAAGAGCAATACTGAATTAGCGAGGCACCGGCCTTTTTTTTTGGGTTGTCATATCTCTTATTTATCAATGAGAGGAGCCTTATTTTTTTATCTGTATATCTCGTGTTGTATGCCTGGTTAATCTATGGCTGGCTTGCTAGTGTTCTCAATTAATGCTTTACCAACTGAGCTATCTCCCCCTGAGCCAACTAGAGCACTGACCCTTTGTCCCGATAATTGAAGAGCGTGTCGCCTAGGGCAAAATGGGTAGGAACCCATGAACCGCATTTTTCTCTGATCTGAGTTCCAATCTCCTGCAGAAAGGAAAGGGGTAGATCCGGGCGGGGATTTCATAGACGCATTTCAATATTTTGTATCTAGAGTACTTCACTCTCCCGAATGGAAATGAAGAAGAGAAGTAACAATTTCTCGAGAAATAGAAAGATCCATCATTAATCACAAAAATGATAAGGATACCATAGATAGACAACAGTTGACAGCAGTTCAAAAGCAGGTTTCCTGCAGTGGCTAGTAGGTGGTATCTTGTGGATAACGGAATCATCCTCATTCGGAGAGTATCACCATAGATTGCTGAAATTCTTTAAACAATGGAACAGAATATTGGCAAAGGCAATAGCAAGCCCTTTGACCAAGTTACTTTTGTCTCGAGATCATCTAACTATAACATGGCCCCATTCGAGATTTGATTCGTATTGAACTAGCAACCTCATTAGTAATAATCCGAGTCCCTTGGCACCAATCTCATCTCGATAGAGACAGTCTCTAAATTTTGTATATGTTAGAGATATTCTCTTGAATTTGTATATCTCTCGTCATTGTATATTATCTTCCTTGATTGATCATTGTAATTAATATTATAATATTATGCTAGTTTAAATAGTTACCCAATAAAGCTTATAAAATGCTCATGTACTCTATAATGATATATCGAAAAAATTACACATTTCTACTTTTCGCATTGTTCTTATCTTGAAATCAGAGTCATTATTATTTGAAGAAGCTCCATTTCACGGTACAATGCCAGCCACACCAATCATTGCTCATATTTCGCCGCCAAGTCCTTGGCTTTGGTTATTGTTCGAGATTTTTCCGCTTACTTTAGAAAAATGGACACTACCACTACACTTGGCACCTTCAGACGAATCGGATTCTAACATTTCATCGCAAACGAAATGCTACCAAACTCCAGTTGACTTTTCCTATTTCACCTTGAGTTTGCAAGCGATGTTAGAGATGTTCCCTTAATTTCGTATATCTCTCAAAATGCGCATTATCTTCCTTAGTTGGCCCCAATTGATTGTAATTGATATTATATTATTCTATTACTTTATATAATCATTCAGTAAAGCCTATAAATAGGCTCGTCCACTCTTTAATGTTATATATTACAATATTCATAAATTTCATATTTCTATTTTTCGCATCATTTTTGTCTGTATTGAGTACTCACTAGGTTACTTTTGTGGAGTCTTGGCTAGTCAAACAAATCCAAATGGCCAGAAATTTGCCAACAGCTCGTTTTACTTGCAGGTTTTGGTGTACTTGCCCATTTCCGGTGAACAGTTCCCTTCGCTCTCGAAATTCGAATTAAGTATCCATTTCTTAACTTGATAAAAAAATACACTCCACGTTTCTGCTTTCCTGGTATTTTCTTTTTGGCGAGTCGGCTGTTAGGAGTTAATAGGTGTAAGAGTACACATCTCAACAGATGATACGTAGGATGTCTTTATCAGGAGAGGTCAAAGCATATGGAGCGCGTCCACACATGATCCCACTGTCTATAATTTTGAATTCATTCCTCCGCTTTGGGTCCTGTGCGGCAGTAAGATGGAGAAAGGAGTTCTTTAATTTTGTACGCGAAGATTCCTAGCGTCAAGTTATCGAACGTTGATCCGGACATTGACATTGCTTCTGTCAATTCGTGATAGATGAAGGGATCATCGGAAATTTTTGTGTCCCTGTTGCGTTTGGTAATTGTGGCTTCTGGAGGTCTAATTAATGAAAAAAAAAATGAAATATTTATGATTCTGTTGAAGTGAAATAGAAGGTTCTTCACCCAACACCAATTCTGTCTGGTTGGAAAGAGAGAGAGAGAGAGAGAGAGAGAGAGAGAGGACCCCTTTGCTTGCTTTTGCAGATACTCATTGAGACATCTGCATTTCACCTTCCTGTCTTGTCTGCGAAGATTTGTTCAATATTTAGCAACGGCCGGTTCAAGACATCTCAGCTGTAAATAAAACGTTTGTCAACCAAAACCATTTGAATCGAGCTTAATCTTGAATACCCTTTCACAGGAAAACGACACACACACCGCAAACGCACCTAATTCTGATCCGGACAGCCCCGGTTGCAATATTTTGTTGCATGAAGGAAACATGGTCAGTTTGATTTCTTCGAAAAGAGTGCACCTACACTTTCCAAAGACTTGTTGGTTGCAAGAAATACGTCCGCTTTGTCTGACATGATATTTGAGCATTAACGTCGCGCCAAAAAAAAAAAAAAAAAAAAACAGGGTTTGTCTCCGTTTTCTCTTTTAATTTTAGAAATGCCAAGGACCTAATTCATGTCGATATTGATCCAAGATCCTTTACCCTCAAGCTCATAATTTAAATTAAAGCATAATGAACACTTGTGTGTATGTACATGCGTGGGAGCTCAAAGAAAAGGAGACTTTAGATTGTCGATAACACATTTGTCATGAGATTTAGCCCGTATCACTAAACGGAATGTAAGTACGATGAGTCTCATTCGGCACCATCAATTTAACTTTCAACTTGTCATCATTTTTCTGCAGTGAAAGCTGTTAATCCTTAGTGGAATCTGCCACTTTGACCAGTCCGGACCGAGAGAGAGTGAACTTGACTTCATGGGTTAAAATCCAACCGAGACAAATTGGAGGGAAAACGAGTAAAGCCACGATGATGGAGAAGAGTGGCAATGTCGTATGAAGAAGAACTCTTAACCTCATTCGCAAAAGAGCCTACAAGAGAGAGTCATCGACCATGGATGACGGGTAGTCCTTGCTTCAAGTGGCCGTCAACTCTTACTTGTGAAAGTGATGAGCCATTGCCTAACCGTTAACACCATTCTCCCATCATCACCAACCTCTCTTTGTACTCCCCACTTAAATACATGCCTTTCAATGCTCCTCTTACAAGCCAATCTCTCTCTATCTCTCTCTCCCTCTCTCTCTATCTCTCTCTCTCAGGGTTGGCTTCAAAGAAGGGCCTGATCTGGTGCTTGAGTGGTGATCGAAGACGAAGTTCTTGGAGCTACTGCTATCTCCTCAACATCCTAGCTCTTTGCCTTCTCGGTTTTGGTTTTCCTTGGTAAGAATTAAGCAAGCGATTTCTGTGACATCTGAGTTTGGTTGTTCTAGTACAGATTCAGTCATCCGCCTTCCTACTTATCGATATCTTAAGTCTGATTCTCTCAGGTTTCGCACAACGCCCTCCAGAAATACTTTTAGTTTCTCCAATGTATTTTTCTGTACTGTTCATTTCCTTTTGCTGTTTCATGTCCAATGAATTTTCTGATATAACGAGCAATCTATGACTTTCTTGTCCTTTTTCTGTCGGCTATTGGAATAATATCAAATTGCTCTTCAGTTTACCGGGAATTCGATTTTTTTCAGCTATGAGCTCATTGTCGATTGGTAAACCATAGGAACCAATGCATTGTGGCTGGTAAGATTAGTTGGAATGACATGACATTTTCGACATTACAGCCAACCACCTATTCAAGATGAGAGTTGTTCAAACCTTAGCCTAGTAAAAATTCGTGAGATCGAATGGCCACCTAGAAAACAATAAAATTATCCTGCTATGCTAATCAATGGTTGTCAGCAGAGTTTTAGCACAATGAATGAACCCCGAGTGCAACATTATTTAATGATATTTTGACTAGTTGACCTTCTCATCTTTATTTGTCTTCAGCCAATAGAAAACTTCCTACTTTCAAGAAACCACAAAATTGTCTTGTCTTAATTCCAACTCCCAGGAGACATAGAAAAGGACTCGCCAGCTATTCATTATGTGATTTGTCCCCTGAGACAAGTTTCATTTTGAAAGAAATTTTCGTGTTAACCTTGGTTTGTCTGTCAGAAAATATCGCAGCATGGGGGAGATGACAGGCTTCCAGTTGGGTGTGATTGGTGCTCTCTTTCTCTCAGTGGCATCATCCGTGTCCATTGTCATCTGCAACAAGGCTCTAATGAGCAATCTCGGCTTCCCTTTCGGTAAACGAAACTCGTTCAAGTAGATTCTGATGGTCGATTTTTTCCTTAGTTTTCAAGCATGAATATGAGGTAAAATTCTCTCTTTTTCTTTGGATGAATGCAGCCACAACTCTCACCAGTTGGCACCTGATGATTACATTTTGCACACTACACGCGGCTCAACGTTTGAACTTCTTCGAATCAAAGCCGATTGACTTGAAGACTGTGATGCTGTTTGGCATTTTGAATGGAATTTCGATTGGCTTTCTAAACTTGAGCCTTGGTTTCAACTCCGTCGGATTCTACCAGGTTCCTATACCCGGCTGTTTACCAATAGAAGCATTTACAACTTAGAACGTTTGCACAATCTTAGTTTAGTATTCAAATTGCTTCCTCATTCACTTCCTCTAATTTCTTATTTTGGCAGATGACAAAACTGGCGATTATACCATTCACCGTTCTACTGGAAACTCTTTTCCTCAAAAAGCAGTTCAGGTAACAGACCCATTGATCCAGTTGCTTGAAGACGGTTTCCTTTTTTCTTCTATGCATTTTCTGAGACAACTTCTTCTGTTCTTGCAGCCAGAAGATAAAATTCTCTCTATTTGTCTTGATTTTGGGGGTGGGCATCGCGTCCATTACCGATCTACAACTTAATTTTGTGGGGACAGTGCTCTCTGCTCTGGCCATCGTCACAACCTGCGTCGGCCAAATTGTATCCTTCCTTTTACTAAATTTTATCTTTCTAACAAGGTGCACCTCAATTCATGGAAGTATAGTCACTGATGTCTTATACTAAACCAATGTGGATTCATTTGTTGGATGCACTTCTTGAGAAAACTCCAAAGGAGCATATACATAAGTGCGAACTTTGAGCTTCCACATCCTTACATATTACCTTCTGATTTTTGTGGAAGGCCTTTTCTCTTATGGAGATGGATATGAAGTGTTTCCCTTAACAATTTTCCTCTCTTCAGTTGACAAACACCATACAGAAGAAGCTCAATGTCTCCTCCACACAGCTGTTGTACCAGTCAGCACCTTTCCAAGCAGCCATTCTCTTTGTCTCAGGCCCTCTAGTGGATCAATCCCTCACCAAGCAAAATGTCTTTGCTTATAAGTACTCTCCCATAGTCTTGGTAAGCAACACATCCATTCCACTCGTCATCGATTATTCTTGGTTTTTCACGGTTCACTCAAACTATATGATCACGCCATCCTGAGCCTTAGACCCACTTGAATCGATATCATCCATTATATTCCGGCGCAAACCGAGCGAAAATCATCATGTAACCGCATCGCGAATGGACATGTCGCAGGGTTTCATCATCCTTTCCTGCGTGATAGCAGTGTCGGTGAACTTCAGCACGTTCTTGGTGATCGGGAAGACATCTCCGGTGACCTACCAAGTGCTGGGCCACCTCAAGACGTGCCTCGTCCTGGGCTTCGGCTACACATTGCTGCACGACCCTTTCACCGAGAGGAACATCATCGGCATCCTCGTCGCCATGCTCGGGATGGGCTTGTACTCCTACTTCTGCACCCAAGAGAGCAAGAAGAAGCAGTCGACAGATCTCTCCAATTCTCAGGTCCCTCCCTCCCTCTCTCTCTCTCCCTCTCTCTCTCTCTCTCTCTCCCCCCACATGTTTATGTACTAGTCTCGAGAATATGCAGCGAGTAGGCTTGTTCACACGTCCCTTTCTTGTATATTGTCAGGTTAAAGAGAAGGATACTGAACCGCTTCTTGATGGGAAGAGCCTGGGCTATCAAGATAAAGAAAGTCAAGATGTCAAGAAATCTAGCAGAGACTCCTTTGTCTGAGATTCAGCAAGAAAGCTGGCATTTTCTTTTTCTCTTTCGCTTTTGACGGGGTTCCCTTTCTCTCTCTCTCTCTCCATTTCCCTAAGACTCAATTTCGAGTGTAAATGAATTTTATCAAGTGCAATAATATTCTTTCCCCACATTTCAGGGTTCATGCAATGATATCTTAATGCTGAATGATTGCGATCTTGCATATTAACTTAGATAATAAATTCTCAATCTTAGACAGTTGTATTTCTGAAACTAGAAGGAGTTAGATAAATATCCATAGTTAATAAATAGGGGCATGCTTTGGTAAATTACTATTTTTCAATGTATAGATAAATTTCACGTCATCGGGAAAATTTTAATTCTAATTTAATTTTCGGGACAAGTGCATTAGAAGTTCTAAAATTTATCATAAAAGTACAGTTGGGTTCTAAAACTTTTAAAAAGTACAATTAAGTCCTAAAATTTATCATAAAAGTGCAATCGAATGCTAAAACTTATCATGAAATTACAATCGAGTTTTAAAAATTTACGAAAGTGTAATTAAGTCGTAAAATTTCAAAAGGTGTTATCAATAAAAAGATTTGATTTGATCAATTTAACAAATTTTAGGACTTGATTGTACTTTTTGAAAGTTTTAGAATTTGATTGCATTTTTATAATTTAGGACTTAATTACACTTTTTGAAAATTTTAGAACTAAATTATATTTACTTGACAAGTTTTAGGACTTTCAATACACTTATCCTTTAATATTTTTAGTCTATGATTATTATTTAAATTTCTATTATATTGGTAAGTCATCGAAGGTTGCCGATTCAACCTATTATTTTTTAAAAAAAAAAAATGTGGGCCGATGGCAGATGCATGTACGCTAAGCCCATCTCCACCGTTCCTCGTGTGGGCCCGGCGGTGGGGGCCGTTAACAGTTATCTGTTAGGCTTGATTTATGATGTGGTACGACGAGGCAACGCTTTAATTAAAATAAATTTAAAAACAATCATTTCAATCTGCCTCCAATCTTGGTCTGACGTATCGCACCCGAAATCAGTTAACTTTAACAGAAAGAAAGCGAGGAACTTTGCTTCGGATTTTGTCATCTTCTTCGCTTCCGATTCTCGGAGGTGGCGTTCGCCGTCGCCGTCGCCGTCGCCAACCGCCGGCTCCGGCGGAGGAGAGCACGCGGTTTCCGGTTGTCCGACCTTCCGAGTTTCCGCACGTAACTGTTGCAGTGGGAGGGGAGTTTCGAGACTGGTTCTGGGTGGCGGATTTGTCGGAGGAGTGCGAGCGGGTCTTTCGTCGGTCGGATCGGATGGAGGGCTGGTTGTATCTGATCCGCTCCAATCGGCTCGGCCTTCAGTTCTCCAGGAAGCGCTACTTCGTCCTCGACGATCACTGTCTCAAGTGCTTCAAATCTGCTCCTCCTTCTCCCCATGAGGTCCCGTCCTCTTCTTCTTCTTGTTCTTCGTACCGTGTAGCTTGCATGTGCTTCAGTTCTTCGAAGGTTTGTTTGGCTGAGACGGAGGTGCTGCTTTACGGTCCAGGAACTTGTGTGCCAAGCGGACTGAATGGACTGCTTTGTTTCTATTGATTCTTTTTTGAAGTCACGAGTTGACAACAATTTGAGCGAGCTTGTCGTACACTTTTTGATGGGATCATTTGGCGGTAGTTTTACTATCTGAGATCAACCTCCCCGCGTGCTGATGTTGACGAATGGAGATGGTTTTGATCTGTTGAATGTTGCAGAATGTTGTCTAATGGCTCTGTCTAGATCTTATTCCACCACACAATCGGGGTGCTAGAGTGGGATTTTTTTATTTTTTATTTTTTACTGGATGGGTTTTCAAATTGCTAGTGTCGGTCGAATAGCGAATCCTTTAGTTGCATCGGTTTATACTGGTCTCTCGAGATTTGATGCTGTGTTTGGTCGTTCTCGCTCTGTGCTTGTACTTTATCCATTAAGGGTCGATTCGGTAATGCAGTGCACACTGCATGTGCCTGACTTTTGGGCCACGTTCTCGGTTCTCACTACTTTAATTGATTGTGATGTGCTGGTATTGTACTATTTCCACTCATTAAATAAGAGTTGATGTGATATTTTACGTAGATTGATAACAATCTTGGCAATTCAGTTGTTTGCCTATCGTTTGGATAAATTGCCCTACTAATTTTACTGTGTTGCACAGGAGATCCTCCGAGAAATATGTTTACTTCTGATGTTGGATGAATATTCAAATCCTGTTTACCATTTTAATTTTTTTAAAAACATCTAAGTTTTGGATGCTGGCAGTGGATAAACGCATTATCCTGGAGACTGTTTGGTTTGATAAAGATGCGATGCCTTTGGTTTGCTCGAAATCAGATTCACAAGGTTAAATATTGCTGCTGTCAGACAGCACGAGTTCTTAAAGTCTTGGTAGTGTTTTTTCAATAGCAATGTATGTTAGTGTGAAAGGGGCATGAAGGCTTAGTCACATTGTATGCAAAGCTATCCGGTATAGGGACATTTCAGGAGATTGATCTGATTTAGGCATGGAATCAATAATTGTCAATGCCTCTAATTGAGGAAGGAACCTGGTTAATATGAGGAGCCTTTCTAGGCCACTTGTTCAATCCCAGTACTAGGATGAGTCAAAGAAAATCTTGTACACTTTCTTTTTCTAGTGGGACCTGCTCTAACTATAACTTCACATTCTGTCTTAAAATAAGCATTTCATCCCTCTGTAATTGGGTCCTAGAACATGGTAACTATAAGTATCTGCAAATTTCACTTGTTCTGAGAACACTTAATCATGTGCTTCATTTTTATCTCAGGATCCTGTGAGAAGTGCGATTATTGATTCCTGTATCCGAGTCGTGGACAATGGAAGAGAAAGCATTCATAGAAAAGTATGGTCATTTATTTATTCTTTCCACCAGGAGTCAATCAACTAATGTTTATATCCATTAACTGCAGTTTGATGTACTTGAAAAAAGCTTTTTATGCTAACAGGTGTTCTACATATTTACACTTTATAATACGTCAAATCACAATGACCAACTCAAGGTACAAGAGTAAATGTGACTACCATTTAAAGATTTTGTCGAATTTCTCATCTTTTAACTTGAGGTACTATACCAAATAGCTGGGAGCATATAGTCCTGAAGAAGCAGCGAGATGGATCCATTCCTTCCAGGAAGGAGCTATTAAGGTTCAAATCTTTAGCATTAGTGGGCAAGACATGCCTTATTTGGACTACAGGCTAATTGCTTTGTTTTCTCTCTAGGGTAGTCCAGATCCTGGAGCTAGTGCTCTGGACTGCTCAGCAACGAGCTGGCAGTCATTAAGGTATGAAGAGTTATACGATATATACACTGAAGCACTAGGTTTATTATTGACATGTTTGTTGTCTAAATGCTGTTGGTAAGACAAATTATAGCTGATGTTTTATGTTGAGATTATGCCCCTATTCTTATTTTGGCTACTAATAATCTGTTCGGGTCTGTAGATTAAGTGGTTCCAACAGAGTAAGCCATGCTATTCCAGTAGACTGGACTCGTGGTACATCCAACCATACAGATCTAGTGGCATCAGATGTTGTTGCCCCTTCACCATGGACAATCTTTGGTTGCCAGAATGGTAATATGTACTTCCTAGCATAGTCTTGATTTATCTTTCTCTGTTTCCTAAGACATAGATCTATGCAGGTTTGAGGCTTTTTAAAGAAGCAAAAGACCGGGATTCTTGTGGGAAGGTTAGTTAGCTGTTCCTTTCTCTCATTTGCTGGTTTCAATGAACTAATTGATTGCTGAGCAAGCAACTTGCAACCTTTTCTCCTCCACAGTGGGATGACCATCCTGCAGTAATGGCTGTTGGTGTGGTTGATGGCACATCAGAAGCCATTTTTCAAACACTCATGTCTCTTGGTCCCTCAAGATCAGAGTAGGTCCTCTTTGTCAGATATTTTCCATCTGCAAGTGACCTAGAGGCTTCAATGTTATTTTTAATATGATCTTTGAAAAGAACTTATATGGAGATTCAGAAGAATGCTTTGTCTTCCTCCGATTTTACACATTGCTTTAAATTTTTCCTGTCTATGAAATTTCCAATCCAACAGATGGGACTTCTGTTTCTATAAGGGAAGGGTGGTTGAGCATCTCGATGGTCACACTGATATCATTCACAAGCAGCTGTATAGCGATTGGCTACCTTGGTCAGTTGAAAATTTTAGCAATCACAATTTTTCTAGAAGGCATCTTAAATTTTGCTTCATTTGTGGCTCTCTCATTTATATGTCATGCATTCAGGGGAATGAAATGTAGAGATCTGTTGTTGCGTCGGTATTGGAGAAGAGAAGATGATGGAACATATGGTATGCACTCTATTGAATATTACTTACAGGTTACATCTTTTACTGAATTCAGTAAACTATGAGGTGACATCTTTGGCCTACTATTTTGCAGTCATTCTCTATCATTCAGTCTTCCACAAGAAGTGTCTCCCACAGAAAGGCTTTGTCCGAGCATGCCTAAAAAGTAATGTATGCTCGAATCGCATTTAACATATGCAACTTATTGAGTTCCATTGCTATATCAGCCCCGATATTTCATCCCCTAGACAAAAATTCTCGGGGAAAGAATGGGGAAAATTAACGTGTACATCTGAATCTCTGCTCACAAACATGACTTTAATTACTTGTTTGGGTGGTGAACCTGCATGATCATACTTTGGGTCCTGCAAAGCACACAATTTCTGAGGCAGTGGAATTTTTCTATCTGCAGGTGGAGGATATGTCATTACTCCAGTGAATAAAGGGGAACAATCAGTAGTAAAACACATGCTTGCTATTGATTGGAAATATTGGAAATCTTACATCAGAACTTCTTCAGGCCGGAGTATTACAATCAAAATGCTTGGCAGAGTTGCCGGTGAACCTGATCTGTGCATAATTAGTTATATTTAATAAGATTGCTCCCCTATGGACTCTTCCAATGTTATCTGAAAGCAACTAGCTTTTGTGTTTTTGCAGCACTAAGAGAGTTGTTTCTAGCAAAAATGGGGAATTTTTCCTCAAACTTTTCATCAGGAGAGCTGTCAAGAAATGTTATGTTGCATGACAATAGACTTGTGCAATCATTAAGGGATGGTAGGGCAGTGGAAGAGATGAGTGATGGATCAGCTAAGGCGCCTTCAGAGCATGCTAGCCTTGTCAGCCTAAACGATGCTGCTGATGAGTTCTTTGATGTACTCGAGCCATCAGATGACCAGTCAGAAAGCAGTTGGTCTCATGATTTTGAGCCAGAAATTTCCCCTCAGGTACCAGCTTACATCGAATGGTTATGACTGGGTGATTTAATCCTAAATCGATAGTTGATGGAGTTCTCATTAGTTTTACATCAAGGCATATGGCCTCTTGCTCTCCATGTTTGGAGTTTCTCATGTGATTCCTATCCCACCATCACATCGCAGGGACGTCATCCAAGATTATCAACTGCTGCTGGTTTTGTGAGAAAATTACATGACCTTGCAGGTGAACAGAATTATATTGGAGCACCTATAAGCTTATCTAATTGTCCTACCCATTTGCTGCATGCTTTTCTGTCTTAAAAGGCTATCTCATGAGGACCAGGACCTATATTGTTGGATGTGCTGACAATTGAGACTTTTGTATGTTGTAGTTCAGAAGAGGGGCTATGTTGACTTACAAGAGATGGTGACAGAAGACATTGTCTCATGTTGCTATGGAACTACTCTTCCTAAAGATCCGACGTTCATCTTGACTTCCAGCTGGACTGAGGCAGACCCTTCTACTTTTTTAATCCGTGGAAAGAATTATTTAAAGGACCATCAAAAGGTGTGTACAGTGCGCAGATTAGCCAGAGCGCTAGCTCAGGATGGCACTTGCTCATACATTGCCTGATATATTCATATATATGACCCATTGAAGTGTTAACAGAAACAAAATGGTGTCTACTGGCAGATGACTCTAATTTTACATTATGGATTTGAGTTGAAAACCATGCCTGATTAATGATTGTGCTTTGTTGTATTTTCTTCTCTATCATTCTGAACTGATGATCCTCTGTAGGAAGTTCCGCTAGCCACTGAATAAGGTTCCACCTTTACCCATTGGCAGAGATGATTTTTTTTGGGATTTTGTTAACAAATTGCCAATATCGAGGGGTAACTTATGTGCTATAGAAATGCAAAAGGAGTAGTTTTTGCATGATAAAATATTCTCAAAGAGTGAAATCACTGTATACTGTTCATTTGAAACTATAGTAGTACATATAGTTGGTCGAGGCACTTTCTTTTCCTTTTGTTATTTTTATTTTATTTTATTTTTTTGCCAACAAAACCACTTTCATTGTTATCTCAGAGAACCATTGATTAGTTGGCTTCTGTGGACTCTGTTTATGCAATGGATCCACATAAAACAACGTGAATGAATTGACAGTTAACTCTTCGGTGAAAGTACCTAGTGGTGAAGTTTTTTTCATCTGACAAAATGTTCTTGTAGAGTTATTTCTTGATAGAAATACATCATATTTCTCTCTGATGTTATTGCTTCTGAACTGTCCTCCAGGTTAAAGCGAAAGGAACCTTGATGCAAATGGTTGCTGCAGATTGGCTAAGATCTGACAAAAGGGAAGATGACCTAGGAGGAAGGCCGGGAGTATTGTTCAGGTTCAAACTTAAATTCAATAATTTAAATAACCTCTTTGCTAAATTCACATGCGTTTGCCTCAATATGGTGGCATTTATAAGTTTTCTGAACATACTGACTTTGTTATGCAGAAATATGCAGCCCAGGGTGGAGCAGAGTTCTTCTTTATTGTGAACATACAGGCAAATATTTTCTCTTATCTATGTTAACCGACCTTGGTGTCATTGCCATTATCAGTTATAAAGATTCATGTCCTGTGAAGCAGGTACCTGGATCAACAACCTACAGCCTAGCACTATACTACATGATGAGCACTCCCCTGAAAGATGCACCCTTACTGGAGAGCTTTGTCAAGGGGGATGATGCATATAGAAATTCAAGGTTCAAGCTAATACCTTATATTTCAAAGGTCAGTATCCTTCATGATCGTTTTAATATTTAAGAACCTAGCAGCATACTTTCCTGATTTTCACTGAATCACCTGACAAGATGGTTTGTCTACCCCATGTACTGCACAGGTAGCCATAAACAATTCACTTATTCTACTCAAGTTTACCTCGTGATTTGTTTTCTTGAGGGTCAATCTCACCTCAGTTAGATGACTATCCTAGAACATGACTAGACAGAAAAATATCTGGCTCCAATTAGGTGCTATGTTATGCAGATTAGCTCAATTAGATGTATACGATTTTTTTAGTGGCCTGACCACCTTCTTTTGTATGTTCCATAAACCTTGTTAATTCTTTTCCTTATTTTTCAGGGTTCCTGGATAGTCAAGCAGAGTGTGGGAAAGAAAGCCTGTCTTATTGGGCAAGCACTGCAAATCAATTATTTTCATGGGAGTAACTACTTGGAGGTAACTCCAATTCATTTCAGCTTTATGGGATTCTATTACTTGAATTTGGCATGGCAGTATGAGATATATATTGGAATACATTGGTGCATTGGTATTGATAGTCTCTTAAAAGAATTTTCATCTTGGCATTCAGATGTTCTTTTGACCATTTTGCCACTGAACACAAAGAGCAGTATGCTTAGCCATTTGTCATTTCTTCTTGTATTCATCCCATTTGTGCAATTTGCCTTATTGATCATGTAACATTATCACAATGCTTGTCATTGGGCTTGACAGTTGTTAACCCATTCACTGCATTGAAAGACTGAAATTATGAATCACATATTCGAGATATCGTGTTGAAAATTTTCACGCTAAAGCATGCTAACCCCTAAATACGCATTACAGTTTGGGATTGACATCGGGTCATCAACAGTTGCCAGGGGAGTGGTTAGTCTGGTACTTGGTTACCTTAACAACCTGGTTATTGAAATGGCATTCTTGGTGCAGGTAAAAGTGTTCATGTCATTTAAGTTGTTACAGAAGTTTCATTTGGCCATCTTAATGTTCACTATGCAATTGTTCCGCCAACTATCACTTCATATTCGTTTCAGTCCCTCTTATTTTATTTCTGAACCACACTAATGCACGGATTGTCTGTTCTCATCAGGCTAACACAGAAGACGAGCTGCCTGAGTATCTTCTGGGCACTTGCCGGCTTAACCATCTGGATGCAGCAAGATCAGTTCTACTCAAACAGTGACATGGTATCTCCTGTTATCTGTATATAATCAACCAGCATAACAAGCCTTTGCTAGTTAGAGCTGCAGAAGAGAAAAGGGAGTGTTGGAGTTTGTGATTTTTAGTACAGATGGACATTCGTTGATTCAATCACATTGAACGTGGAAAATTGGCATTCTACCAGAAAAACAACAAAGAAAATCGACAAGCATGTTGGGATTCTTCACTTCATAGTGTTTTTTTTATTCTTTTTTCCTAACAAAGAGGCGCTTTTCACGGTGATGATGCCACATGTCCTTATCATCTTAAATGAGTGGGAAAAAAAAGGAAAAGGGGAATGGCGTTAACTTTCTTCCCTTTTTTTTTCCCATATTCTAATCATACAAAATACGAAGATAATGGCCACAACCACCACACAAAGCCACTAAACATAGATTATGGCCAACATGGTTCATGCGGATAGATGGACATTGGACAGATGAATGTAGCTGCTTGGGAGGTCCATCCCATGTTGACAAAACCCCAGAAAAAGTAGCAAAGGTCAAAAAAGCCCAACATTCCGTAGTGGGCAAAGCATCGAAAAGGACATTGCCCCTCGATTTCTGTCTTGTTCACGGACGCTTGGGTCGCCCCCAATGAGCTTCTTCTGTTCCCGATGCCCTCGATATTGCTTTTCCTTCTATTCCAGATTTCAAACCCACAGAGAACTGAGTGGAGCTGGCGGTGTGAGTGGTGGTGCGCCGGATTTGTATATGAACAGATTATACCACTGAAATGAGTGGGCACCTCCAATTTTCACTGGCAGTATAAAGAGTATTTGTCAACGGTTGCCTTGGATATTTTATGAAAAATTATTCAAAAAATCCTAAACTTATTATATTTTTGCCAATTCAATTCTCAAGGTTTAAATTTTATAAATCAAGTCAATTTTACTAAAGTAGAGAATTTCAACACGTTCCGACACGTTATATATTAAATAAATATTTTAATATATAAATGCATAAATAACTAAATAATAATAATAAAAAGAGCCTAGAATTAATCTATACTAAAAACATTAATCCTATATTTGTTAATATCATTTATTGTTTTAATTTAACAAATTCAACTACATTTTATTGTAATAATCCATAAAACTTGGAGGAAAAAACAAGTAATCCACATTCTACTATTAAATTTAAAATTTAACAATAAGAAAAAAATAATCAACATTCCATCATGAAATATAACAAAAAGTCATTTATCTACATTATCCACTTCTTTTAAAAAAAAAAAAAAACAGACTCTATTTCCGGCTCATCAAGTGAAAAATTTGCAATTTCAAGCACCCCAACATCTTCAAATGAGTATTGGAAATTTGTTTTTTTTTTATTATTACTTTTTATTTTTTTCATATATTTATATTTAGACCCCAAAAGTTTTGGAAATTTGTAAAAATAACCCCATGCGTGTGCGGAATTTCCGCTCACGTGTCGTGTCGGGTCACCCTGTCGGAGTGTCGGATCCGTCACAAGCCCGTAGGCTAGGCAGGCGTGGCCCAACAACCGTCAACCCTCGCTAAGGCTCGCTCTTGCCTAAGCGAGACCTAACGAGGGTCGGCCTCGCCCAAGCCAAATCTGGTGAGGCCACCTTGACCTACACAAGGGTCGGCCAACCCGCCCGGCTATGGCCAACCATCGATCAAAAGGAATAAGAAAGGAAAAATAAT
Source organism: Eucalyptus marginata (assembly GCA_014182565.1). Classification (NCBI taxonomy): domain Eukaryota; kingdom Viridiplantae; phylum Streptophyta; class Magnoliopsida; order Myrtales; family Myrtaceae; genus Eucalyptus; species Eucalyptus marginata. The sequence goes on along the minus strand of CM024586.1, from coordinate 37,085,878 downwards.
AAAAAATGGGAAAATATTAAAATAATATAAAAAAGCAATAACTATACTATGTAGGAAGGCTAATATCCATGTCAGCGAATTCAATTGGCAAAATGTTAAAGATTTAGGACTTGATTGGCAAAATTGAAATGTTTGGGACTGAATATGTAAAAATACAATAGGTTTATAACTTTTTTGACAATGTTTCCTTAATTATTATGTATAGTCGAAGTCCAAATTGAGAGAATATTTACTTTTAAGCTTACCGCACGGCACTCAACTTTATTTTTTGATTACCACATGGCATGTGCCACATACCATCAACTTTACCCATTAGCATTAACTTAGTGACTTGTTATTCTCAAACTTCCATCACTTATTATATTTTGAATTTGAGAACGGATAAAGAAAAGCGTGTGCAAATGTATAATTTGAAAATGGATAAAGAGAAAACATGTTCAAATATATTGAGTTGTAAAATAGTCAAAGGTAAAGATAAAATATCTTGAAATTAGTTTCTTTTGTCCTTCCCAAATATTCATTTCTTTCTGACTTATTTTGTTGAATAGTAAATTCGAAAAGAGAAAATGAAGATAAAGTATCTTTAAATCTATAATGCATCCACTTGGTTTGAAATTAAGTCGAGCAGAAATATATCTTATTAACAAGGATAATAGTAATAATTTGACATATAGCTCTTGTCAATTACATTTATAAATGCTTTACCTATCGTCCATTTTAAAATTGAATCAACTTTATTCAAAGCATGGCTTATTTTATTGCTTGAATAAATTTCAATTAATCTACTATATCTGTAACAATAAAAGAATAAAAATTGCAATTCGATTTGAAACATGCACGTTACATTTCATTTATTTTTAATTCCTTATTTTAAATGTAGCTCACATCATTTGAAACAATTTTTTTTTAGCAAAAAATGAAAATAAAAATAATTCTTTCCAAAACCCACTTGATTAAATTTGAGATATTGTTAAAAAAAAAATCAGATTATGAGAGATAAGTTTATGAATTCTTCTTTACTACTTTATTGTTTGAAAGTTAGTCAATAACATAGTAATTTGAAATATATTGAATATTTTGTTCACATGTAAAATAATATGTAGAATATCTTGCATAAGCAATTAGGTTCGAGCATGAGGATAATGGCTCCTCTCCTCTCCTCTGTAGAAAGCCCTCATTCAGTATCCTCACAAACAAAGACATACAACGGAATTGCCATTTCACGGTGCAGATTTCAAAGAGGAAAAATGATTTTTTTTTCTGCTTTTTTATTGCACATCATACTTACCAAGAACATAAAATATAAATAAGCCTAGGACAGCTAGAATATAGCAAAAAATAAGATCAGATTTCCTACTTCCGAATTCTAAGGATTCAAAAAAATAAAATAAATGAAAACAAAAAGGTTTCATATTCCAAAACCAAAATTATCTTCCAGATCTCTGAGATTTTTTTAATTCTTTTTCAACACATGGAAACTGAATTTTTTGGGATTTGCAATCAAGGCCCTTATTGCGTTCGTCATCATCATGTGTTAGTGAGAAGAAAGAATCATAAATTTTTTTTCCAATCGTAATTAAAGATTGTAGGGCATTCATTGAAATTAACAATATTTCAACAATACAAATTCTGATCTAATTTCAAATCGAAAATTTCATTTAAACCCACTTAAAATAAAAAGATAGTTACGAAAATATTTACGTGCAAATTGCATATCATATAACTAATAAGGAATATTTTACCTTTTCAAATATCAATTATTGAGAGACGAGAAAAGTTAAGCATCTAAAACGGTCTTATCAACAAGTGTCTTAAATTACTTGGCAAATATACTCAGTATTTTCTTGATCACGGGGCAGTCTAACAAAATCCTAATCAAAATCTGCAAATTCATAATTCCCAATCCGTCCCTCTCCTCCTTCCGACATTCGAATTATTTTTATTTATTAAAAAGAAAAATGGGACAGCGACACGCACCGCGCACTGTTGCGATCGTCGTCAAAAGCATTTCACTCTTCCAGCGAGAATCGCTGACTTTCTCTCTCCTCTCTCTCTCTCTCTGCTTCTTCCCTTCTTCTCTCCGCTCGGAGGTCTTCCCGGGTCGCTCCGCCGTCGCGAGGGGGCGGCTCCGGTTGCCTCCCCGTAGCTTCTCCGGCGCCGATCCCTCGTTCTGAGGGCCGAGAAATTCGCTGGTAATCGCGAAAGGTGGTGGTGGTGGCGGTGGTGGTGGGGGTGGGGGCACCGGTTGTCGTGAGACTTGTCTGGCGGAGCCAGCGACGGAGATCGAGGAGAATTTATGAGCACGAGACTTCGGTAGAGTCGTCGTCTAATACGTGCAGGGTAGGGCAGGTGGTCCACTTTCGCTTTGTTCCTCTGTTCCTTCTCTGGAGTGTAGTCTTATTAAAGTTTTCTTCTTCTTTTTTTTTTACCGTGCCGCGCCGCATTTCGACGTCATCGCCAAGCTTCGGTTTTTAAGCTCGTCTCGAAATTCTGTGATCAGGGTTTCCTTTCAAATAAGAAAAGAAGGCCCTCATTGTCGTTATATCGATTCCGGGTCTTCAATTGACAGGAAGTGAGCGGTTTTTTCTTTTGGTTTTTTTTTTTTTTTTGGTCCGTTTAATTCGTTCGAGAAAGCTCTCGCCTTTCGTTTTGGGTAGAGCTTCTTCTTTTGGTGTTTGATAAGGTTGCATGGATTGTCCGATGGGTTTCTTTTTTCTTTTGGGATGGGGAAAGAATGGTGTTACTTGAGTTGCTACTAGGTACTAGCCAGGCAGTGCTCGAATTTGTAATGAACTGTGGCATTGATCTGATATATTTGAAGTAAAGAGAAAAGGAATAATGTCTGACGTTTCAGTTCGATTTTTTTGAACCGTTTTGGTTGCTATGGTTTACCCGGAGAGACTTATGAGAACTTGTTTGTCCATGTTGTCAGATTTTTCTCCAGCCGGTGTTTGGAGTAGGGTGAGGCTGATGGATCCTACTCTAAGCCTGAGGCTTGCTATTTTGCTGATTCTTCTTGGATTGGGTAAGTGGGGGGCAGATTCTGAATCCCATCTTCAGTTTTTTTCACCGTCCTTAGCTTCTTTCCCACCTTGTTATGGTAAATGTTGTATTATTGCTGTCTTAGCGAGAGTGATAAGGAGGCATGCTTTGTGCAATACTTGAAGTCATGAAAATTAAGTATGGAATTCCATTTGCTGACTAGAAACTGAGTTGTAACCTCCCTCCTTTTCTGCTCAGTTGAGATATAATTCTATCAGTGCTTTGTCATATATTACATCATACTATGAGGATGAAGTTTGTATGAGTGACCAGTCTGTTTGGGAAAAAATTAGGGTTGGTCATGAACATTTAACATCTAAGCTTGACTTTTAGCTGATTGAGGCTTTTAACATTCCCTGGTTTCTCTATCAGCTAATGCTTCTCCTCACAAGAGGGATTTTGGGCATTGTGAGAATGTAGTGAAGAAGTGGGCTTCTTCTGCACTTAGTCTAGAAGTTAAAGAAGACAAGCACACCCTGCGAGATTTGCTCTTCTTTCTCCATGTTCCAAGAACAGGAGGACGTACATACTTCCATTGGTAATTCAAATCGCTCTTGGTGCAGAGCACATAGTTGTAGTTATTGCTGCATTCATCGGATGAGAGCCGCCAGTGTGATTCCTTCTTGCTAAATCTTTACTTGCAGTCTCCTGAAGAAGTTGTATCCTAATGATCTGGAATGCCCTCGCTCTTATGATAAATTGAGGTTTGATCCCAGGTATGACCTTTTTCCCCCCTTTTGACATTTGTGTTGTACTTAATTTTTTATGTTTAACCCAATTCTTTGCTACTGTGTAGCAAGCAAAAGTGCAGGTTGTTGGTCACTCATGATGACTATAGCATGATGTCAAAACTTCCTAAGGATAGAACATCAGTGGTGACCATATTAAGAGACCAGTCGATCGTGTTTTCAGTACATATGAATTCTCTGTGGAGGTAGCAGCTAGATTTTTGGTGCACCCAAATTTAACTTCTGCCACGAAAATGGCTGGGCGCTTGCGCTCCAAGACTAAAGGATTTGGAGTTAGTACACTGGATATATGGCCATGGAAGTATCTAGTTCCTTGGATGAGAGAAGACCTATTTGCAAGGGTACAGTTGTTGTATTGCGTGATGCTAGATATATTCACCATTTTTTTCTTTTTTTTTTGTCTCTAGCGATGATCATCGAATTTTTCTGGCCTACTGATTTTTGTTGGAGACCTTTATTAACTTTAAGGCATGCTGCAAAGAATCAATCTGATGTATAGAGAAAAGGAAAAGTACATAGTTGCCATAGATGGAGATGGACGATTCACTTGTTTGTCTATCGGATGAAGTAATTTAAACAGATCGATCTCCTGGGAAAGAGCTGCTGGGAAATTCTGGGTGAGAGAGATGGGGAAGAAAAAGGGTGTTTTGGGGGGGGTTGTGGTTGTTCTAGGAATCAATGCTCCACGACCCTGTGTTGTATGCTGTTTTTGTGTTCGGTAATTAAATGATCTGTTTTGTGTTATATGCTTCTGTTCCATATGTGTTTACCATCAACCTTTCTCTCTACAGAGAGATGCGAGAAGGCTTAGTGGATCCAGGAATATCTACGGCAGCGACCCATACAATATGGAGGACATTGTAATGCCATTGCATAAGTATATCAATGACCCTGTTGCTCAAGAGATAATACATAATGGTGCCACGTTTCAGGTAAGTTGCAATCTTCTAAATCTGTGTTACTTGTCAATTTCATGTCTTTCATTTTCAGGCTGTTGAAGCTTGAGTTTCACCCTTCTTCCTTGATATTGTGAGCTTTCTTTGAAAATCAAATATTCTGGTTAAATTGTAAGATATAACATGGGTTAAAGGCCTTAATCCGAGATACGATATGTACTTTTTATTCATGTACCTAAGATTCTCTGGAAGGAAGTTTAGATGGGATAGAGAAGCAACCATTGGTTTGATGATGGTTCTTATGTTAAATCCTTGAGGATAAAATCTAGTCTTGAGTAAAAATTAGTTCAATGCCTTATATGCACTTAACATACAGTGTAGTAATTTGCATCAATTTTCCAAAGAAAGGGGAACGGATTCTTGAAAGACATTACGAACAGAGGATTTCCTTTGCTTGATGAGAAAGTGGGATTCGCATGCTAATTCACAGAGTTAGTCTTGCAGGGGTACCTGTCAATGAATTTCAGTTTTCTTGTGTTGGTGTGATATGTTTGAGGCCTTGTATTTGCATTGATAAGATGCTTGTTATTTGGTTGTTAAGCATGCCCTATCATGAGGGAAGAGTTTATTGCACAATTCTTTGGAGTTCTCTAGTTTATAGATACATGTGGTTTAAATTTTTTGGTATGCCACTGATGAATCATTAGCTCCACCAGATCTCCTGGTAAGTGATGTAATAGAATTTGCATTTGATGATTACTGAGTAAAGAGAAAGTGTTCTGCATTCTGCTTATGACAACTGGTAAGTCATTCTCATTTTTCTGACTGCCCCACAAAAGTTTTAAAACTAAACTTGTGCTAAGTTTCTGCTGTCGTGAATCTGCCTTGTCTAACAAGAGTCTTTATTATCTTAAATCTAGTATGTAGTGGCCTAAATAGACCCATTTCAGGCTAAATTTTCTTGCTGACAGATTGCAGGGTTAACTAACAATTCCTATATTCCGGAGTCACATGAAGTACGTCACTGTATTATGCAGCACAAAGAACTTGGTGAAATTGTCCTTGAAGTTGCAAAGGTTGGTAAAATTGGTTATGAGGTTTTAGCGAATAATGCTCTTATGTTGTTTTCCTAATATTGTGTCGCCCTTTTGCGGTTGTGAACATGGTAGATGATTGTAAATCTTGCAGAGGAGGTTGGACAATATGCTGTACGTTGGTCTCACCGAGGACCATAGGGAATCTGCAACAATGTTTGCAGATGTGGTTGGTGCACAAGTAATTTCTCAACTGAGAAGATCTAGCTCTGGTGTGCAGACTGTGGCAACAAATGAATCAGGTACATGTGGTGCTATTATTACTTTTTCTAGCCTCTGCATACGGTTTGTTGCTTCTTTTGAACTGGTTTTGCTGATTATGGTTGAATAAATAAGTTGAGCTTCTGGATTAAATTTGCTGGTCAATTTATATTCTTCTCTTCTACCCTTCTTCCTTCCTTAGCTAATTCACACCAGTGGGATCTCTAATATTCCACCATACCCCAACAGATGCTTAAGATGCATCGTTGCTGTATTTTATGCGATATTGTAGTTTTAACTTGAACAGGTACCGTAGAACTAGCTTTTCTATCAGAATTCTTGTGTTTTTCCGTTGAACCACAAGTTTATGGTAAAGGAGGACTCCTTGTCCTTCAGTTTGCTTTGCCATGCTTCAATGGTCTTCTAATCTCGTTGAGTTCCATAAGGACAAGATAGGAGAGTTTATCATCATTTCCTTGCCTGAAGTTGTGTACATCTGTTGCAGAACAGAGCTCCTTGTCAGACAGCGAGCCTGATGATGAACACAGTCAGGTAGATAGCAGCAGAGTGTGTGCATTTTGCTAAATGTAAACTTTCCTCAACCAATACTAATAACTGAGTTTCCTTGTATCCTCATTGTTTTCTACTGCCTTTTTGCAGAATGCCACTTTGGAATTTGAGGTTTCTATGAAGGAAATCAGTGAAGCAAGTAAAGAAAATGTAAGGGATTTTTTTCCTGTTGAATCTTCTACTGTGTAAGAAAATTACATCTCGGATAGGTAAGTTCATGGTAGATCTTGTATATTTCAGATGACAGTGGGAAAACTTATGGAATCTTACGAAAGCTGCATATCTACTTTGAGGAAGACCCAGTCTCTACGCCGCATCTCTTCCTTGAAGAGAATCTCCCCTGCAAATTTTACAAAGAGGTGCGGGCAACTTTTCGCTTTTGCTTCTTGAAAGTAGCAATGCTAATATTTCGACTTAAATTTACATACTTTTTACCCCAGATACAATATTTTTTGGGTTTGCTGAAAATGAAATACGTCTATCAAAAGAAAGATTATATAAGAGATAAAAATTCACATGGAAACGAGAGACAGGAGGTTCACATTTTATCTGCATGCTTCCATCACTCACATACCAAGTTGTCTCAAATTGACTTGTCTATTACGTAGATAAAATTTTCACTCAGGATTGTTGCTGTGTAGCTTCTTCTGTTAGATCTGGTTGTTATTATAAATGTCGAATGCAGTGTATCTGTCATAATTTGAACCGCTGTACATAAAAGATATTTGAAGTGTCATGCATATATTAGTCTAATTCTTCTAGCTCACTTTTTCTGAATAAAGCTAAATGCTCGCTTTGTCCTGCATGACATTTTAACTATGCTTGGTTACTTCATTTGAAAGAGTTCCTCCAGTCCAAGCCAGTTGCGCTCTGTTATTCCTTTGGAAACACTTCCGCATATTTCCTGCTAATTTAGGACAGTTTAAATCTGCAGTCACGTCATCAGGTTGGTGAAGCGGTTCTTCAGGAGATAAAATCACTGAATAATCTTGATTTGGAGCTCTATGAGTATGCTAAGGATATTTTTGCTCAGCAACACAGACGAACCACCCAGAAGTCCACTGTCACAGTTAAGGTCAGCTTCATGCAGCCATAATAAGGGAAAATATTATTAATTTTAGTTAACCAATCCTACCACTGATAAGCAAACTGAGTGAGTAATGTTCCGTCATTTCATTTTGCAGGAGAAATTCACGAACACGATAACCAGTTCATATGGCAGTTCACAGTGGAATCGCGTATTCTTATTCTTGCCCATCATATTGCTCCTTGTATTCTTTATTCTTTTTGTAAGTGCGAGGAGAAGAACATCAAAAGTGAAGATATGAATGTAATTGCTTCTTGAAAATCATTACAGATCGCAAGGTCTAAAGTCTCTTTAGTTGGTAGAAAGAGATTAATTTTGATACGGGCACGATGCACTTCATGTTCACATGTCCCCAGTCTTGTAAAAAAAAAAAAAAAAAAGGGTTCTTCAGATGATGCTTTATTTTTCTGAGAGAAGAGAGATCTTTTATTCCTCTTTGCTTCTAAATGTAGCCTTCACTTAGTTTCTCAATTTGTTTGTTGACCCCGCTGCAAGGTTTAGTTCATAGCCACTGAATCTTAAGTTAGAGGCTTAACTCCATTCAGTGTTTTTCTTTGGTTGAAATTTTAGTTTTACCTTTGTCTTGCCAATACGCCCCATGAACTATAGTATGATATGAAGCTAGCTAATGCATTTATTAGCATTCCCTAAGCCATTTGAAAGCCAATTCAAAAGGCTCCTAGGGCTGCTACATCGTATTTTTATTGATCTGTTTGAAGGTCTTGGAATTCAATCTCAGTAGAATTCTAATTTATGTGCACCAGTCAATTTGGTCAAACTCCAGTTATTGTCCTGACTTCCAAGTCAGTTTGCATCTTTATCGGGGCGTTGGTTTTGTAATTTTTCAAGGTTCCTCCCTTAATAATTTGCAGTTTTATGGAATTAATAGAAAGATGAGTTTAACATCTGCTCTCAACAGGGGAATACGACAAAGGGTAATTTTCCACCATTGTTCTAGGAAAATTTTCAAATAAAGGCCTTAAGTGTTATTAGTTGTTAAAATAAGGACTTTAAGTGATTATGACTATTTTAGATAAGGGCCTATCCTCTGTCAAAAATTAGATTATTTTTGTCCAATTTAAAAAATAAAAAAAAAAAAAAAAAAAAACACAGGCAAGAGGGAGCTCCTCCCACTTGTGGCGTCGCCCCACTTGCCAATGGGGTGGCAACAAAGGCCAGTGGGGTCACCAACGCTTGAGGGAGGGCCGTGACCCTAGTTGACCAAAGGCGAGGGCCCGTTGGCCCTCACCAAAGGCGAGAGAGGGTAGCAACCCTCTCCCAGATCTGGGTGAGGGTCGCACTCTCGCCTAGTCCGAGCAAGGGTCGTCGGCCATCATGAGGGTTGCCAACCCTTGCCCGGTAAGCGACCCTCCCCAGATTTGGGAGAGGGTTGCCACCCTCTCCCACCCCGGTGAGGGCCCGCCAACCCTTATCTCTGGTCAACCAAGGTCGTCGATGACCTCGTCTGCCTTCATCATCGCCCCCACCACCAATGGGGCGACAACCACAGGTCTCCCACTTATCTTTTCTTTTTCTTTAAAAAAAAAAGGAAAAAGAGATATAAAAAATAAAAATTTAAAGAGACAAAATTACCCTTCACGTTTGATGAGTTTGGACCCTTCTTTGAAACTGATATATACTTTAGGTCTTTATTTGAAATAAAATCAACTTCAAGCCCTTATTTAATAAAATAAGTGCACTTCGGTCCCTTATTTCAAACAATATCTACTTTAAGTCTTATTTGAGAAAATTATGGCACTTCAAGTCCTTAATTAGAATTTTTCCATTGTTCTATGTCACCTAGTATAAAGATTATATTTAAGGAGAGAATTGATTCCTCAATTGGTATCAAATTTGTACTGCAACTTTAATTAGTAAAATTTTTTTGGTCGGTTAATTAGTAAAATTAATAAACGTCATAAATGTAAATCATAGCTACGTTTCCCCTCTCGCCATATCTTCAAATCTTTCTCCACCCTCTTGTTGCTCCCAGATCTGAGCTGTTTCCCTTGGTTCATTGTCCATCCCTCTCTTTGAATTATAGTGTTAAGGTTCTGGGTTTTCGAAGAAAGGAGCTGAAATTAGTTCATGAGTCATTATTGAGCACAACGCTAGAAGGTTAGATCGTATATCAGAAAAATTCAAGCCTTCTGACATATTTATGCACGAACGAAATGAACCCCCAGTTGATTTGAAGGCATGGGGCGTTTGTCAGAATTTACTTGGTTTATTAATAAACTTTTGCTGTTGAAAACATGTTTGATCATTGGTTTAGTTCGTTTTCCCTAAGAAGTTCATTGAATGCTGAGGCTTGGGAATTTTTATTTGGTGCAGCATTTGGCAAAGTAGCTTTGAGGTGAAAAAAAAATATTTTTAAAAAAAGAAAAGGAAAAAGGAGGAGGAAACGTTGATGCAGAGGAGGGGAACGAGTGGGCAATCGGAGCTGGTGGGGGAATGGTGGCTGTGGTGGCGTGGTGGTGGAGGCGGCTGGTGGCTGTGGTGGGGGAGGCGGCTGGTGGCAGTGGTGGTGGGGAGGCGGCGGGTCGCGCGACCCACGCACCACCGTCGCGCGGGTCGCGGTCTCAGGCGGCGTCGCCTGGGTCGCGCGACCCACGCACCGCCGTCCTGTGGGTCGCGCGCCCTCAGGGCGACGCCGCCTAGGGCCGCGCGACCCACGCACCGCCGTCGCGTGGGTCGCGCGGCCTCAGGGCGACGCCGCCTGGGGCCGCGCGACCCACGCACTGGCGGTGCGTGGCGACGACGATGCGTGGCAACCGGATCTGGCCGGCTGAGCGGTGCTCAGCCCGTCGCGTGGGTCGCGCGACGCCGTCTGAGGCTGCGACCCACGCGACGGCGGTGCGCGGCGACCGGATCTGGCCGGCTGAGCGGTGCTCAGCCCGTCGCGTGGGTCGCGCGACGCCGCCTGAGGCGCGACCCACGCGACGGCGGTGCGCGGCGACCGGATCTGGTCGGCTGAGCACCGCTCAGCCCGTCGCGTGGGTCGCGCGACCCAGGTGACGTCGCCTGAGGCTGCGACCCACGCAACGGTGGTGGCGACGGCGGTGGGTGGCGACGGCGGTGGGTGGCGACGGTGATGTGGTGACCAGCTCCGACCGGTTGAGCTCTTTCTTATCCTTTATTATAAACATTATAAATGTTGAAGACGATGAACAGTTTTTTTTGAGGGTCTGATGATATTGTATCATTTCACTTGTGTAAATTATAAAAAAAATTTTAAACTAGTTTTTGACTGCAACACTACACAAAAGCAATTGCTCCATCTAATCAAGGCTCCTCGTTGGGTTAGCAAGGCCTATTACTCAGGTTGTCTCCTCAGGGAAGATGATTCACACCATCATAATTCCTTTTCTTTTGAAACATTACTAAGCACGAAGAATAATCCGAACGAAATTGAAAATGGAAATAAGTTAGGTCTCATATGGTAAATTTGGTTTATCGTTTCATTGTGACTGCTGTCCTACAAGACAGATATGGTGACAACTGACAAGAACTAAACTAGGGGAGGAAGCTTGGGATTTTCTTGCCCGTTCAATTCATATATGAAAGCTCTCGCCTTTCATTTTGGTTGGAGCATCAAGATATACGAAATTGGGGTCCAGAGCTTTTCCCATATCGGCTAATGCATTGGAAACATTTGTTTTGAAAATTTTGCGTGGACTGACTGATGGGTGTCATTAAAGACGGTTCTAAATTCGAAATGGACTTTGGCACTGATCTAATACTCGCGGGGATCAGAAACATAGGAATGAAGTCCAATTTTTTCGACTGTTTTTGTTGGACTTGTAAAAACTTGCTTGTTGATTTCTTGTCAAAATTCTGGAGAAGCAGGGGTTGGAAAAGGCTGAGGCTGATGGCTCCTACTCAGAGCACAAGCTTTGCTATTTTGCTGATTCGTCTTGGATTGGGTACGTGTGAGCACATTCTCTGAATCCCGTCTTCATTTTTCACCCTCTTCAGTTTCTCTCTCCTTGTGATGCTAGAAGTTGTTCTTAAGTGAGTATGATAGGAATGGTTTGCAGAATTCGTGACGTTGAGTAAGGAAATCCATTTGCTGACTTGAAATCGAGTAGCTGTTCCCCTGCCTTTCCTGACCAGTTTGGATAAGAATTATATTGCAATGCTAATATTTTTTGGGCCAGCAAATAAGTACTTCAGAACCTTCCTAAAATTTCAGTTACTTTATTCTTTTTGCCCTAACAAAAAAAAAAAACCTCGCTTGATAATCTAAGAAATGATTTCTATTCCTAATGTAAAAAGCAAATTTAATAAAACGAAACAAAAAATTTGCCATCTCCGAACAATTTCTAAATAAAATTTTCTTTTTTATTTTTGTTTTATTTCTCTCTTGTGGCCACCTCCAACCGCCAGAGCCACCGCAACCGCCGCCCGCCGCCGACCGTGAGCAAGAATAAAAAATAAAAATAAAAAAACAAATAAATACAAAAATCAAATAAATACAAAAAAACAAATAAATACAAATAAATACAAAAAAACAAATAAATACAAATAAAAACAAACGCAAGAAAATAAAAACGAAAAAATAAAAAAAACAAATAAAAAATAAAAATAAGAAAAAAATATATAAAAAAATAAATACAAAAACAAATAAAAAAACAAATAAATACAAATAAAAACAAACGCAAGAAAATAAAAAAACGAAAAATAATAAAAAACAAATAAAAATAAAAATAAGAAAAAAATATATAAAAAAATAAATACAAAAACAAATAAAAAAAAAAATAAATACAAATAAAAAAAAAAAACAAACGCAAGAAAATAAAAAAAAAAAAAAAATAATAAAAACAAATAAATACAAAAAAACAAATAAAAAACAAAAATAAGAAAAATAAATACAAAAATAAATAAATACAAAAACAAATAAAAACAAATAATACAAAAACAAATAAATACAAATAAAAATGCAAGAAAATAAAAAAAACAAATAAATACAAAAAAAAAGAATAAAAAACAAATAAATACAAATAAATACAAAAAAGAATAAAAAAAAAAAAAAAACAAATAAAAAGGAACAAATAAAAACAAATAAATACAAAAAGAATCGTTGCTAATAAACGCATTTCTATTCTTTTCTATTCCAAGAGTAAAAATTTGCAGCTATCAAACTGTTTCGCTTCGCTTAAAAATTGTTCCTAATGTAAATGTAAAAGAACTATTTCTGAAAAACTCTTCCCCACCAAGAAATTTTACCATGCGCAGCGATCCTAATTGTTCTTTCATTTGCGCTTACATACTTTTACCCCCAATACAAGACATCTTAAGTTTGCCGTATTGCTTCTGTCATAAGCAAGATAATATAACAGGTTTTACTATTCACTAGGAAATGAGAGACAGGAGCTTCACATTTTATCTGCATGCTTCCCTCAACTTCGTACTAAGTTGATAGTCGTCTGGAATTGACTTTTTGATTATTTTGACTCAGCATTTTTGCTGTAGCTTTTCGTGTTAGATCTGGTTGTCATTATCAGTGCTGAATACATGATATCTGTTGTAATTTAACTAACTGCACCTGAAAAATATTTCAACTGTTGGACACATATCCGTAAGTGGTCTAGCTCTTCTAGCTCACTTTCGAACAATGCTAAATGCTGGCCTTGTCCCTGCATATGACATTGTTGCTATGCTTGGTTAGTTGGCGTCAAAGAGCTCCTTCAGTCCAACCAGGTTCCTCTGACGTTGCGTTGGATGCATTTCAGCATATTCTCTGCCAAATTTTAGGGCCCTTTGAATCTGTAGTCATGTCGTCAGGTCACTGAAGCGCTTCTTCAGGAGATAAAATCACTAAATAACCTTGATCTGGAGCTGTATCAGTATGCTAAGGAAATTTTCGCACAGCAACATGGAAGGACAACTGAGAAGTCTCCTCTCACAGCTAAGTATTCAGACCCGCACTGCCATAGAAAGGGAAAAAAATCTGTTATATTCATTAACCAGTCCTCCTAGTGTGAAAGTAAGCACGATGGTATGAGTAACACCTTGTTACTTTATCTGCAGGAGACATTCGCGAGCATGATAAGCAGTGCAGATGGCACTTCACGGCAAAATCGCTTTTACTATTCTTGCCCATTATATTGTTCCTTATATCCTGTATTCTTTCTGTAAATGCAAGGAGAAGAACATCAAAAGGGAAGATATGAATGTACGTGCATTTCATAAAAATCTCATGGACTGCAAAGTCTTAAAGTCTCTCTAGGTGGTAGGAAGAGATTAGATACAAGCCTCTACGTGGGATAGGTTAGTCCTGGTTCAGGTCTGCAAAAAAAAATCAATCTTTAGATGATACTTCTTTCTACTACTCTAGGAGAAGGTAGTCATTTATTTACCTTTGCTTCTCAATGTAGCCTCCACTCTGTTCCTCAATGTGATTATAACCCCATTTCGGGTTGAATCGATAGCTACTGAATCTCAAGTTAAGAGGCTTATAATCATTCCAATTCTTTTTAGTTTTACCTCTGTGTCGCCATCGTGCTCCATATGTTTCCTTGATGAGATCATAACATCGTCCATGGTCAAGTGTTCAGGAAGAATGCTGGAACGAGAAATTGTAGCCTCAAATCCTGTATCATGCTCTCATTGACGCTGATAATCACGTACCAACTTTCAGATCGAAATCGTTGCTTAAATTTGGTATACCATCGAAATGCCTTTATCATGGGACCAAAAGCTGGTGGTTTTTCTCCATACGGGCTAAGTTTTGACGTCAATAGAGGCCAAGCATATATTCCCCATCTTCCTTATTCTTATAATGTTCAAGTGTTTATACACATTTCATCAAGGTGGATCATTACTCGCTTCTCCCACTATTCATGTACTCTCAGTCGAATTGCCATGTATGATGTTTGGTTGTGTTTGCTCGACATACATATCCCGGATAGATCCAATCTGTACTTAAATTAGTTTATTCACACATGGAATTGTAGAGGAAAAATTCAATTAATTACGGATTTTTCAGGAACTCAAAATTCGGTTAAAGAAAAAAAGAAAATAAAGATCCGTGTAATACAAAACATCCTGTTTATAAGATCAATAAACCATTCAAATGTCGAATTATAAGTGTGCCTTCAATTCAAGCAAGTGGATAAGTATTCAATGCGTAATAGAAATCTACCTTCATACTCAGTACTTTTAATCCAAACAGAAATCTATTTTGTTAATCCAATTTGTATACTTAACATTATTCTATAGTTACCAAAAGCTTCAAATTTCATCAACCCTTCTTAGGAGAAATAAGTACGAATGTGATGAATTAAACAGCACATTGATTTTTTTGCCAATCCTAAAAGAATCCTCAATCTCTTCGTAATTAAGGAAGTTTCCAGGAATAATCCTAGTATTTATCCGGAACAAAGATTTGGTCCTTGCTGGGAGTCCTAGCGGCAGTGACTCTAATGTTTAATAGGATAAGGTAAGTAAACGTGGCGATAATCCACAATCTCAATATTAATTTTTCTGTCAGTAGGTAGGATCTTTTTCCTTATAATCCACAATTCGAAAAAGAACTTCCTTTTTTCGTATGCGTATATATATGCGTGTAAGCAAAGGCGGTCTAAACGTAATTTTGTTGTGCCTCTAGTCAAGGATGACGCTTCCTTCCACGGGTCACTTCGTGGGTATGTCTCGCTCTTGGTTCTTGACGAACTTCACTGATGTCTCTGATGAATTCTTCGACTGGTTGCGTTTCTTCCTTGATGAAGATGATCCTAAAGACCATATAGGGAAAGCGGGACAAAGGGATGCTGCATTAGTTCCGATACATTCGTCAGATTTCTCATCGGTGAGTCGGACTCGAACAAATGAATTTGGGGCTAATTCGGGCGATCACGCTTCCAAACTGTCACCAAGTCCCTTTCAGGTGAGCATTTTCCCTATAAAAAAGATGAAATTTTTAGCATTTCTTTTGGGTCCTAGAGTATCTTCACTTTGTATTGCATGGAAAAGATTACTGTGGAGGAAATTACTGTGGCCGTAGAATCAGGGAAACGTCAAGTTCTGGAGGGCAGGGCGGAATAGACTCGTGAACAAGTTCGAGTCCAAAAGAGAAAAATCAATGAATTTGTGGATTGGGTAAAGATAGGAGTAAAAAAGTAGCACTGCAATGCCAAAGTGAACATGACATTCAACAGTCAATCGAAAAAGAAAAGAACAATACATTCAACAAGCTGTATTTGTTTCAATAGGCAATGGTGTGCATCGTTGCAAGGATTTAATTGCCACGGAAGCAAGATTTTCACTATCACTTCAGCTGTCTGTGACTGAAGTTGCTTTTAGGAAAGAAATTTTAGCTGTTGGGGAGGAGGATTACTTGAAAATGGATGAACTGGCTGTGTGGCTTTTCACATAGGGTAAGATGTCCTGCACTCCTTTGGACCCAAGGACTGCCTGGAAGGTTGACTGTCACTTTATCATTCTGTGTTCATCATGAGATCTCTATGCTCATTCAATTAATCATCAAACCCCAGTGGGGGGCTCTGGCCCTTCTTCTTTTCTTGAACTCTGATTTCGTGTTCAGGCCGAGCAAACAAGTATACAACGAGTTCTGCCAAGCCAAGTTGAGGATAATACTCCAGGTGGTCAACAAGCCATGCTAATCGAGGCTCCAAGTCCAGTCTCAGTCCTGAGATCAACAGTAGCTTTAACACTTCTGAAATCTTGGCACCCAACACCTCCAGCCTCTCTTACCATGAGAAATGCCCTCGCGGTAAGTAATAGGGTCTATTTGTAATCTTAGAGTCACTATCCCTTCACCAGCTTCAATCCTCTACTGCTTTCAACTCTAACACTCCCCTCTTAAATCATGCTCAGAATCTTCTCTCCATGAGAAGCCGCAGGACCCTGCCAAAAGGAGAAGAAAGGAGGAGGATCAGTCTCCACAGCAGCCAAATCAACAGAGAAGATGTGTGCATTGTGCAGCAACCGAGTCCCCAATGTGGAGGGTGGGGCCCATGGGGCCCAAAACTCTGTGCAATGCTTGTGGTATCCGTTACAAGACAGGTCGCCTCTTTCCAGAGTACCGTCCCATTGCAAGCCCAACATATGTCCCTTCTCTGCATTCCCATTTTCACAAGAAGGTAATTAGAATTAGGGAGGCCACAAATGGTGAGGACACAGAAGTTGCAGCAAATATTCAGAGGCCATCGCAGTTAGGAAATATAGAGTCATGAATCTTGCTAGATAGTTTTTTTCCTTCTCTCCATGTACATATTGTCTTTAGGCATGCCTAAATCCATACATGTGCAATGATTGCATCGACAGTTGATCATACAGTGCATAGTTCATATTTTTTACTGATTATCAGATGGTTATGAGACATTCACCTGCTTTCCTTTTCAGAATTTTAGTTTTTGATGAGTAAAATGAAATAGTCCAAAGCTAAGTTAAAAATCTGAGATCTACTGTGCCATCTATGTCACACACCATTCTCAAATGGTATAAGCTTTTAAAAAGAATTATTGCACATCTTACCTTAACATGATATCCAATGAAATCCCTTCAAGCCATTTATGGCTTTCCCTTCTTCAAAATAAATCTTTCCAACCATTGTCACTCCCACACATATCCGACTCACAGTAAGGTTGCAAAACCATGTCTATGTTGTCCAACCTTCTCCAAAAGAGTGGCAGAGTACATGCTGATTTAGATCCCAGAAGACATACACCAACCACCTCAATGGGGAAGAAAATTATAACGCATAAGACAAGTCACTTCGTCTGTCACTCCGTCCATCATGACGTTGATCTTCACCTTCAACCCAACTATATCCAAATGGCTTGACCAATTTTTGTCCTTCCATCACCTTCCTCACTCTTACAGCATCATCCCATCTGCCTGCTTTTGCATATATATTTGCCAATGTAACATAATGTCCAGCATGGTCAGGTTCCAAGTGGATCAATGCTTCTGCAGCCAGGCAAGCAACATCAACATTGTGATAAGCTTGACAAGCTGCAAGTAAAGCCCCCCAAATTCGTTTGTCAGGAGGAGAAGGCATTTTCCTAATAAGCTCCACAGCTTCCTCAAGCTGCCCAGCACGCGCTAGCATATCAACAACACAAGCAAAATGCTCCATTGCTGGAGTAAGGCCAAGCTTGGCATGCTGTTGAAAGTCGAAGCCCCTCGTGTACAAGGCCCGAGTGACTGCAAGCAGACAGCGCAGAAGTAAGAGTCACAGAATTGGGCTGAAATCCAGAAACTTTCATCTCTTGCAACAGCTGGAGAGCAGCTTCACCATGCCCGTGCATACCAAAACCTCCAATAATTGAGTTCCAAGAAATTATGTCTTTCGTCTCCATGTTAGAAAAGATGGAAAGAGAAGATTGGATGCATCCCTGTTTGGAGTACATGTGTATAAGTGCATTCCACGCGATTACACCAGAGAGAGAGCTGTTTTTCTGGATGTAGGCATGAATCTGCTTTCCCAAGGTTAAGTCACACACCGGCAGAAGAGTAGATACAGTAATTTGATCAAAAGCAATTCCCAGGTTTAACATTTCGATGAAACACTCAATTGCTGAGTTTCCATATCCCAGGTCAACAAAACCGAGAATCATTGCATTCCAAGTGACAAAATCGGACTTGTCCATCTGTTCAAATACACTCGTTGCCTCCTGGATTTTCCCGCATTTTGCATACATTGTCAACAGGGCAGCGCCGGCTGAGTTGTAAAATGAACTCCTCGATTCTGTTTTGATCCCATGGGCGTGAATTTCCTTACCAATCACAAGAGCCCCGAGATGGCGGCATGACGTTAGAGCACTCGACAGAGTCCTGATGTCGGGCCAAACCTTGCCCGTGTTTACCATATCCCGAAAAACCTCCACGGAGGTCTTATGCTTACCAATCCTGCAATAACCCGAAATCAAAGTGGTCCACGAAATGGTGTTAGGCTCTTCGATTTGTTCCAACACGTTCCTTGCCTCATCGAAAAGCCCCATCTGGCAATAAGCATCCATCACCATATTCCAAGTCACGATATCAGGGTCGAGCCCTCCGACCTCATGGCCGGAAGCAACTCCACGGCCGAACCATGCAACCCGTTCCAAATATACCCCGACATCATGGAGTTCCACGACAGCAAATCCCGGTCACCCATTTCGTCGAACACCCGCCACGCGCTCTCGACGTCCCCGCATTTCCCGTACATGTCGATCAGGGCATTACAGACCTGCACGTTCGCTTCGCACGCGCGCACGATCACGTCCTTGTGCACGACCGCGCCCGCCTCCGCGCGCCCCGACTGAGCGCACGCCCTCAGGACGTTCGGGAACACGTAGCCGTCGGCGCGACGCCCGCGCGCTTCATCTCGCGGTAGGTGCCGACGCAGGCGCCGAACGCCCCGCTCCTGAGCGGTGGGCGAGGACGGCGGTCCAGGCGAACACGTTGGGCCGGAGCAGCCGGCGGAAGAGCTCGTCGGCGGACGCGGCATCGTCCAGGTCCGCGTACGTCTGGGTCAGCTTGGTGGCGACGAACTGGTCGGCGTGGAGGCCGTGCTGGACGATCCGCTGGTGGACCTGCTTGCACTGGGCCAGCGACCCGGCGTCGCGACAGAGCTGGAGGAGGGCGGTGGCCTGCGGGAGAGAGAAGGTCTGCCATTTTCTCATTTCATTTGCGTGGATTCGCCGACGAGAGATGGCGGCGGCTGAACTTACGGAAAAAGAAACGGTTGATTAACGCTTAAACTCCAGCAACTGAAGTATTTAAAATTTGTTATATTAAGAAGTTTTGTGCAAAAAAAAAAAAAGAGTACTTAAAATTCTATTTTCTATAACTAGTATTCGTTTAATTTTTTTTTTTTTTTTTTTTTTAGGATGGGTAATTTTTATTTTTTTATTGTTGTTCGTGTGGTTACTCTCAAATGAAAGATGGGAAATAGTTGTTTTATTAGAGTTAGAGTTCAATCTCTCCATTCATTGTTTCGTTAGTTCTTCAATCTTTACCCTACGTCACCATCTCATGATTCAAACGCTTTGTAAGGGACTTTCACCTTTGCTATTCAGAATTTCTTTTTGTAGGATATTTAATTTCCTAAACTTATTGTATAATTACTGAAGTTCTATTTTTTCTGCACGATAGTTAGTTTTTTTTTAATTATAGTCAAATTTTAATTTCCTGGAATGTAACCTTATGAAATCATTGGTACAAATTTAGATTAGCTAAGAAGGTAATTTAGCATCTTTGGGCATACTTTGACTTGATAATATGTACGATCAATACTTTGAACCTTTCGCCAAATGGGAAAACAGAATCATCAAAAACTGAGGCTACTTGTTGTGATGATCCTTATTTGTTTAATAATATCATTTAGGGTGTGTTTATTTGAGCATAAAATTTCTGCAAGTAAGTTTTTGGATTTTCATGCGTTTGATTTGTTGAAGATAATTGGAGAAAGTATCGAAAAAATCATAAACATTTTATGTTTGTGCTAATTTAATTTAAAATTTTATCGATACCAATTTAATTTTAAACTTTTTTACTTTGTGCAAACCTTTAACTTGGTACTAATTAGTTTTTTCCGACTAATTTTAATTTGGATTTTCTTGACCAAACTCCAATCGCCTTACGCGTGTCACGATTGGCGCCGACGTCGATAACTTTTAATAATATTTTTTCTTTTCTTTTTCTTTTTTTTATTTTTCTTTTTATTTTTCTCCTCCTCCTTCCTCCAGTCGAGATTACGATGACGCCAGGGTTAAACGGCCGACGAGGTCAACCTCACCGACCACTAAGAAGGCCTGCCCGCGCCTCGCCCAAGGCCGCTCGCGCCGGTGCGCTACCACTTCGTCAAATCTAGGGAAAGGGTCACCTCACCCAACCCTAGCGAGGCTGCGGTCTCACGTTGGGTTAGTGAGGCTTCACCCTCAAGGGTCAAGCCTCGTCGAGCCTAGGCAGGACCTTGCAACCTCTAACGAGGGCTCGAGCCTCGCCAATGGTCAATGGTGAGAAGCAAAAAAAGAAAAGAAAAAGTTAAAAATCAAATCAAATCAAAATATTTAAAATCACAACATCACTACTAATCACGTCACGTCAACCGACCAGCGCCTAAACAAGAAAATCTGGCCAAAATTAATCGAATGTGAATTAACACCAAATTAAAAAAAAAAAAAGATTTACGACAAAATTGACACAATTATAAAAAGTTTAACTTTTTTTTTATTTTTTTTAA
This sequence comes from Eucalyptus marginata, assembly GCA_014182565.1. Lineage (NCBI taxonomy): Eukaryota > Viridiplantae > Streptophyta > Magnoliopsida > Myrtales > Myrtaceae > Eucalyptus > Eucalyptus marginata. Next base: position 37,065,041 of record CM024586.1, on the reverse strand, counting down.
CAAAGACTATTAGTCGACGAAAATTATTTACAATAAAAAAGCATGCATATTTAAAGCTTACAAAACAAATTCCCTAAGCCAAAAGGTAAATGCATGCTTTTTGTTATTGAATGTATCGTGATAGAATTGACTAAGAAATTCGTATAAAATGGCCACCTGAATTCAAAGGTCACTTGGTGGTGGCTGTTAAAGGGGCGGCAACCACCTCACACAAGTCGTCACCTGCACCTGAGCGAGAGCCATCCAATATCCACCACAAAATGGTCACCATCTCCACACGGACCATTGAATAATCAATATGGACGGTGGTTTGGCACCGACCTCCACGTCTACCATGCCATGGTGATGCCAGAATATTTGCCACCAAGCCACCCTCAATTTGTAGATTTATCTTCTTAGGAAGTCATCACGCCAGTCGACCATCAATACGCCATCGTTGAGTAACTCAAAACCACATGGTAATTTAGTACTTTGGCACAAAGATGGGAAATATGTCCAAACCCGAATTGTCTCCGAGAAAGAATTGCAGTTCACGGGCATCACCTATGTCTATCTAGTCACACAGATAACAATGG
>CM024586.1:36957025-37064366 GCA_014182565.1 Eucalyptus marginata | reverse complement strand
CAATACAAGACATCTTAAGTTTACCGTATTGCTTCTGTCATAAGCAAGATAATATAAGAGGTTTTATTATTCACTAGGAAATGAGAGACAGGAGCTTCACATTTTATCCGCATGCTTCCCTCAACTTCATACTATGTTGATAGTCGTCTGGAATTGACTTTTTGATTATTTTGACTCAGCATTTTTGCTGTAGCTTTTCGTGTTAGATCTGGTTGTCATTATCAGTGCTGAATACATGATATCTGTTGTAATTTAACTAACTGCACCTGAAAAATATTTCAACTGTTGGACACATATCTGTAAGTGGTCCAGCTCTTCTAGCTCACTTTCGAACAATGCTAAATGCTGGCCTTGTCCCTGCATATGACATTGTTGCTATGCTTGGTTAGTTGGCGCCAAAGAGCTCCTTCAGTCCAACCAGGTTCCTCTGACGTTGCGTTGGATGCATTTCAGCATATTCTCTGCCAAATTTTAGGGCCCTTCGAATCTGCAGTCATGTCGTCAGGTCACTGAAGCGCTTCTTCAGGAGACAAAATCACTAAATAACCTTGATCTGGAGCTGTATCAGTATGCTAAGGAAATTTTTGCACAGCAACATGGAAGGACAACTGAGAAGTCCCCTCTCACAGCTAAGTATTCAGACCCGCACTGCCATAAAAAGGGAAAAAAAATCTGTTATATTCATTAACCAGTCCTCCTAGTGTGAAAGTAAGCACGATGGTATGAGTAACACCTTGTTACTTTATCTGCAGGAGACATTCGCGAGCATGATAAGCAGTGCAGATGGCACTTTACGGCAAAATCGCTTTTACTATTCTTGCCCATTATATTGTTCCTTATATCCTGTATTCTTTCTGTAAATGCAGGGAGAAGAACATCAAAAGGGAAGATATGAATGTACGTGCATTTCATAAAAATCTCATGGACTTCAAAGTCTTAAAGTCTCTCTAGGTGGTAGGAAGAGATTAGATACAAGCCCCTACGTGGGATAGGTTAGTCCTGGTTCAGGTCTGCAAAAAAAAAATCAATCTTTAGATGATACTTCTTTCTACTATTCTAGGAGAAGGTAGTCATTTATTTACCTTTGCTTCTCAATGTAGCCTCCACTGTGTTCCTCAATGTGATTATAACCCCATTTCGGGTTGAATTGATAGCTACTGAATCTAAAGTTTAGAGGCTTATAATCAATTCCAATTTTTTTTAGTTTTACCTCTGTGTCACCATCGTGCTCCATATGTTTCGTTGATGAGATCATAACATCGTCCATGGTCAAGTGTTCAGGAAGAATGCTGGAACGAGAAATTGTAGCCTCAAATCCTGTATCATGCTCTCATTGACGCTGATAATCACGTACCAACTTTCAGATCGAAATCGTTGCTTAAATTTGGTATGCTGTCGAAATGCCTTTATCATGGGACCAAAAGCTGATGGTTTTTCTCCATAAGGGCTAAGTTTTGACGTCAATGGAGGCCAAGCATATATTCCCCATCTTCCTTATTCTTATAATGTTCAAGTGTTTATACACATTTCATCAAGGTGGATCATTACTCGCTTCTCCCACTATTCATGTACTCTCAGTCGAATTGCCATGTATGATGTTTGGTTGTGTTTGCTCGACGTACATATCCCGGATAGATCCAATCTGTACTTAAATTAGTTTATTCACACATGGAATTGTAGAGGAAAAATTCAATTAATTACGGATTTTTCAGGAACTCAAAATTCGGTTAAAGAAAAAAGAAAATAAAGATCCGTGTAATACAAAACATCCTGTTTATAAGATCAATAAACCATTCAAATGTCGAATTATAAGTGTGCCTTCAATTCAAGCAAGTGGATAAGTATTCAATGCGTAATAGAAATCTACCTTCATACTCAGTACTTTTAATCCAAACAGAAATCTAATTTGTTAATCCAATTTGTGTACTTAACATTATTCTATAGTTACCAAAAGCTTCAAATTTCATCAACCCTTCTTAGGAGAAATAAGTACGAATGTGATGAATTAAACAGCACATTGATTTTTTGCCAATCCTAAAAGAATCCTCAATCTCTTCGTAATTAAGGAAGTTTCCAGGAATAATCCTAGTATTTATCCGGAACAAAGATTTGGTCCTTGCTGGGAGTCCTAGCGGCAGTGACTCTAATCTTTAATCGGATAAGGTAAGTAAACGTGGCGATAATCCACAATCTCAATATTAATTTTTCTGTCAGTAGGTAGGATCTTTTTTCCTTATAATCCACAATTCGAAAAAGAACTTCCTTTTTTTCGTATGCGTATATATATGCGTGTAAGCAAAGGCGGTCTAAACGTAATTTTGTTGTGCCTCTAGTCAAGGATGACGCTTCCTTCCACGGGTCACTTCGTGGGTATGTCTCGCTCTTGGTTCTTGACGAACTTCACTGATGTCTCTGATGAATTCTTCGACTGGTTGCGTTTCTTCCTTGATGAAGATGATCCTAAAGACCATATAGGGAAAGCGGGACAAAGGGATGCTGCATTAGTTCCGATACATTCGTCAGATTTCTCATCGGTGAGTCGGACTCGAACAAATGAATTTGGGGCTAATTCGGGCGATCACGCTTCCAAACTGTCACCAAGTCCCTTTCAGGTGAGCATTTTCCCTATAAAAAAGATGAAATTTTTAGCATTTCTTTTGGGTCCTAGAGTATCTTCACTTTGTATTGCATGGAAAAGATTACTGTGGAGGAAATTACTGTGGCCGTAGAATCAGGGAAACGTCAAGTTCTGGAGGGCAGGGCGGAATAGACTCGTGAACAAGTTCGGAGTCCAAAAGAGAAAAATCAATGAATTTGTGGATTGGGTAAAGATAGGAGTAAAAAGTAGCACTGCAATGCCAAAGTGAACATGACATTCAACAGTCAATCGAAAAAGAAAAGAACAATACATTCAACAAGCTGTATTTGTTTCAATAGGCAATGGTGTGCATCGTTGCAAGGATTTAATTGCCACGGAAGCAAGATTTTCACTATCACTTCAGCTGTCTGTGACTGAAGTTGCTTTTAGGAAAGAAATTTTAGCTGTTGGGGAGGAGGATTACTTGAAAATGGATGAACTGGCTGTGTGGCTTTTCACATAGGGTAAGATGTCCTGCACTCCTTGGACCCAAGGACTGCCTGGAAGGTTGACTGTCACTTTATCATTCTGTGTTCATCATGAGATCTCTATGCTCATTCAATTAATCATTAAACCCCAGTGGGGGGCTCCGGCCCTTCTTCTTTTCTTGAACTCTGATTTCGTGTTCAGGCTGAGCAAACAAGTATACAACGAGTTCTGCCAAGCCAAGTTGAGGATAATACTCCAGGTGGTCAACAAGCCATGCTAATCGAGGCTCCAAGTCCAGTCTCAGTCCTGGAGATCAACAGTAGCTTTAACACTTCTGAAATCTTGGCACCCAACACCTCCAGCCTCTCTTACCATGAGAAATGCCCTCGCGGTAAGCAATAGGGTCTATTTGTAATCTTAGAGTCACTATCCCTTCACCAGCTTCAATCCTCTACTGCTTTCAACTCTAACACTCCCCTCTTAAATCATGCTCAGAATCTTCTCTCCATGAGAAGCCGCAGGACCCTGCCAAAAGGAGAAGAAAGGAGGAGGATCAGTCTCCACAGCAGCCAAATCAACAGAGAAGATGTGTGCATTGTGCAGCAACCGAGTCCCCAATGTGGAGGGTGGGGCCCATGGGGCCCAAAACTCTGTGCAATGCTTGTGGTATCCGTTACAAGACAGGTCGCCTCTTTCAGAGTACCGTCCCATTGCAAGCCCAACATATGTCCCTTCTCTGCATTCCCATTTTCACAAGAAGGTAATTAGAATTAGGGAGGCCACAAATGGTGAGGACACAGAAGTTGCAGCAAATATTCAGAGGCCATCGCAGTTAGGAAATATAGAGTCATGAATCTTGCTAGATAGTTTTTTCCTTCTCTCCATGTACATATTGTCCTTAGGCATGCCTAAATCCATACATGTGCAATGATTGCATCGACAGTTGATCATACAGTGCATAGTTCATATTTTTTACTGATTATCAGATGGTTATGAGACATTCACCTGCTTTCCTTTTCAGAATTTTAGTTTCTTGATGAGTAAAATGAAATAGTCCAAAGCCAAGTTAAAAATCTGAGATCTACTGTGCCATCTATGTCACACACCATTCTCAAATGGTATAAGCTTTTAAAAAGAATTATTGCACATCTTACCTTAACATGATATCCAATGAAATCCCTTCAAGCCATTTATGGCTTTCCCTTCTTCAAAAATAAATCTTTCCAACCATTGTCACTCCCACACATATCCGACTCACAGTAAGGTTGCAAAACCATGTCTATGTTGTCCAACCTTCTCCAAAAGAGTGGCAGAGTACATGCTGATTTAGATCCCAGAAGACATACACCAACCACCTCAATGGGGAAGAAAATTATAACGCATAAGACAAGTCACTTCGTCTGTCACTCCGTCCATCATGACGTTGATCTTCACCTTCAACCCAACTATATCCAAATGGCTTGACCAATTTTTGTCCTTCCATCACCTTCCTCACTCTTACAGCATCATCCCATCTGCCTGCTTTTGCATATATATTTGCCAATGTAACATAATGTCCAGCATGGTCAGGTTCCAAGTGGATCAATGCTTCTGCAGCCAGGCAAGCAACATCAACATTGTGATAAGCTTGACAAGCTGCAAGTAAAGCCCCAAATTCGTTTGTCAGGAGGAGAAGGCATTTTCCTAATAAGCTCCACAGCTTCCTCAAGCTGCCCAGCACGCGCTAGCATATCAACAACACAAGCAAAATGCTCCATTGCTGGAGTAAGGCCGAAGCTTGGCATGCTGTTGAAAAGTCGAAGCCCCTCGTGTACAAGGCCCGAGTGACTGCAAGCAGACAGCGCAGAAGTAAGAGTCACAGAATTGGGCTGAAATCCAGAAACTTTCATCTCTTGCAACAGCTGGAGAGCAGCTTCACCATGCCCGTGCATACCAAAACCTCCAATAATTGAGTTCCAAGAAATTATGTCTTTCGTCTCCATGTTAGAAAAGATGGAAAGAGAAGATTGGATGCATCCCTGTTTGGAGTACATGTGTATAAGTGCATTCCACGCGATTACACCAGAGAGAGAGCTGTTTTTCTGGATGTAGGCATGAATCTGCTTTCCCAAGGTTAAGTCACACACCGGCAGAAGAGTAGATATAGTAATTTGATCAAAAGCAATTCCCAGGTTTAACATTTCGATGAAACACTCAATTGCTGAGTTTCCATATCCCAGGTCAACAAAACCGAGAATCATTGCATTCCAAGTGACAAAATCGGACTTGTCCATCTGTTCAAATACACTCGTTGCCTCCTGGATTTTCCCGCATTTTGCATACATTGTCAACAGGGCAGCGCCGGCTGAGTTGTAAAATGAACTCCTCGATTCTGTTTTGATCCCATGGGCGTGAATTTCCTTACCAATCACAAGAGCCCCGAGATGGCGGCATGACGTTAGAGCACTCGACAGAGTCCTGATGTCGGGCCAAACCTTGCCCGTGTTTACCATATCCCGAAAAACCTCCACGGAGGTCTTATGCTTACCAATCCTGCAATAACCCGAAATCAAAGTGGTCCACGAAATGGTGTTAGGCTCTTCGATTTGTTCCAACACGTTCCTTGCCTCATCGAAAAGCCCCATCTGGCAATAAGCATCCATCACCATATTCCAAGTCACGATATCAGGGTCGAGCCCCTCCGACCTCATGGCCGGAAGCAACTCCACGGCCGAACCATGCAACCCGTTCCAAATATACCCCGACATCATGGAGTTCCACGACAGCAAATCCCGGTCACCCATTTCGTCTAACACCCGCCGCGCGCTCTCGACGTCCCCGCATTTCCCGTACATGTCGATCAGGGCATTACAGACCTGCACGTTCGCTTCGCACGCGCGCACGATCACGTCCTTGTGCACGACCGCGCCCGCCTCCGCGCGCCCCGACTGAGCGCACGCCCTCAGGACGTTCGGGAACACGTAGCCGTCGGGCGCGACGCCCGCGCGCTTCATCTCGCGGTAGGTGCCGACGCAGGCGCCGAACGCCCCGCTCCTTGAGCGGTGGGCGAGGACGGCGGTCCAGGCGAACACGTTGGGCCGGAGCAGCCGGCGGAAGAGCTCGTCGGCGGACGCGGCGTCGTCCAGGTCCGCGTACGTCTGGGTCAGCTTGGTGGCGACGAACTGGTCGGCGTGGAGGCCGTGCTGGACGATCCGCTGGTGGACCTGCTTGCACTGGGCCAGCGACCCGGCGTCGCGACAGAGCTGGAGGAGGGCGGTGGCCTGCGGGAGAGAGAAGGTCTGCCATTTTCTCATTTCATTTGCGTGGATTCGCCGACGAGAGATGGCGGCGGCTGAACTCACGGAAAAAGAAACGGTTGATTAACGCTTAAACTCCAGCAACTGAAGTATTTAAAATTTGTTATATTAAATTTTTGTGCAAAAAAAAAAAAAAAGTACTTAAAATTATATTTTCTATAACTAGTATTCGTTTAATTTTTTTTTTTTTTTTTTTTTTTTTTGGATGGGTAATTTTATTTTTTTTTTATTGTTGTTCGTGTGGTTACTCTCAAATGAAAGATGGGAAATAGTTGTTTTATTAGAGTTAAGAGTTCAATCTCTCCATTCATTGTTTCGTTAGTTCTTCAATCTTTACCCTACGTCACCATCTCATGATTCAAACGCTTTGTAAGGGACTTTCACCTTTGCTATTCAGAATTTCTTTTTGTAGGATATTTAATTTCCTAAACTTATTGTATAATTACTGAAGTTCTATTTTTCTGCACGATAGTTAGTTTTTTTTTAATTATAGTCAAATTTTAATTTCCTGGAATGTAACCTTATGAAATCATTGGTACAAATTTAGATTAGCTAAGAAGGTAATTTAGCATCTTTGGGCATACTTTGACTTGATAATATTTACGATCAATACTTTGAACCTTTCGGCCAAATGGGAAAACAGAATCATCAAAAACTGGAGGCTACTTGTTGTGATGATCCTTATTTGTTTAATAATATCATTTAGGGTGTGTTTATTTGAGCATAAAAATTTCTGCAAGTAAGTTTTTTGGATTTTCATGCGTTTGATTTGTTGAAGATAATTGGAGAAAGTATCGAAAAATCATAAACATTTTATGTTTGTGCCAATTTAGTCTTAAAAATTTTATTGATACCAATTTAATTTTAAACTTTTTTACTTTGTGCAAACCTTTTAACTTGGTACTAATTCAGTTTTTTCCGACTAATTTTAGTCGGATTTTGCTGACTAGACTCCAATCAGCTTACGTGTCATGATTGGCGCTGACGTTGATAACTTTTAATAATATTTTTTTTTCTTTTTCTTTTCTTTTTTATTTTTCTTTTTATTTTTCCTCCTCATTCCTCCAGTCGAGATTCCATGATCGGCCAGAAGCAACGGCCGACGAGGTCAACCTCACCGACCACTAGCAAGGCTCAAGCCCTCGCCAAAAGCCACAAGGCCTACTCGCGTTGGGTGACAAGGCTCACTCTCGTCAAATCTAGAAAGGGTCAAGCCTCACCCAACCTCTAGGCGAGGCTGCGGTCTCACGTTGGGTTAGTGAGGCTCACCCTCAAGGGTCAAGCCTCGTCGAGCCTAGGCAGACCTTGCAACCTCTAATGAGGGCTCGAGCCTTGCCAATGGTCAGTCAGGTCGAGGAGGAGAAGGAAAAAAAGAAAAAGAAAAAGAAAAAATCAAATCAAATCAAAAAATATTTAAAATTGTCAACATCACTACTAACTGTGTCATGTCAACCGACCGGTGCCTAGTGAAGAAAATCTGGCCAAAATTAATTGGAATGTCTGAATTAACACCAAATTAAAAGATTTATGACAAAATTGACACAATTATAAAAAGTTTAGAACTTTTTTTATTTTTTTTAACAAAGATTATTAGTCGACGAAAAATTATTTACAATAAAAAAGCATGCATATTTAAAGCTTACAAAAACAAATTCCCTAAGCCAAAAGGTAAATGCATGCTTTTTGTTATTGAATGTATCGTGATAGAATTGACTAAGAAATTCGTATAAAATGGCCACCTGAATTCAAAGGTCACTTGGTGGTGGCTGTTAAAGGGCGGCAACCACCACACAAGTCGTCACCCGCACCTGAGCGAGAGCCATCCAATATCCACCACAAAATGGTCACCATCTCCACACGGACCATTGAATAATCAATATGGACGGTGGTTTGGCACCGACCTCCACGTCTACCATGCCATGGTGATGCCAGAATATTTGCCACCAAGCCACCCTCAATTTGCAGATTTATCTTCTAGGAAGTCATCACGCCAGTCGACCATCAATACGCCATCGTTGAGTAACTCAAACCACATGGTAATTTAGTACTTTGGCACAAAGATGGGAAATATGTCCAAAACCCGAATTGTCTCCGAGAAAGAATTGCAGTTCACGGGCATCACCTATGTCTGTCTAGTCACACAGATAACAATGGGCACGGACGACTTAGTCTACATTGTTCTTGGTAAGGAAATCATTTTGGTCCTTCCAGTCTAAAATGTAATTTCACAACTTCAGGGTTGGGGTAACTTCTAAGCCACAACAAAGTCAAGAGAACAAAATAGGCGGAACCCTAAATCAGCGACGAGGAAAAAGCCCAGGAATCATCAATAACATAAGAGATTACCCAGCAACAGACAAATTGACAACCCTCCATCCAATCCCCTATTCGGAAAGCAAAATTACACTGTACATAGCTTGTGTTCTTCTTAAGCCTTTCCAGGCAAATGTGGGCGGGTTGAAGATGGCAGATGTGACCTTCCATAACTCAAGCGTCTCACAGAGGATCAAGATGAACCCTCACATTACTCCAAGACTGCAACCTCCTGGTCGACCCGCCAATAGTTTGCGTCATTGAACTCCTTGATCCCCTCCTCGCCCTCATCAGACTTATCTTTTTCAGGTGTCTTGGGAGACATGTTCCTTTTCAGTGGGCCTGCCTCCCCAACTATCCCCTCCTTCAAAGCCTGCTCCATCGCCTTCTCGGTTCCTTCTAATTCCACGCCCACAAATTCCACATCCTCTTCGAACAATGAGGGTACAGCAGCAGATTTCTGACCTGCGTCACTTCCCCCTGAACTGTCACTGGAGCCAGTACTTGCCATTGAGCCATTAGATAGTACAGGTTCTCCACTTGAGGAGGGACTGACATCTGGCGACACCTCAACTGGGCTGGAAAATTTGTCTTCTGAGTCATCATGATCAACAAATGGATTCACACTAGAACCACCTATCTGCAAATCAGCTGACTCACCCCATCCCTCCCACTCAGGTAAAGGTCTGTTGCCATATATATCCTCACTATCAGGCATCTCAAAACGGAAGAAATTTGGGGCCGAGGGAGCATTTCCATTTGGTAAATTCGAATTTGAAGTGGATGTGACACTGGGGGAGTCTTTAGCCCCAGTTAAGTCTTCATCCTCTCCTACAACCACCTCGTCGTCACTACTGCTGTTGCCGCCATTTGCAGCTCCATTCAGATTTATTTCATCCATCACCTCCATAGACGAAGCACCAACATTTGCATCTTCCATTCTTTCATCTTGGAATGTGAACCAATTGGAGTTTGTGAACAAACTACTGCACCAAATAAACAAATGGATGTAACATTGTCATTATAGATGTGCAGTTCACCAAAAGCAGGTAACAATTGAAATCGCTGCATTAATTAAGCAGCATAATGCAATAGAGGCCCAGAAGAGAGATCTGCACCAAGTAAATAGAAAATCAAGAGAAACCTTTCACACATTAAACGACAACAATTGCTTTAGCCGCATGAGTGAAGATGAAAAGCTGCCTTTCAATAATGTTATGGTCTACTTTTGGATATGTTTCCTTTTTTACAGCTGAATTGGAGCAAGTAAGAGGGAGTGAGTAATATTAACTGCAAATTTCCTAGAGAACTAATTCCTATGTCCAGACTTCCTTTTCAGATTATCACTGAAACTCAACTATTGTCGATCACATGAATAATTACCTCCCATGATCATCACCTAGTCTGAGGGATGATATAACAACTTCAGCAGATTCATCATCAAAGTAAACATCCTGCATTATGAACATCAATTCAAATATAGCTAAACAACACTTCCAGGGTTAACCTTGAGTCAAATTATAACAGTCTGACATTAATGCTCTTAATAATTATCATTACCTCATCATCTCGATCAAGAGCTCCATGATCCTGCAAAGAATAAGATGTAAGTTCAGCTAAAAAGTTATAGGGCCCTATGATGAAAGTTCAGATAAGAAAGAAAAACGTTAAAAGTGCAAGATTACCTCTGCATCCTCATTTCCGTATATTTTGTATCTCAAAGCCTGACTTAAGTTATTTGCTAGGGCTGCTACATCATAATCTCTGTCATGTAGGTCATCTTCATCACTATCCTTCGTCCTATCATGTAATGCAGTTGGGCGGCTGCAGGTGTTAATGAGAAGTCCTTATTAGTAACAACCAAAGCAAGAGAACAATTGCGAAAACGTGCACAAAAATTCAATGAGAAAAGACAATGCTGATGGAATTTTCGTCCATGAGATGTATATTAAGAATTTAAAAGAAGGGAGGATGTTAGGCAAAAAGAATAATATGGCCCTGCACCTGAACAGGCGACAGGAACAAGCTCATGTAACCTCGATAATGCATAACTTAATACTTGTGTAGAAGTGTTCGAATTCCAGAATTAATTTGTCTTATGGATATAGAAAAAATGAATGTAGTAAATACGCCATGACCCAATACTAAAAGGGAAAAATGAATTTTCAGAAAAAATAGAACCAACAAAGTGATTGGCAAGCCACTGATATGGTGACAATTTCTCTAACAATGCAGACCGAAATTTATGCGAGAACTTACCCACATGCCCAGCGGAAGACATTTTCGACTGCATTACGCTCCTGAAGAACATTAGCTTGCCACTCACTCCATTCACTATTTTCCTGTAGTAAACATTGTAAGCAAAGATATGTCAGCAGAGATCATGAAAACTATGTAAAAGGACTATCTGAAGAAGTCCTCAGTGATTAATATCTTGAACATCTCTTTTTTCCTGTAAAGTAAAGCCAAAGGCAACCTTAAACCCCAAACATTCTCCCACCTAGGCTAGGCATTTATTGAATAATAAAATACATTTTTAAACAGCAGATTGTAGCCGTCATGTTGACCCAAAAATCTCTTCACTTAAGATATAACCCAAATCACACCTTTTCTTCCACTATTAACGTCTTTTTCATATTTTGCATACACGTACATGGGAGCTATTTTGCTAGGTAAATAAGAAGCCACACTTCATAATTAAGAATCAGGAAATAGTTGCCCAACCCAAACAAAACTTAAAATGAGAGAAATACGACTGCATGGCCAAATAAAAAGGATACTAATGACCTCCTAGATGATTTGATTATAAGGATAGCAAGTAACAATGGAATAACACCTAACGAGAACCCTGACTTTCCCATTGTAGATCAACTGCATAGGAGTAAGACAATTTCTTAGTAACTTAACAAATGGTGCCTTTATATGGGACACTAGGGCACACGCGCCTCTCCAAATAATAATGTCCACGTCAAAACATAAAAGCAAAACTTGAAATACTTCACATAATTAAAAACAATTTTGCAGAACTTAAAAAAAAAAAATCAATTTGGAGTACAAATATAGTGTACAATGTTCCCTAGTAAATTAATAGTATAAAATGCATAAATAAATATATGTTGGTAAAACTAATTAGAAAAAATCTAATTAACGCATGTGGGAGTACTTAAAATTCAATTCACCCTATTCAAGGTCAATAGATAGTGGAAGAGCTAAGATTAAGTAACAATTATATGAGATCTACAATAACGAGTACCTTTTAGAAACCAATGCAAAAGAAGCATAAAAAACCTTCCCACCTGAAGATAGTTCTGAATATGACTATTGATGCTACCCAGTTGGATGAGCTTATTAGAGATCCGAGTAATGTGTCCAAGATTCCCAGCTTTAGGAGCTCGTTTTCCAGCAGTGGGTATAGTGGGCTGCAAAAGGAGCACCAAAATGCAGACTTATAAACATACTAGATTTTCTAGGGAAAATCCTGGAGCCTGTGTCAATAAACCTTCCCCTTTCATCAAACTTAATTCAGAATTAAGGTGAGTCTAGTGTGTTACAACGATGTTGCATCACTTGTAAAATAATTAAGGACTCTGAGGCCTTGATAAAATAATTGATATGGCATAATCTTGCATCTGAAGCATGTGTCTACCTTATCATCACCACCAGAGAGAACAGGCTGTTTATCTGTTTCTAACATTTTCTTTATTAAATCGCAATCTCGAAATAGATGATCAGCCAATTCTGTGCTCTTGCTTTCAAAGCATGACGATATGATACTCTCTACGTGATGATGCAACGCATTGTTGTAAGGGTACCTGCAAGCAAAAATAAATGTATTGAGTTTTTTAAGAAGATAACTCTCGAAATCACAAAAACTGAAGGGCTCAGTCATAAGTAATGCAGTTTCCTGCGCTCTAATTGCAAAAAAGAAGAATCTTACTCAAAGAAAAGATTCAAAACGCGCAGAATTGTTCCTGAGCTAATCAATTCCTTCTCGGCAGCTTCATTGCCAGTTTTCATCAACACTGCAATGAATTCCACAATCTACAAAAAGAGAATGGAAAGAAAAACCATCACTTACCATCTTACAGAAAATAAGACCATTAAGGTCTGCAACAAATTACTCCAGCTTTCATCAACATTAATATCAAAAGTAAGGTAAGTCGAACTCGGTGGTAGAAAAAAAAAAGTAAATGCTGCAAGAAGTTGCACCAACCTTTAGACGATGCTTCCCAAGAGGTGGCCTAAGTTCCCCATATGTAGTGGGCAGTACCCTCTGGTCTGATGACACGTTCAAAAGCACAAGCAAGTCGCCTGCAGATCAATTAATTGAAAAGTAAGAAAAAATCACAGAGCCGCAATGTGAGGAGTGACCTGACTATATCATTTATTGAAGTAGAAACAAATGTAAATTGATGTACAGAAACTCTGCCAGCAGGTGGTCATAGGAACACACTCCAAACGAATTTCGACACCTCTAAAAGCTCAAGACTTGATGGTACATGTACAATCTTTTACCTGGAAGGCTCCTAATTACTCACACTTAAGAGTCAAACTCATATGACTAGCATCTTCAACACAAATTAAGCAATTTCAGAGATTACCGATTATCACTATATGAGGTGAGTTGCTTTTAATACATGATGTCAGCTTATGCAACGGAAATCAGAGGTGGAACAATGACCTTCACTTGATCCCCTAAAAACCACTCTCGACCAACAGAATCCTTACAGGCTTACAGCAAGGAGAGAAGACTACCACAGAACGCATAGAGTTCTATTATAATAGGTCAAATCACATGATCTGCACCACACACAGAGATGACCGGACAAAGGCTTCACTTTACACGGGCATCAATGTTGAAGCACCATGACAATTTAATACAAAACGCAAGCAATCACAGCAAAAATTCCTCCCAATGACTCTTTAAGAATTTCTAAATCAAAAGAGAAATTGCCTTATTATAGTAAAGCATATACAACTATCTATTGAAGGGAACAAAACGTGCATAAGCTTGTCTCACATACCTGAAGCACATAAACAACATGCTTGGGATGAGAACAGAACAGCCTTTCAAAATGTTTTGCAAATGATACCAAAGAAGAAAGTATTCAGACATACCAAGTCTTGGAAGCATCGCATTAATAGTCTCTGCATTAACAGTTATCGGGCACTCGTACATGTGTTGACCCCGGAAAGAATGAAACAAAGAGGAAGAAACCGCCGATCTTTTTGGATCCAGCAAAGAGATGCAGACTGAAAGTGAGTGGACAAGGCCAGATATTGAAGGTGACTCTTCCAATGCATGACTAAAACTCTTTCAACAAAGCTGCATGGACCATAAAAAACATCAAAGGCCGTTTCAAAAGTACTCACAGTGACGGATCCTTACTAAGAAATTACAAACCACAAAAATAAAGGAAACAAGTCAATAGCGATGAGGCAAACCTTGAAGACGAAAGTTTTGTGGCTAAAGCTGATGGTGAATTTCGAGTAATGGCACACAGGGTTTCAGCAGCATTAGCTTGAACTTCAGGAGGGCACTGATCAACAGAAAGACAAAACAGTCATTAGAATGTTACTTAGGCTCTGTTTGAAAACTGGGAAGGGAGAAAAATTGATCGATGGGGATTGAAAATGGGTATGGACTCAGTTTCTCCACAGTCATCTGAATACATCCAAAAATAAAAATGCAACAATTGCCACTTACAGATGGACTCAGTTTATCAACAATCATTTCCAGCAGATTGCTCTCAGCTAACCATTGCATCACATCCAAATAATTTTGATAGACATGGTCATCAGCACCTACAAGTCGCACCAGTACCTGTGTAGAAAGGTTGTTTCATTAAAAAAGTATGAACAAACTCGTCACATGGTTACAGTATAATAGCAACCATAATCAAGTGAGTTTATGATTAAGTGCAACAAGGTAGAAATATCAGTTACCTCCATGATTGATGTGATTCCGATCAAATCAACAAGCTTGCGGAAAACATCCTCATGAGCCTATAAGAAGAAAATGTTACCAATACTCAAAAAAGTATCATTGGATGCAAAAATCAATCAACCAATTAATCGTAAATTGTAAGTTTAATGATAACACTACAAGAGATCCATGACTTTGAAAATCAAGCATGCATTTATCAATCAACGGCACTCCATTTCTCTTAAACAAACTCATCAAGAGTAGAAATTGAGAGACGCAGAAGAGAAACCTCTAATTTTTCAATCAGTTTTGCTGAGTCCTAACAAAGATGCTTGTCGTGCAGACAAAAATATGCAGAGTTACGGCATTATCATCAGCCATGGGAAAGACACGTGTACATATAAGAGCACACAACACCCTTTGGTTATTTATGCACCCCAGCCAGCCTCCTGAATCAGATCACTTTCATAAGCCTGGAATGAGATGTTTTCCAAGCCAAAATATCATAGAGAGAGAAGGGGAGGGGGGAGGGAAGGAGGAATGTGGTACCAATAACCATCTAGCATATCCAATCCTGACAACCCGCAATCGCACTAGTTAAGGATTGACATCACCATAACAGAATAACTTCTTAACTATAGATGATTACAATAGAACCTCTAAAACTCGATATCATGCTACAACCAGTTTTATGAAATATTGGCTCATTCGTCTGTTTGGCTGATTTGACTGAATGACATTACTCATTAAGCAAACAAAAATGAAATATTGGATCACAGTACCGCATTTTAGTTCCCCAACCAGCTTTCCCATGATGCAAGTGGGATTTCATGGGACAAATATTTTGTAATAAATGGGATATTTAGACTCTTTAACAACATCACCAACACATTAAATGGTTAGTTGACCTCAAATTGAAAGAGGAATTAAAAATTTCTTCTAATCATGAAAGAAATGCTACAGAAAAGAGTTTATCAAGAACTCACTTGAACATAATTCATAAGTGGAACAGTTTTCCGCAACATGAGACATACAACCACCTGCAATGCAAAATAAACCATTTCAACTGGATGTTCGAAGCAAGAACCAGTAGTTTCAAGAAGTGAAATTCATAAGCGCTGAACATTTTGTACTGGTAGGGCAGAGGACTGAAAATCCTCATGTCACCGAAGTATCAATAACCCTATTTTACAACTCAAATGGCTATGAGCAGGATGCCTTTCACCAAATTATCAAACACCACTTTTGCATTGCTGAAAAGTATACCTTGCTAAAGTACCCAGCAAGCAATGCACTATGAGGACGGTTTGGATCCAAGAATGAGAAAAGCAAGTCCATTAGCTGGAGCAACAAATAAAAAAAAATAAATGAATGAATTAGAAAAAGAGTGCCACTGTTGCATACACTCTTAACACAAAAAAAAAAAAGTACTATCACAAAAACTCGTAAACCAAAACCTCCTCTTCCTCCACTAAAGTCTTGAGAATAACATCGATCTCGCAAGTAAATATCTCACAGGCAATAAAGGGAAACCTGAAAATGTAGCAGATTCCAAAATTGTCAAGGAAGAAAACTATACAGTACATAACGAGCATTATTTCCCTTCTGTCATGGCAAGGGATCATACTTGAAAGCATGTTTGCTGTCAGCATCTTCAGAAGGTTCTTCAATGATGTACCGCAACAACTGCTCCACTTGAACTCTGTCTCGTAGGCTGAAAATATATATATCTCATAAGCATCTAACGCATGAATGGAACTCTACTTCACGCCACAATCAGTGTGGTTTTACAGGCATCAACATCCAGTGGAGGGTAATTATCCAAATGTATGAAAACTTTGTGTCAAAACATTCAAATGAATAGGATAACAAAATAACAGTAAATCCAAGGAATTGTCCTCAGTGACAGCAAAAAGAAATTACAAATGAATTAGACGACTGTTTAAAGCTTTGCATTCTTGGATAATCTCTTCTTCATCCAAAAGCTCCTCCAATGTGTAATCTTCCTTGTCGAGTAGCGACTCCACCTGTAAAAGCAACGATAAGTTCAGAGGCAGGACTGAAGCTGTGATCAAACGCAGGCGCGTTCTCAAACTTTTCCTCAAGAAAAAGAACAGAGGGTACAGCACATACTGCAACACTAAAGCAGGATTAAAGAGAAACCAAATTCAGTGAAGTTCAATTGTAAACAATGCTTCGTTTTCCGAGGCTAACAGACACTGTTTGATCAAACTAAGACGGTATCCACCTAGAAGACTATCTCAGACAAGCCCAACAATACAAAAAAGAAAAAAAAAATCCTCGAAAGCAATTCAAATCTCAACTAACAATTCAGCAAGAGAACTCTCGCAATGCATACGCGCGACACCGGCGAGACACCTGAGTAGAGTGCCAGTACATAACACACTCGAATACAGCGCACTCCGGCACATTGACTAAATCTAGATAACTAACGACGAGAAAACCACGTATCGACTTCAGCTCGAACACGATCCAGCACCGCGAAGAAAGAACAAACTACCACGCCACCACTGCCGTTACGCACAAAAAAAAACAACTCGGCGGGACGCATCTAACTAGGCACGCAGCTCTAATTGCCGCGGAAGAAAAACCACATCAGGCAGCAGCGCCCAAAAGAAAAGAAAACAAGAATCCGCCACGAGCTGACAGCATCCGGACTCTCGAAATGGCGAGACCGAGACGGGCGGGAAAAGGCATCCGGATGCCAGCTGGAGCGGGAGGGGGAGGGGGAGGGGTGGGGAAATTAGGGATAAGAATCGGGGACTCACGGGAGAGGAGGCGGACAGGACGGGGAGCTTCCAGAACATCTTCGGCAGGAGCGGCGAATGGCGAGGGACGGCGGCGCGGGAGGCGGGAGGGCGGGAGCGAGTCACATCCGAAGCGCCCTCGGGAGGAAGGAAGGAGGAGCGCGAATCGAGGCGCGGCTGCCGGACGGGGCAGCGAGCTCGAGATTCGAGTCCGAAAGAGAGAGAGAGAGACGGAGAGAGGGAGAGAGACTCCGAACAGTAGGCGGCCGAGTTGCTCGGGAGGAGCTCGGAAAAACCCTAATTATTCCGGCGGGGGCGGGCGGGGGGATTCAGATGGGGGCGAAAGGCGGAGGCAGGGAGAGCGAGCCGTGAAGATCGAGAAGGACGAGAGCGAGAGAGAGAAGGGCGTCGAGAGGAAAAATCGAAGCCAAAAGAGAGAGAGAGAAACTGGAAGTATTTTCCTCCAGTTTTCTTTTTTTTTTTCTTTATTTTGATTTATTTAATTTTATTTTGTTTTTTTTCCCTCTACTCCTCCTTCGATCTGCGATTTCTTGTTGATTTGGGGATGCAATTCGTGACATGGCGTTGCGTTGCCCTAATTATTTGTATTCTTCCCCCCCGCGATGTTCGACGTGAATATTTAAATTCGGGGTGAGCGGATTATTTTAGTAAAGATCCGTTTAGATTCAGCTTTTCTATTTTTGATTTTATTTAGTTCGAAACTTTCTCACATCTTGTAGCACTTTGATTTCTTTTTTCTTTTTTTAATCCTAATCGATAAGTAGATTCGCTTCTGACTCTTCTCCTTATTTTTCTGATATCTGAATAATATTTTAAATTTTACAATTAATATTGCAAGAATCTCAAATCCGTATACTTATAACAAATTTACCACAAACTAATTATTTAATTGCAAAAACTCTAGATTTGTATATCCGTGGCAAATTTACTTTTCGTTAATTTTCATTAAATTTTACCGTTAAATTACTGAGTTAGACGACACATAATATCGATGAGTGTACGAATTTAATGTTTTACCTCCCGTTTGTCATACATATATTAATTTTTTTATAATATTAATTCAATTTAACGAAAATTAATGAAGAGATAAATTTGTCACGATTATATCAACTTTGAATTTTTGATGATCAAAATATTAGTTTGGGACAAATTTGTCATTAAATTTAAAGTTTTTGTGACATTAATTATAATTTTAATGAGAAGATAGAAGTAAAAAGTATTTTCCTTTAATTTTCGAGTTATTATTGACCGGAAGGGAACCACACAAGGCCGAAAATGCTGGTACAAAAGAGGAAAAAGGAAAATGAGAAAAACGAAAGAAAGGTCGGAGAAAAATGGAAAAAGAAAATCAATTGAAGCCAAAAGAAAAATGATGTGGTACGTATTGGTTTTAACGTACGATGTGGGGCGTGGCTGGCTAGTTCGCTAATTACGTGTGACCTAGGAGACACGCGTGTCATAAGGGCCCCCACAAAAAGCCAGGCAAAAAAGCAACCCGAAAGCAATATTTTAAGAGCCGATCTTCCGGTTATAGGTGAGTGTCCGCCCTAACTCACATGTGCGGTCAGAGTTTTCGAGCTTTGCGATTAAGCAAAAGGACGGGACGTTGCTCAGAAGAATGCCACGAAAAGCACATGATATTTAGTAAACATGTTGTGAAATACTTGGTGCTCATGCGATGTCGACATCTTGTGTAACTCAAAGTAGGGGTGAGCATTAAGTCAGTCCAACGCCTACCTCAAGGACCAACACTATAAATATCGGTCCTCAATTTTTTGGACTAAAAATCAATCGAACGGACCAACCTTATGAGTCCGGTCCAGTTTCAAAATTAACATGGGACCAATCGATTATTTTTTTTATTATATTGTTCGTATTTCTTCAAAGGAAAAACATACTTTTTAAAATTATATGCATCAATAATGCAAGATTGAGCAATACAACTATGAACACCATTATATATCAAACATAAATTTAAGATAAGAAAACAATAGAAATTTTCATTTGCAATTGTTGAGCTCTATTTGTGAAGTGGGCCAAGGGAAGAGGGCGATTTCACCGGCTAAGTTGCACTTGTGAGACGAGTGAGGAGAGGCCAAAGATGAGCGATGAGCCAGCAAAGAGGGTCTCTCTTATTTTTCGGTCGAATCTAGGCAAGGATTTGATTTTACTTTCTAATTTAGAAGTAGAACCACAGAAGAAAGAACGGAGGTACACTTTTGACAAAGTAGGGTTAATATCATTAAAATATATATAATATTTTATATGTTATATATTATAGGGTTAATATCATTAAAAACCCCAAACTAATACACTTTTGACAATTTTACCAAAATTAATTTTTTCACCACCGAAAACCCCAAATCAATATATTTTTGAAAAATTTACTCAAAATTGATACACTCGTGATACTTTGCCATTTGTTGATTTCTATTAATTTTTACTATTAATTTGCTAAGTTCAATGACACATGACAGTTGATTGGTATACTAGTTTGGGATTTTACTTTTCCATTTGTCATAATTGTACCAATTTTATGATTTTTTTTTGTATTAATCTAATTTAACGAATAACATATATGTCACAAATGCAATGATTTAAGATTTTTAGTCAACAAAATTAGTTTTGAGTAAATTTGTCACAGTTTAAGCTTTTTATAGTCATTTAGGGTAAATTTGTCATAAATGTATTAGTTTGAGATTTTTCGTAATAAAAAATTAGTTTATGATAAAATTGTCATAAATATGCCAATTTTTTGTTTTTCATGATATTAGCCATATATTATAAATCCTATGACTGAGAACCAACCCGCTTAATATAGAGTCCACCGGTCCCGGGACCAAGGATCAGCTCAATCCCCCTTGGGGACTAAGCCAGGACTAGCCAAGTTCGGCCGATTCAAGATTAACCCTAGACTAATACTCACCCCTAACTCCAGGCAACAGGCCATTGGCATCACGTGACCCTAGACGATCGGCGGCTTAGGTCACATGACCCTAGGCGAGGTGACAATAGTGTTGTGCAACTCTAGGTAGTGCAATTGATCTCTGCTCTACTTGTGATAATAAAATTGGCATTTAGATACTTTTTTGTTCTGTATATTTTATTTTAACTCTTAACTCACTTTCAAATTTTTGCCCTACTTTTTTGCATAGTGTGGTAGTGGAATCTCATACCTAAAACTAAATATCTAAACATTAGCCTCCTAAGAAAATGGGGAATTGAATCCTTGCCCTACAATTCCCATGTGAGAGTAGTGACCACTAGGATTTGCCTCGGTAGTTATTTAGATATTTTGACAATGGCAAATTGGAAAGAAAAAAAATTTGTTTAGCCCATAAAGTTGCTTTCCTTAAAAGCCTCAAAAGCCAGAGCAAAGAAGAATCGTCTTGATTTTTTTAGCATTTACAAAGCAGAACGGTGCATCAAAGACCCTTTAAAATTACGCCTTGAGGCTCAAAGCCGCTGGGAGATGCTGAACCACATAAATTCTAAAGAATTTATCACTATTTAAGCGCATTAAGAGCACGCGAGGCGTGAGCCATAGGGTCTTGCCTGTCCCTTGTCGCTCGGACGTGTCATTTCCATTAAATAATCAGGTTCAGACAGTGCAATGTTGGGACAGAATGCACAAAAGTTGTACTTATGCTCGAGGTACAACGAATCAATCGTGGGTCTCGAGGATCTCGTCTCCTTGACACCCTCGCGAACGAATGCGCGCTCGACATCAATCAAAGAAGCGTCCAAGATATGAAGATCCAAGTCGTCCAGAGCAGTTTGGTATATAATGCTAGTGACGACTCCTGCAAGTTCTCTGTCTTATTTTTTGTCTCCAACTCAATGACGTGATAATTACAAAGCAATGATTCCGGCGACTCTTCACATTGTTGTAGCCTAAAATTCATTGATCTTGAATCCAAATTTAATGGGTAAATCTCCTTATAGTCTAGGGTTATTTTGGCGCAATTAAATCCTTGGCAAGATTAGGGTTTCTTTTACTATAGACGATGCACGTATGTTAAATCAAAGAGAGCCAAACACCCAAAGAGGGATTCTCTTACTTTGGTTTGAATGCTTGGCCTTTATGCAGCTATGGAGGCAAGGGATAGTCAAACGACTCATGCGTCGTGCAATTTGATGTTCCCCTGCTAGTCAAATCATAGGGTTTCACGATTGATTAACCCACGATCTTCCCGTACTATTCATTTTTTTATTATGGATGATGGACTGAACGCGTAGATGGAATCCACCAAAACCTGTTTAAAACACAAATCAAACATGGCCGGAGAATTCTGCCTTTCCTTTCTATGATTCCAAAAGTTTGCTTTCTTTTCGAAAAGGACCATTGTTAAGATGAAAAATTATCCAATCAATCATAATTCCTTGGAAAAATTAAGAATAAAAATTCAAAGTACTCTCATTTTCTCAAATAAAAGTCTAAAATAAACTTTATTTTAAAGAAGGATTTAAAGTGCTCTCATTTTTTCAAATAATGAACCTAAAGTGAAATTTATTTTAAATATGGCATGAGTGGCCATTCAGTCTCAAAAAGGCATAATCTTACTAGCTAAAGGGCATATTTGTCTTTTAAAATATTTTCCTTTTTTCTATTTTTTTCATTTTCGCTCTTCCCTTCGTCGGTCATGGTGGAGGTCACCAAACTCAAAGGAAGGGGAGAAAAGAGAAAAATATAACATAAAAGAAAAGGAAAAGGAAAGAAAAACTAAAATAATAAACAAAATACTTGTGTTTTCTCACTAAAATAGCCCATCTCTATGGTCGAAATAGTCACTAGCCAACCAAAGTTTTTATTTGAGATAATTTGGTCACTTCAAGTTCTTATTTGAGGCAATTTGGCCCTTTAGACTCTCATATGAATAATGTTCACTTTGAGCCTTTATTTCATAAAATGAAGGAATTTTAGACTATTATTTGAAATTTTACCTAATCCTATTATACGATTCAATCCTAAAATTTTGCCGCTTTATTCATAAATTATTGTGTGCAATCCTAATGTGGCCATTCCAGCCAATTTTCGTTGAATATTACTAATGTGGTGGTTCGATAATCTTAATCAAATCCTCACGTCGGTGATTTTCGACTTGATCAAAATAATTACATTAGAATCACGCGCAAGAATTTAGGACTAAATTAGCGAAATTTTTATGCTTGAAATGGCATTGTACAATAAGTTTATGAACAATTGAAAAAAAATGTGCACCTGAATTGTATAATTACTATCGGATCCAAAAGAAAAACAAAAACTGTATAATTTCAAACGATTATCCGTGTTTGGCGCAACCACACAAGTCAAATGAATTTGTTTGAATTTTTTTCGTCTGTCTAGACAAGAAAATCTTGCTTTTTCATCCAATATTCAGAACTAAATATTTCCAGCTTTAAAATCGCACGCGATCCCACAAGCAAATCTTGCCTTCCATCCATAGAATTCTCAAGTCATTCAAACTTTTCGTCCAACAAAAAGTCAAATTGCACGAATAAAGATACGGAGCTATAAATGGTCTTTTTCTCTGCTTTCCTTCGCGTGCAAAGATAGCCGTCAAATCCTTGATTCGCCCATAGGAAAAGCGACGGATTCCTCGTCCTCGGAATCTAACAAAAGACCAAAGCATCTCGCGGATCAATCTCTTTTCCTGTCCCAAAAATGGATTGTTGGTCCTAATTACGATTCTCGACACGTGATTAATCGACTTAACAAAAATCAAAAGCATAATCAGATCTTTTTTGGGCAGTTGTTGGTTGGTCGAACAGTTGGTCCCAGGAACTAAATACCGGACCGTCCGAAAACTCTCTTTCCAGAAGTCGAGAACAAACGGGCCAAATCAAAGAAGGCTGCGATTGTCTTCGCCTATTTTGGAATTGATTTCCATCCTTTCATTCGGCGATTAAAGAAAAGTCAATTCAAAGGCCTGTAATGGAAGATGATGGTGACGATGGAGACGGCCGACCACCGCTTAGCCACACCACGATTACTCTGATTAAAACCTCTGGTCGCGTTTGATGCCGTAAACATAAAGGGCGTTCGATAGAAATTGTGACTGTGACGAGAGAGGCCATGACGTAGATATCTCCATGAATTAAAAAAAGAAAAGAAAAGAGATTACCCAGTTAAATAAGGATTGGGAAAATTTTAAATAAGAATCTGAATTATCCTTAATTTCTCAAATAAGAATTCAAAGTGAACATCGTTATTTTAAATAAAAACCTAAAGTGGTTATAGTAGTTTTAAATGAAGGTCTGACCTCGCTAATCGCCGGTCGGCTAAATATTTTAACCAATTAAGGGCGCTTTCATTCAATTATAATTTTAATCTTAAATTATTTTTTTTCTTTTCTTTCCTTTTTTCACTTCTTTTTTTTTTTTGGCAAGGGCTAGCAGCCGTCGACAAAGGCTCAGCAACCCTTGCCAACCGCTAGAAGGCGACGTGCCTAGATCTCAAATTATTTTTCATTCTTTTTTTCTTTTCTTTCCTTTTTTCACTTTTCTTTTTTTTTTTTGACCCTCCAACGAGGGCTCGGCGACCCTCGCCAATTGCTGGCGAGGCAACGCTTGCCTAGATCCGGCGATGACCAACCCCGCCGATGGTCACAAGGGCGGCCTCCCTAGGGTGAGGATCGTTGACCCCTCGTCGGCCCCAAGGAAGGTCAACCCTTGCCAAATCTAGCAATGATGGCCTCGCTCATGGCCAACGAGGGCTGGTAAGGGCTGGCGAGGGTGGCCCTCACCCAACCCTTTTTGACATCACCGGTGCTTGGCCAGCCATTAGTGAAGAAGGAAGCAAAACTAGAAAAAGGAAAAAAGAAAGAAAAAAAAGATAAATGACTAAAATGCCCTTGATTAGCAAAAATGTCAGGCCCTTATTTAAAACAGACATAATCACTTCAGGCTCTTATTTGAAACAATATTCACTTCAAGCTCTTATTTGAGAAAATTATGGCACTCTATGCCCTTATTTGAAACAAAATCCACTTAAGATTCTTTTTGAGAAAATGAAAGCACTTAAGACCCTTATTTGGAATTTTCCCTTAGAATTTACACAAGTCATGCCTAGGCTGTGTCAAATGGGCAGGTCGGGTTTTTCT
Source organism: Eucalyptus marginata (assembly GCA_014182565.1). Lineage (NCBI taxonomy): Eukaryota > Viridiplantae > Streptophyta > Magnoliopsida > Myrtales > Myrtaceae > Eucalyptus > Eucalyptus marginata. The sequence continues at coordinate 37,039,872 of CM024586.1, read as the reverse complement.
AACAAAAAAAAAGGTCCTACACAAATTGACCAGTTTTGTTAATTTCAATAAGATAGTTTGAACCCATTTTGACAAGTTTAGTCGCATCCTATTTTATGCAACCTGTCACGAAATAGGAACTTTTACTCACTATTGAAAAGAATACGGTTGCCATAGTCAAAAGCTATATCATTGCCGGCGCCCGAACTTCGGTTGTCCAATAATTCTCTTTGCATCGCTCGTGCACCATAGAAAAAGCCCACTAATCAATGCATTGCAAAGAAATTATTAGTCGAATAGATCTCAATGTAGATTCAGTATTTGAAAATTCGACAGGTGCGGAGATGGAGATATATACATATCTCGATCTGACAGTTAATGAGGGTTGAAAAAAGCCATAACTCATGCTTTCATCGAACTAGCGAGAGGGTTGTTTCCCTCGTATTTATGACAAGAAAATGGTGGGAACGACAATGTAGTCGAGACGTCGATCAAGGTTGCTTTGTTGACTTTTTATCATAACTTGCATTGCATGCCACAAAACGAACGTCACGTCAAAAGTTAGGTTTGCATACTCTACTTATCTTCCAGCACCAATCGATTTATATGAAAAAATGCCACTTAGTGTGAATGGAATTCGGCTCGATAATGAATCAAACAGTAGGATTTGCTTATATAAGTTAGTGTCGAAAAATGCCAAAACTTCGCGTCCGCAAATTGGAGGTATCCTACCAAACAGGAAGAACAATTTATAATTAAACGAGTAGAGGAAGGTGTAATCATTAAAAAGTTCCTCGTCTATCCAACCCTTGGACTTGAGATATCGGTTATCCTTCTTACTTCGACCGGGCTCCTAGGAATAGGGGTGAGCATGGTCCGGGTTGGTCCGAGCCACCCGCTAACCCTAGGACCAACCCGTACAGTGTCAGTCCTCAATTTTTAGGACTGAGGACCAACCCTATTGAGCCTGGGACCAAGGATCGGACTGACCCTATGGGTTCGGTCCGATTCCAGGGTCAACCTGGGACCGATCGATAATTTTTTATCTTGTTTTTTATACTCCCTAAAAAAGCAAACCTACAAATTCAAATTACACATCCATCGACAATACGGCATTGTGCAACTAAACTATAAATACCAATACATATTCGAAAATTTAAGATCACACAATAATAGAAATTTCGTACCAAGCTAACCGCTCATCGAGATATGGGACAAGATGGAAAGTTCTTGTAATCATCTATCTTTAATATTCATAACACCATATGCAAAAGCATTTTTCCTGCATTTGATCATGTAGAGTCCACTCAACCAAAAAATGAGCTTCACACCACTTGACAAGCAAATCACCGTAAAGAATCGCAGTACTACTCTACTCTTCAAAAACTTCTACCATTTGACACAAATTGAAAAGCAAAGTGCAAATGAAATTCATTAGTAAAATATAATTAAACCATAAAAAGTTCAAAATACTTAATATAAACCATGAATATATAACTTCACATCTTGTTAATTCACTTGAACTTCTAAACACCTTAAAAACAAAACAAACGACACATAATTAATACTCAATAAAAATTTTAAATTGAAATTACTATTAGTGCTATTGATAGAACATCTCACCATAACTCTTAGGTTTTATAACAGACATTTTACTTAGGTTTGAATATATAAAAGAATTATAAATAATATAATGTAATATAATATATATACAGGGTTGGTCCAGGGTTGGATCGATCCAAAACTCTTAGGACTGAGGACCAACCCGCACAGTGTCGATCCTGGAATTTCAAGACCAAGGATCGACCCAGTCCCCTTGAAAACCGGACCAGGATCGACAAGGGTTGTTCCGGTCCAGGGTCAACCCTAGACCGCTGCTCACCCCTACCTAGGAATAGTAGGGTTTATTGCAAGCTCCCCCTGTGAGGGATAAGGAAGATGGGAGAAGCGGAGATTGATACCGCCATGGATCGTTAAGAGTCTTGTGAGCATCTGTTACTTTTTCGTGTAGGTCTGAGCCTCCTCCCTTGGATAGAAAATGCACATTTGCCGGCCGAGTGTGGTCTCAGAAAAATTTAATTAGTAATATCATAATATATGGAATGATGGGTTCCCTCAACCGAGCCATTTGCCAATGGGCGGCCGGCCCACTAGCTTGTAGTTTAGGGGTATATATAGTACAGGTGTCCGGTCGTGGAAATGATGATCCTGGGACCAGCTTTAGAAAAAGTTCCAGATTGCGCGGCCGATTCAACCAGGTCGAAAACCCATTCAAACTGCTCGTTTTTCTAACCAGAAAACTGCTAGTGATGAGAAACCAATAAGACCCAAAAACGGATAGTCAGTCCGACCGGTTTGAACCAGGTGTTCTGTGAAGTCCCATCTAATCTAATTTTCCAAGAAAATCGATGAACTTCGCATTGAGAGAGAGAAAAAGGGTACATGAGTTCAATGAATGGTGGAGGGACGAGGGTGAAGGAAAAGAATTTTCTCTGTATTTAATGCAGACTGTGCTCGGGTTTAAGAAGTGAAGTCTGCAGGGAGAATGGGAGATCGCCTCAGCCTGAAATCTGGAGGAGGAGCAGACGAAGTTAAATTACTCAGCCATGGCCACCATTGTCACGTTCCAGCCAAAAAGGTTTCAAAGGACCAAAAAGAGACAGACTGCATAAAGCAAAGCATGTGAGAGACAGATTCAGGAAAACATGGTGGACAGCTTTGCTTGACATCTGCAAAAGAACGGAATCAGAAAGGCTTCTGAACAAAGATTCTCGCATTGACATACAACGCCTCTTTCTCACCGGCTACCGACAGGGACATAAAGCCGCAGAACCGGAAGAAAAAACAAAGAAAGCCTCATGTTATCTTCTTTCTAATCACTTATCAAGTTCACACTGTACTAAGAGAGTATCATTTGAAAAGAGAGCTAGTGCTGCTAGCTACAGTGACCGAGAAAAGGACACAGCAAAGAATGGATGTACAGTTCTACGATCCCGAGGGACCGATCCTAGGACGGGTCGGGTCGGGTCGGGTCTCCTCGCATTCTTTCGCCACCATACAAAACATGGTAGCACAAATATTTAGAAGGTACCAAGACCAACAAAGCTATATTTGCTCTTTTTTGTCTGAGATGGTCATCAAGGGAGTGGGGATCCATTCCTCAAGGATCCTTAGAAACAACACCCTGAAGCTCCACGCCAAAAGGACCGACCTCTTAAAAGGCAGAGAGATTATGCACATCACATGGAAATTTTCATTAAATAAAAAATTGGGGAATTGGATGTGTTCTTTTTTTTTTTCTTTTTCAGTATGACAAAACTCCTAACCCCTCTTAGTTTTTTCACATCTATTCAACAGCAGAAAGAGGGTGTTCAAAAAAAGAATATATTAGGCTATGCTCACACGAAAGACCAATTCACGAAAGAGAAAGCGAGGCAGTGGACAGTGTTCTCCTCCGCAGAAAGGACCTTCCACGCGATCGCTTGTTCATATGAGACATGTCGCCCCATCGTCGACATGCATATTCCAGAGGGCAAGCATGCAAACCCCTGAGATGAAATTCAGAGCAGATCAGACATTTTCGCACATTTCATATGCTTATCATCATGTAGCTTAAAGAATGATAAAAATACCTCTTGCATTAACTTGGCAAACTCGGGGGACAATTCTTTGCGGACTGACTCGTCAAATATCTTATCCAAAGTGATATCTTGTAAAGCCACCAAAGTGGTCTCTAACATGTCAAGTCCCGCCTGGTTTGCAAAGATGAAAACTGGAATAGACTGCCAAACCAAGAGGAAGACTTTCATGAGTCATTGCTATTACATGGCGAGATTTACTTTTAACAATTTCCTAGTAACACAAATAACAGATATTTGATACCTTCAATGAACAACACAATATGGCATCTTGATGACTCCAAAGAGTCTTCAACATAGAATCAGCACCAAGCAAATCAGATCCCAGCAATTCTGTTCCTAAATATAAGCTGCCAGAGAACAAAATCCTATCAGTTAGAGACACGAAGAATTGAGTGTCGCATCTATAGTTTCTACATAAGGTATGTTAGCTATGTAAGGCGGTCCACTGATTTCTCTTCCTCCTCTTGAATGCACGTGCACACATGAAAGAGGGAGAGAGATAGTCAAGCATCAGCTTGATGAGTGGCAGATCACAACAAACACAGAGTGAGGATGCACCAAAAGAAGACCAATTCAATCAAATTATCAGAACATGCCTGTAGCTCTGGCAGATCCAGTTAGCGAGTGTTAGAGCTTCTGGAGATCCCTGTGAAAGCTTGGGGTTAATGGAAGGGCCCAATCCTGATGGAGATATGACCATCGCAACCCGCTGCACGGACGAAATAACGCTACGGACATACTGCCTGGCCATGACTGCCACATTATCCTGTGTGTTGGCATCAAATGGGAACTGGAAGGCGATAGTCAGAACGGATCGTGCACCCTGGCTTGGCACAACATCTCCAACGCAATTTGTTGATGCAGGCCCCACCTCAAGACTCGATGTCAGATCAAGGGTCCGATTTGTTGTTAGAGAATCCTGTACATCAGACTGCACAGCAATGAAAGCATTAGTGCCTGTTAGGATAACTAATAGCTGATTTAGCATTAACATCTGTTTAGAGGTTTCATTAGAGATGAGCAAAACTGAAAAACTTCAGTAGAACTCAGGTCAACTCAACTGATTTTGAATCCAGTGGTATGATACGGAAACCAGAGGGTAGCAGTGGAGCATCATCAGGAAACATTTCATCAATTGGTGCAAAAATAAGTTCAGAACAGACTCCAACTGCATTCTCGTCTATCCCGCTGCAGATCTGCCCAAAATAGGTAAAGATAAGAGGACAATAAGGCCGTTGTTAAATAACTTACGATAAATTACACTAACATCTGATGTATTTGTCTTTAGCCTTCTGTGGCCTATAGGTATCTTTTAACTAACATATCATGAAAAAGATAGAAGCTAAAACAAACAGGAATGATAAAACTATGATCTTTATCCATATATACTCCGCATCGGACTGAGAAAAGCACCTGCAAAAGATGAATATCTCTTGATACAAAAGCATCTTCTTGAGCAAGAGAATGGCCTTCAAGACGGATAACTTCAAGCATCTGCATCAGAAAATGATAGTTAGAAGTATCCCATTCCATAATTAGCAAGAAATTGAGTTTTCGCCATGCTCCTTTCAGGTTGTCTGAGTAAATTTACCATGCTCCTCTTACATTATGTGCTCTTCTAAACTGAAACAATATTATGTATCTCAATTGCTTCATTCGAACTTGATACATTCAGGAATAACACTTAAATATATATAAGTTGCTTGACGAAGTTTTCAACTACAAGAAGCTTGTACAAGTACTTTTTCAGTCTCGTAGTTTGGCATTTTGAACCTCCTATCCATCCTAAAAAGTACCTCTTCATGCTCAATTGTGTGACCAAGGGGCATGATGATTTGACTCCCGGTGAATCTTGTGGGCCTCATATTAGGATAGCCAAATGGACTAGCTTTTAATGATGCAGCAGAATAAGCATCCACATTGAAATCAGCCCATTCTGAGCGGTGCTCCCTCAGAAACCGAACCAACACAGCAGGAGGGACATTCTGGCAGGCAAAAACATTTCATCAGTGAAATGCCTTATAGTGAACTTAAAAGTTTAAAACATACAATGGACTCATAGAAAGTACAAGAGTTCCTCGATACTTTCATCCTCCAGATCGGGAGATGGGCAAAGCTAACTGAGGATCATACTAAGGAAAGGGAAGAAAATGTTCAGACATCCTAGTGAACTCATCAAGGGGAAAAAGAAGACCAAAGATAGTAATTGAACAAAACGAAGTTACTCCATCAGTACAACTAAACAACATCCTAGTCAATCTATCTAATTCATAAGTTTTAACCTATTATCTTACGAACTGAATGTTTGGTGACAAATTTTTTTAATCAATGGAGTCCAAACCTATGTTGCACATCAAAATAAAGTATAGATCAAGATATGAATGCTACATGCTTCGATGTCAGTGAATCGAACTTACTTGTAGTAACATGGAAGCTTTGGCACATAGGATTCCTCCCACAAATGAAAGGGGATTAGCAGGATTTGATGTAGCGTTCAATTTTTTAGAGAAATTGACAGCAATCATGACATCTTCGGCACCGTCACCATTCATCAATGACCACCCACCGTCATTGAATCCATTTAGTGCATCATTAAAGCCTCTAAAACAAGTAGACCATTGAAAGGTCATATTAGCAAAGTGACTCATGCATTATGATTAGTACAGAGATATATATATTATTAGTAGTGGATGGGTGTTCAAGATAGGAATAATGAGACAAAATATATACCAGAGAGGATCCAAGAAATTAAGTTGCGCAAGATAGCTACCTGCTCAATCTTTGGCTGAAAGTTCTCAAAACTGCTGGCTGCCTTCCCAAACCATAAACCACCTCCCCACTCGTCTCCTGAGCAATTTGCCGGATGTATCGAAGAGCCTTGACAGATATTAATAATGTATTAATGGCCATCTAACATTCTTAATCCACAATTCTCCACCATGCCTCTCCCAAATCATTCCAAAACCATAAACCTCCATTCATAATTAAGTTGGTGACATCTGGCAACAAACAGAACTTACCGCAATAGTAATTCTCTGGGCCACAACTTTGGATGATTCATAAAGTGGTCGAAGAACCTCAGGAACACTCCAGGCCTGCAATTAGATGCTAAATCAAAAATTTCGTTTCTTGAGTAGAATGGCAAAAGTCCTCGTTGAGAAACTACGGACCTCGAGATTGAGGTGGTCGACAATGTGAATGATTGATCCTCCACCCTCGCATGGGCGAATCAAATAGCCACTAGGAAGCACTTCAGCTCTCACAAATTGAGCTGCTGAAGCTGGGTTGGGGCCGGCACCAGATCCGGACAGAGATCTCTCACATACCTTGGAACAAGAATACCAAGGGAATAAGAAGATTAAGAAATAAACCTAACAAGAATAAAGAAAACAAAGCAGCAAGCAGGCAATGTTACCACAAGACTGCCATTTTCTAGAGTCGTGGTATATCTGAGAGTCCATAAATCTCGTGCAGGAGCCAGAGTAGTTGGAGCATAAATCTGATGCAGTTTAACATACAACAAATAGTCACTATAGCCAGGAAAAATCAGAAAAGCCCACCATAATCAACTAAATGCATAAGCCAGATTTTTCACCTGCGTGTAAACAAGTTCGATTGTTCCACCATTTCCGGCAGGAAACATGGTGAAGACTTCAAGGCTCCGACAGTCCCGGAACCATGAAGTGCGATCTTTGAGGATCTCAACAATCTGCCGAAATTTAATAAGATTTGAGATCAAGTAAATAAAAAGTTAGCCACTCTGATCTTTCTTAACATACCTAACAAAAAAGAACCGCCCAAAAGTTCACCTGATGCAATGTATGACTTACCTTGGTTGGTTCTAAACTAACAAGACCACAGGCTCGAGCAGCCACTCCACTGCAACTTTGTGAAATGGCGAAGATTCCAACCGAATCCGGACCAGGCTGAAACAACAATTGACAAATCTTATTAGATATGCTTAGAGTTATGGGAACAACATCTCATCCCTACACAAAACAAGAGGGAGTAACGGTGAAAGGAAATCAAGCTTTCTGATAGGCAATGGCAACCTTCATCCCAGGCATTTGAACCCAATCGACAGCAGTTCCTGTAGCCTTGGAGAGGAACTCCGCCAATGTCTCCTCCGCAATGGAGAGGAGCCTGTCGAGAAAATGTTAAATTTTAGGTCCACAATCGCAGATTCTGAGGTAAAAAAGCAAGCCATGTCCACTATTCGTTGGGATTACCCAGCAGGGTTATTTGCATCTCTGAGAGAGTGCTGAGGAGTAGTAACCACAGAGTCGCAGCTTGCATCGGTAGTAGTAGCCGATGTCTGCAAATAATTCCAAACACATTTGCAATAACAGTGTCAAATTGTGTAAAGGAAAATATAAAATAGTCTATTCAGCAAGGAAAGAAGCAAATCAAACCGAAATGGGTGTTTGGAGACCAAAACATCTTTCTCTAGCTACATTTATAATTCAAAGGGGGAAAAAAACACTCGGCGATCATATGATAACTAGCACGGGCTGGGCAAAACTGCACACAAAAATCTCGAGATTTGATTCCAATTCCAGCGTCTTATTTTCCAGAGATGTCATATAATACAGAGGAATCATCTCTAGTGCAAGCAATTCAGTTTTCAAGATCTGTTTCTCTAACCTTCACCGTTATCTTTGATCAAAGAAAGAGATCTAACTACAAAGAAGACCAAGTACACAGCAAACACGAAGTAAGAACATACAGTATGGAGTTGCTGACGCATGTAGCCATTTTCGCATACCAATTGCGAAACCTGCTTCTGCAGCCGATCATTCTCCTCCATCAAGAGCTTGTTCATGGCCGTCAGTTTCCTGTTCACCGTCTGGAGTCTTGAGGCCTCTTTTCTCTGCTTCTCTCGACACCTGCGTAGGCCAAACAACAACTTTTATCGCAAAATTACCAAGGAAAACCTGTCGACATAAACCGCAGGGCCTACAAGACGATTTTTTTGCACGACCCAATAGACTGGTTCGAATGAACTCTCTTCATCACGCATAAACCCGTGCTTTACCTGCGATTCTGAAACCAGACTTTGATCTGCTTAGGCTCGATGTTGGACAAAATGGGGCACTCCCGAATCAGCTGTTGTCTGCGCAGAGAGCTGGGCTTAGGGCATTCTGCATAGACCCTCTCGAGAGCTTCCACTTGCTCCGCTGTGTACCTCACGTACTTGCCCGAGTCGGTCAAGTGCTTGTTGATGCTTCCACTGCTGCTCTCCCTGTGAGGCACCATCGTCATCGCCATTTCTTTCTCCCTCGACCAAACCCGAGCTTGAAGACGCTCTCTATATTGGTGCTAAGTTAAAGACTCTTCTCCGTCGAAGCTTGTCTCCCGAAAGCCCCTCCCTTTGTGAAAGAAAGCTTGTTGGACTCTTCTTCTTCGGAATTTTTCCTTTTCTTTTTGGGGTCTTACGCAAAGGCTTGTGGAAGAAGGGTTCTAAAAAGAGAACCAAGAGATGGGTTTGAGAAGGACACAGTTTTTGGCTGCGTTCAGACAGCACAAACGCTTGTGCCGTATTTTTTTCTTTTCCTTCGTTTCTCTGTAAACTGCCGTTACGGGCAGATAGAGCTACGAAAACACACCGTCCCTCTCGAGTGAATTTTTGCTGTAAATGGCCAAAAGATCCAAGACCCTTTTTTTACCAAGATTTGAAGGTGAACTTTTCGGTTCTTTTCCCCTTCTCTATCTTTTCTTCCGGAACTCACTCGCGAAACTCCCCTCTTTTTTCCAAGACAAGCAAACGAAACCAGCTCCTCCTCTTCCCTACTGGACCCAAGAAAATAACCAGCTAAAAAGCCCCCAGAGCCCCAGCTGCCTCACATCTAAAAGAAGAAAGGAAGGGACGACAGAAAACGAAAAAAAGAAACGAGAAAAAAACTAAGCCAGGTTATATCTACAAAGATCTCTCCTTTGAATTCCCAAACGACAGAAAGAAGAAGAAAGCAAGGCTCTCGGTTGGGAAGAAAGAGCCCAGTATCCGGAGCAGCTATGGAGAGGTGGGTAATGTCATGCAAGGCGAGGAAGAAAGAGGAGGAGGATGAAGAGCAGCAGCAGAGTGGAGAACCCTAATCATGACTCGAGGGTCAAGAAGACAGCGGGGAACGAGAGAGATTTGTGCGAGAATTCAGGGATTTTGAATGGGATGTCCAGCAGATGAACACAGCTAGAGAGAGAAAGAAGAGAGAGGGAAGTTAATGTGAGACTGAACTGAAACAGTGAGTGTTGGGTCTGGAATAGAGAGAGAGAGAGAGAGAGGGTGTGCGTTTGTGTCATTACAGAAGAGAAAGAGAATAAAAAAAAAAAAAAAAAAGGGAGAGAGAGAGACACACACACAGACAGACAGAAGATCATTTCCTTGCAAAACGACAAGAGAGTCAAGTCAGGGCACTGAGGTTTCTCTTTATTGCTTGGGAAGGAGAGGAGAGGAGAGGGGTCTATGCATTTACAATTTACGATTGAAGCCATCAGCTTTTGCTGAAATGACATCTCAGGCCCCACTGCCTCCCACCCCACCCACAGTCTCCTATCACTCTACTTCATCCTAGCCCCCTAACCCTACACCCTCACTCCCCTACAAACACTCCCCCTACCAGTATTTTGGATTTTTATTATAACCATAATTTTTTCATTCATTAATTTTAAAAATATATAAATTTTTCAACTTTTTTTTTTTTTTTGACCGAAGTACCGTGGTGAACATCTTTCGGAAATCACACAACCCTCCAATACCCAACCGTCGAATCTCACCGCAAACCGCTATTTAAACATAAATTTTAGAGGAGGCTAACTCAGGACCCCAATACCAAAATCCTCGACCTGCTTAAGACACTTCAAGGGTTTGAATCTAAGATATCATATGATGTTCTCCTGCTCCTTTCGTCTAAAGCATTATAGCAGTAAAGGATCATTTTGCTACTTGACCAAAGACTTAGGGATAGCGATTTAACTCTCATTAGCTCCAACATAAGGTACTAAATCAAAGTGAGATGGGCCAACTTAGTCAAAAACATGGCACAGCTAAAGTTCGCTCCTCTTCTTTTCTCAATGCATTTGTTTTTGGGGGAAAATAGCTGTGCCAAAAGGGCAAAAAAAAAAAAAAACAGAGAGAGAGAGAAGAAAATAATTTTTTTGAGGGGGGTCAGAAGAAGAGAGAATGAAGCATATCAATAATCAGCGGAATGAGGAGAATATTCTTCTTAAAAGAGGGGGAGGGGAAATTAGAAAAAGACATGAGAATGAGAAAGGGATGGGGAGTCTCGAGATTCTCCAAACGCGAGCGAAGGACACGAGCTTATAAAAACTCTTATGGCAAGGAAGGGGGGACCAATTGTCCTTGGACCTTGGCTTTCCTACGGGGCGGTTTCTTAATTCCGGACCAATTATTTCATTTATTACTACTCGCATGTAACCCTAAAATAAAAATATAAAAAAAAAAAGAAATGAGGAAAAGGGGAATGTGCATGAATCGAAAGTACATGCATACATATACTCCGAGTCTCTTCCGGCGCCGTCCGTCCATCGGCGCATGACCGCCTTGGTCGACACTTTTTATGGACTTGTCAACCGCATGCACATTACTTTATACTCTTTTTTTTCTTCTTTATTTCATCGATTTTCCTTTCTGCATAGGTGAAATGCCCTTGTTTTATTTGGAGTTTATTGACAAGCGACATTTTGAGTGTATGATATCTGTTGAACTTCTCTTCACGCGATGTAGTAATTGATATGATTAATCAAACTATTCATTTATCAAATATTGTTAGCTAGTGCATAGCGTGACTTTCTTCCCTCTCATCCACTCAATTTTACATTTATATCCATAGATCAAGTAATACATCTTGTCTCGTGTATCGAAGTATGATGGCGTTGTAAATTGCCCCGTTTAAATCACCGATATTCTCGTGAGTGTTAGGATTTTGAGCCAAGGATCATACAAGGCACTTGGGATTCTAAAATTACAAGTAATCCCATCAAAAGTTGACAGATTATTATCTCATAACGGTTTAAAAAACGAGTATTTCAATGTAGCACGTTAACCGTCCCGCATAACACTCACTTCTCACGCTTTCCAACAGTGGCAACGGCTCGAGTTTGTTCCACACAATTCGAGTCTAGAAGGGAATACTTTGAACGGTCACAATTCCTTTATCAATAATTTCGTCAAAAAAAAAATATCTAACCCCATAAATGATTTCGTCAAAAAAAAAACCCATAAATGAGATTTTTTTTTTCTTTTTGGTCGGTCATAAATGAGAATTGAGTAGGTAATTTTCATCAACACTTTTTCCCCCCCGAAGAGCACGGTTTAGTTCTATTCCATTTCCGACCGTGAGTGTCCACATTCGGGCGGCCAAAGAATGTCGGGTCAGCTGCCAAAAACAGTGACGAAATCTATCTCTCTCCCACCCAAAAAATTCACCAAAATCGAAAATGAAATGTCGTGAAATAATAAAATCGACCAATGCAGCGGCTCGCCATTTTCGCCTGCGCTTTTTGGCATGCGCTAAAAGCGAAGCAGGCCTCACATGCCTCCCACGAAACTCGCCCCCTAAATTGCAGAGAAAAAGCATCTCCCCTTCTCCTTATTTTAATTTTACTTTAATTCCATTCTCATTTATCCCTTTTCTCTCTCTTTCCCCCATTTAAAGAATTCTCCAAGCTAATTCATTTCAGAAGCAAACCCAGAAAAATAAAAAATAAAAAATAATAATACGAATGAAATAAAGAAGAGGAAAAAGGAAGCGGGCACTGAGATTCTGCATTGCATCGCAAGCAACAAAGAAGGGGGGGCGTATAAGATAATGTTATTTTCGCCGATCAAGTTAAAATTAATCTTTTCGGGTCCAATGATTGTGCATTTTTTATGCAACACCACGACAATATTAAATACCCCAAAATCGAAAAAGGCCGTGCTTGTATGGATTCCGCCTCACCGGATTACCGGGCGCCACTAATCAACAAAAAAGAAAAGAAAAGAAGATTAATTTAATTGTGTGGTTTCATGTTTAGCCGATGAGCAACTTTTCGTGGAAAAAGCTAAAGGTAAAGAGAAGTGGCACCGGTCAACATCCCCATATGAATTTGACCATCTTAAATATATAACACGATGTACCAATTCATTCTTAATTAAACTCCACTAGCCTTATGCGCCTTCTCGAAAAACGAAAATCTAAAAGTTCCATGATTTTCTAGGGCGTCCGAATTGGACGAGTTCTCCGTATTATTAACGCGAAAGTCAATTAATTGGTCGAACGGTAGAACGAGGGTCTCACCTCAACCTTTCCGCCGTGTGGTGGCGAAATGATTATTTTCCCAACTAACCACCCCCCAACAACTAAGGTAAAATGAATACTTAAATAAGGCCACGGCATGGATTCAAAAGGATTCACCATAATTTTCACTTTTTCCCCTCGAGTGGGTCAACTTATTTTTCTCAAAAAAAAAAAAAAAAAAAGGGGGGAAGTTGGGGGGGGTGGGAAAAAGGGAAAATCGGAAAAAGAAAAGGGGGAGAGAAAAGACAGTGATTGAGAATTGAGGGGGAGGTTAATTGCGAAAGAAACATGGCCTTTGAAAGGTCCAAAAAACTGGACAATCAATGGGACATGATGAGGCAAATGGGCAAAAGTCAAAATGGGTACACTCCCCATTTTTTCTCTTTTCGAAACTTTAGGGGCCTTGATTGGGATCAACATCCTTCCACTTTGTCTCCCCCCCTCTTCTCCTGTTCGCTCTTTTGTTCTCTTTGCCCCCCTCCTTCCCTTTTCCACTTGTCCGTCGTCGGTCCCTCCTTCCCCCCAATTCGATCATCATTCGGGTTTCGCTCCGCGTCGTTCGTACGACGTCTCGTGTATTCACAAAAGAATTATATATGTGTATGGTCATTCGAAATAAATGGGAAAGCTTGTCGGTTCATATTCAGTCCGAGCTGTAAAGTCCTAGCTAAATTTACGTTGGAAAATTAATTGGAATCGACGGTTAAGATGAGATCGAGGAACGTGAATTGGATTTACAGGATGAATTTGGCTCGGGTGGGGAAGTGGGGGTTTTCCTTTATGCTTTTTTTGTCTTCGTTTTTATTATTATTATTTATTTTTTTAGGGGGGGGAGGGGGAGAGCCAACAAGGCTTTTGTCATAGTGAAGGAATGTTTGCCAGTTGCAATGCCCTTTTGGGCCCCATCTCGGTCCAATCAAAGCTCCGATCGGTGGGCCCGCCCTGTCTGGGCCGGCTCCATGCACGCAGATCGAGAATCAGTGGGGGGTGGTGGGGGTGGGGGAAAAGAGGCCGAAAAAAAGAAAAGAAAAACGAAAAAGAAAAATCATTGCGTAAATCGATGGGCTGCCCACGTGGCAGGGCTCTGTGGGTTGGTGCGGTTGAAGTGGAGGCGGGCCCCGCTCTCGGACAACATTTGCGGAAAGAACAGGTCTGAAGCGACACATTCTCGCGTCGTTTGCTGCCCTTTCCTTCTTCTCTCTCAATTTCTTTTTGAAATTTTTTCGTCGATCTTTCTTTTTCTTTTTCTTTTTATTTCCTTTCTTTGGGGGCGCCTCCGGTTCTATCAGATTCAACTTTGCTTGAAGGGCACACTTAGTAAAATGGGGGAGATCCCCGCTGTTTCCACATGATTTGAAATCGAGGTCTGTTGTTTTCACGAAGATGGATAAAGATGCCACCACCGTTTTCTCCCTTGGTGGTTAGGGGTGTTGCCGAAGCAAAAACATTACCCCTTTCTGTCTTGTTTCCTATTTCTCCTTTTCTTTCCTTTTTTTTCCATTTATTTATTTATCGAAGAAGTCTATATCACGGCCCTGAGACTTTTCGAGGCTCGATGATGCATGAGAAATGATCCAAGGAAACGGAGTAAGCCTCGAACTAGATGCATAGAAAATGTATATTTGCGTTCAAGATACTTCTTGTATTCATGCTCCATTCGTTTCGCGGAAGTGGAAAATAATTTACAGGAAAATATTTCCTTAATTCTCTAACATTCTCTTCACAGAAAATGAATTGATCCCTCAATAGAAAAAAAAACTTCTAAAATAGGGAAACATATTTTTCGCTTTTCAATACAAGGAAAATATTTTCCTCACTCAATTTCTTTTATCTCGCACCTATGTTAATCTTTCTTTCTTTTTTTTTTTTTCCATTTTTTTAAAAATTCGAATTATTAATTATTTTTCTTTTTCTTTTTCTTTTTTTCTTTTTTACTTCGGTCTTGACTAGTTGCCAGCCACGATGGTTGGGATTGGTCATAGGCAAGCTCAAGCTCATCGGCATCAAGCGAGCTTGAGCTCGCCTTTGGTCGATGACTGACCGAAGAAGAAGAAAGAGAAGATAAAAACAAAGAAAAGAAAAAGATAAATAAAAATATTTTTAAAAATGAAATAATAAAATAATTGAAGAGGAGTGCAAGGAGGAAAATTTTTTTCCTTATCAAACAACATAAAATATTTTCTACTTCATTTTCAAGCTTTGGTCAAACACCATAAAATAATTACATTTTCGTGAAGAATGGCTTCTTAAAAAACATTTTCCGAAAACACCACATTTTCAACGAAACGAACGTATCCTTAATATGGAATAGATCTTGGTCTTGTATTTAATATAATAAGCAATAGTCGAGGAAGGGATGACCAACGATAGTAATTGGAAGGCCTTATGTATATATAATGGCGCTCTAGCCCTCATTTGTATCATCCAACACTTGAATAACATAAGTACATTCTCTTGTAAAGCTTCTCTCTCTATGATCTAAGTGAGTTAGTGAGAAAGTGAGTCGTATATCAGGAAGGGTGAGCTTAGGCGTCTAAGCAAGTGGCAAAGGGAGCTAAGTGCCACACGGTTTGTGATCTCAAGCATTACCCCATGACAAGTGATATCAGCACATCGTAAAGAGCATGATTGAGAGAAGTTTGTGGTGCATGCCATGTGCTCAAGAGAATGTCAGAATTAGGCTACCATTGTTGCTATGATTGGTGAGAAGGCTCAATAGAAGGTCGTCCAAGAGAAAGACACCCCTGGGAGGGCTAAGAGAGCTTCCCCAAGGATCTCCTATCCTCCTTCGAAAGAGACTCGCCAAGATAAAATCGATGATGGACGATTTATGCAAGGAGGTGAAGGAGCAATTTGACGCCATCAAAGAGTCACTTCGTGGAGAATTCTCGGATGCCTTGAATGCAGTTATCGGGTCGCTGCATATGAGAGTTGATGCCCTGGAGACCTTGACAAGTGACCATCAAAAGGACCTCGAGATAGTCAAAAGTGAATTCGAAGCTTATAGGTCAGTCATGACTCATGACGAGTGAGTTAGAGATAGTCAAAGATGAACTCAAGGATTGCAAGGCAACCAATACTAGGAGCGGTCACCATGATGCTGAGTCCAAGAGTGAAAGCTTTTAAGCCAAAGGAGTTTAAGGGAGATTAGCCTGCCAAAGAGGTGGATAACTTCAAATGGCGCATGGAATACTTTGACGCCATGGGATTAAGGACAATGGGACTAAGGTACAAACCACGACTATGTATTTGATGAATGTTGTCTTGTTTTAGTCGAGGGGTCGGTGTAACGATGAAAGGCGAGGAGCCAAACTGATCATTCGATGGTCTGAGTTCATCGTCGCTTTCGACAAACAATTATTCCTAGAGTGTGCCAAGAATGAAGCTTGGAGCAATCTACGCCGTCCCTTACACAAAGGAGATATTCACAAGCACTTGTGGAAGTTATTCAAGCCATTGTTGGAGATTCCGGATATGGCCGAGTCTGAGGCACTATTTACATTCTTGGATGGGCGCAAGCCTTGGGCAAAGTTGGAATTGGAATGCTGAGAAGTGAAAGAGCTAGCGAAAGCTCTCACCATAGCTAAGTCCTTGGTTGATCTCCATTGGTTCGAAGATCCCAAGTCCAAGGAAAAACGTAGGGGAGCAAATCACGACCATAATGAGGATGAAGAGGAAGAAGCTATCCATGGTCGATGGGAAAAACAAGGAAAGCCTCTAAGTAGTAAGTGAATGAAGCCACATGGTAAAGTGTATGGAAAGTCGATTGAGTGCTTCTTTTGTGAAGACTTCCACCTTACTCGAGATTGCCCAAAGAGGGGCAAACTTTCCGCAATTCGATGTGAAGAGGAAGAATAGAAACCAAAGCAAGAGAAGAGAGAAGCAAGGCTTGGACCAGTAAAGATTCTCAACTCCGTGAAGACTCAAGTACAACCAAAGAAGCCTCCAAGTACAAGATTGTCATTCGTGAAAGTCAAGGTTGCTAATACAAAATGTAATGCCTTGGGCGACACGATGCATCAAATAGGTTATTGTCGAGCGAAGCAATGAAGATTTTAGGACTTCTAGTGGAACCAACTGGACATCGATTCAATGTAGGTCAACTTAGATGATGTATTGGCTTTTGACATTGCTCAGAATATCGAACTACACATTGGTGATTGGAATGACAAGTTCTCAATCGAGGTAATTTCACTCAATGGATATGATCTTATTTTGGATTTGGAATTCTTCGATAGCGTGAATGCATGATCAATAAGAGAACCGAGTCAATTGTTATCACCAACCCAAAATGCCCATCGATGATGTCCATTATGTTTGGGTTGACAAGGACCGAGAGCATTTCCATGATATGACTTGTGGATGCTAAGCCAAGAGTTGAGGAGGAACCTAAGGTGGAGTTGGGACAATACAGCTACTTCCCTCTGAAAATCTTAAGGAATGAGGCTTACTACTAGCTTGGCTTAAGTTATAATTATTAGGTTTACTTTAAAGAAATAAACATATAAATAAAAAGCAATCAGTCAAATTCCTCTTTTGGAATGAGAACTGGATCGCTCAAATACTGATTACATTTTTAGGTATTGGGACCCTCTAGGAATTGGACCAAATTGACCGATCCGGATGGCTCCTAGTTCGGGCGGTTCCTGTTACACATCCCTATTAAAAACTCAAGGTTTCTTGAGATATTTCTTGTATTTAATGAAATATATGATAGTTTTATATTTAATAGGGTAGAAGGTAGATCTATCGAATGGGTGAATCAAATTGGGTTTGGATCGCGCAAAAATAGTCCGACCTAAATTAACATATTTCTATGCAATACAAATCTATTGACCTATAAAGGACCCAATACATACCAAACCCAACCCATATTATTAAAACATTTCCATATTTGACAAATTTGGGGAAAGTCATATTTAAACTAAAGTGAAAGTACGAAATGAGCGAGTGCAAGATTGAGAGAGAGTCAAAGAGGTGGATTTGGTCTAAACAAATTGTGAATCTATTTAACACCCATATTAAACCCATTTATGAATCATAGAGTTGAGTTTAAACCTATTTACTTAGACCCATTTACTGAATATAACTAACATATATAATTTAGCCAATCGAGTAAAGGTTAATAAATGAGCTTATGACCCATTTTGATATATGTAGTAGATGATAGTTGGGGAGAGTAAATCTCTACTTTTTGATCAAGGGATGATCAATGGTAATAATTGAAAGGCCTATTAACAGTAGTAATTGAAAGACCTATTGTATAAATAGGGGTACTCTTTCTCTCATTTGTATTTTCTAATACATGAGCAATTAAAAATACATTCTCTTGCGAATTTACTCTCTAAAAACATTCTCTCTCAACAATTTGAGTGAGCTAGTGAGCGAGTGAGCAATGCATTCAAGAAGTTTGAGCTTAGGTGTCCAAGCAAAGAGCCAAAGGGCGCCTAAGTGCCACACAATTTGTGATCTCAAGCACCAACTTGTGACACTAGCCTTCATGGTGAGAATATTTATATTGTCCATACATCACTCTTCAGGTTGAAGTATATTTGTGGATTTACAGATATTAGAGAAATATTGTTAGAGGTGTTTTTAGATATTAGGAATATTGTTAGATATTTCGTTATCTCCTAGTATTTCTATTTTTTTTTTTTGTTAGATAAACATAGTTAATTTCCTTATCGTCATTAGATTACGTCATATTTACTAAGTATAGATATATAGCTTTTTTTTATATATTTTCTTTCTCCCTCTCTCCTAAAGATCCTAACTTTTTTTTTTTTAGTCAGTCTTACTTTAACTCTCACTCAGAAGACTTTTGCCCTGCCTCCTTGCAGGGCGTGGAAGTCGAAACCCACTCTTGAAACTAAATCATCCCCACCCCAACCCCCTGAGAAGGTAGGGATTCGAACTCCCCACCTCCCCATTCCATGTTGGAAGGGTGGCTACTGGGGCAAACCTCAGTGGTTTAAAGATCCTAACTTTATCTTTCTTCTTGACATCAATTTTTTTAAAATGCCTGTGATACAAGACCACCACTATTCCTCGAGAGCAGTCGCAACCAATTATCTTCAAGAGTAGCACCATCATCCTTTGCTTGTCACCGTCTCGGATCCGCTGAGGTTGCCTAAAGAGCAGCTGGTCTCTCTGCCGCGGTCAGCGCCAACTCATTTTCATCGGTTTGATATTCCGTAAGTTAATGTCATGCGACATGTCTACGGAACAAAATGTCTTCTGGCGTTAAGGTGAAGATCCAGAGCACGCATGATGAGCCTTTTCATCCATTGGTTTAGCAGACGTCGGTCTAATGGGCGTGAGACACATTGGCTTTGGGTGACAACTTGGTGGATTTAGATCGATGCAGTGATTGAGAACAGCTGATTATGCACTGAGAGGACATAATGGATTGATTACCAACCAAGTCATGCTATCCCCAGTTAAAATGGAAGTAACACCTACCAGAAAGTTGACCCATTTTGGCATGGATGGCGATCGTAAGTTGGAGCAGGATAATTGCCAAAGCCTCCCAAAAGAAAAAAAGGAAAGAGAAAGTGAAAATGGCAAAAGGTAAAAATGGAGAAAAAAACAAATGAAAGGACGTGCCCTGACATTGGTTCAGGGACGATCATTGTGTCATGGACAAATGAAGCAGAATGATTGTATACTACCTGCATGACGGAACGCATTGACTTTTGCCATTCTACTGTTCTCTCTCTCTCTCTTCCTTTTTTTGGTTTTTTTTACCTCATGATCATGAATATTTCGCCACCCTCTTTTGTCCCGTGCAACAACCTCCTCACCGCTCCCTCAGTAGATGGGGGGAAAAAGAGAATTGACCCATGAAAAATGAGGGATCGAACGCACAAATTTGAAAATTGCAATGGTGACGTTAATCAGTTTAATGATAGGGTAATCCTAATTGAGGTGCCAGCAAAAAGTGGGTCTGGGGCTGATCAGGAAAAATCATGTGCATGTGAGTGGGAATGATCATGTAGGGAAGAAGAGAGTTAATACATCGGGAAGGACGACATTTTCACACTTCAAGCATTCGACTAGTCTGGAATATGCCATGGTTTTGATTCGCTGGTTCCAACATTCATGGAAAAAGCAGGACTCCAATTTGGTAAATCATTACTTCTGTGTGTTGGGTTCAAGCCAAACTTCTGGATGTGGACTACTGTGTGTGTGTGTATATATATAGCAGGCCAAGAAGAAAGAAGTAAGGACAAAAAGAGTTGCTTCGATTCAGCTCAGGGAGAAAGATGAAGATAGAAATGAAGGATTAAATTATGTGCATGTGCATGTGGATAAACTTAGGGAAATAAATTGACCGAAAGGACAATTTGCACATTTCGAGTTGGTAGATGTCGCAGCTTTTCAATTCCTGGTCTGGGGAAATAAATTGACCGAAAGGACAATTTGCACATTTCTTATCCATTGAGTTGGTAGATGTCGCAGCTTCTCAATTCTTGGTCCGGACATTCTTGGAAAGCATGACGAATCGTCGTTTTAAACCCTAGGGAAAGAAAAAGAGTACAATTCGGACAGTGAGAATTGCTTAAACGGTAGAGTAGATTCTAATTAACAGGCCAAAAAGAGAATCTAGGTAAGCTGTGGAGTGTTACTGAAGCATGTCGCTGAGAAAGTGTCCGTCGATTAATCTTTGACCATTTGCCATGAACCGCGTCGGATTTCTGGGAGGGGAGCTTAGGACAATAGGATTCTCATCTAGACAATATACGTGGATTAAGCTTTTTGTGATACCACGATCAAAACACTTTCTCCAATCCATTGCTTTCACAAAATCCATGACTACCATTTTAAAGCAACGTTTCATCTTTAAGACTTAAAGAGGTATGAGGACCGACGATGGCGCAAAGACTACATTGTCTAGACAAGTTCCCATGCATTAAATAGCACAACCGTGACTGGACAACATGGCACAGTGCGAAAGAGATCGACATTGAACCAAAGTTGCATTTCTCGTGTACTGGTGCGTGATAACATGCTAACCAAGGAAGTTTCGTCTCTTCCCCGGTGTGCCAGCCAATAGCCCATGCATTGTTAGCTCGAGAAACATGGGGAAGACGGGATTGCACATCTCATCAACTCATCACGAGTAGCAATGATGTGCCGACCAAAGTCAATTACAAACCGAAGCTAATAACTTTCACTGACTGTAGCTCTTAACAGGGGACTAGGTAGGAAAAAATACGAGAGAGAGAGAGAGAGAGAGAGAGAGAGAGAAAGAGAGGAGGGAGTAGGGAGGGGCACTCTTATAACAAGAAGAGAACAGAAGACAAACCAAACCTAAGACTGTCCAAAGCCATAACGCTATTTCCTACACTCGCACTTTTCCAAAACCGCCATTATATTTTAAGTTTATCTATCCTCTGTACTACCATCGATTCGTCTTGCAGGGTGCTTTTCTCGGCATTCTTGACTCCTACATCGAGGGCGGACTGACTTGGAGGTGTAGAAGGAACAAAGGCCGGAGGTTCCTCTTTTTGGACCGGGCGTACATCTTCCTTCCTAGCTGGTGGAGCAGCAAACACCGGCACAGCTTGCCTAATAGACACGGAAGGGGCAATCCGCACTGCTGGGGCCTGCATCATGGAAGGGCAGATCCTGGCAGGTGGTGGACGAGGCGGAGCAGAGTACACAGGAATGGCATTTCTTATTGTCACAGGCGGTGCAATGCCCCTGCAAGATGTCCTAAATTGGCTGATCGGTACATAAGGAGACGCTCCTGCTGCAGGGAACTTCTGAGGTCGGTTCCCATGGCATTCCAGAGATGGAGAATATCGTGACGGCACAAGATTGTCCTTTGCTGGTGATGACGGTCTGCTACGAGGAACCATCGTCTTTGGGCATATTAAAGGTAGGATCTTTGATGTGCTTGCTGGTTGCGGCTGTGGGCTGGTTGGTCTAGCATTTTGAGTAGTGAACTTCTTTGGAAATAGTATTGAGCCACGAGGAGAGTTGCCCAATGCTATCTTCTCCTTCAAACGGTAATTTAGTAAGGCTCGTGCCACAGTTATCTGTTCAAGCTCATCATTGCTCTCTGCTTCAGGCGAGCTTGCTGATTCCTTTGCCACTGTCAGAAAAGAACGTGTCACCACACAAAAACATTTCTAGTCCCCCATGACATTATATAAAGATGCATTGACCAGTTCTCCCTTTGCATATCTTTGGCTGATATGAAATAATATAAACTTATGCTAAACAGAATCCAATGAGTCGTCACAGACTCAATTGTCTGAACCAATTGTCCTCAATTTCTTTGACTTTTCATCATCTATCATATATAGTTCACATTGGTGAAGGGGGAGTAGGGAGGAGACGCTGAAGATAAATGTCCTAGCCTTTTCCCCTAGAGGAGAGGCCACGCCTCAAATTTTCTTTTGGGTTGATTTTGATCAAATAGACACAAACTCACATTGTTTTAGAGATGACCACGCTGCCATAGCAGCATTCTTTTCCGCCTGTTTCTTATTCTTGGCAGGCTCGCCAGTGAAAATGATCCCAGCTAATTCTACTGTCCCTGTGAAAACAGGTTGGTGACCAAGCCCTGATCTGAAAGTTGTATATTGAGGCAATGGGGCTCCAACTCTCTGTGAGATCTCCTGCAAGAGGTTCTTGTATATTCCTGTCTCATCCTGAAGTCAGTGGAGCAAGATTAGAAAAGAACAGGAAAAGCTAAACCAAATAATAAATGTTTTCAGGCATGCGCAGGAGGCATTGTGGCATGACACAAAAAAATATGAGGGCTAACTATTTGTTTCAGCACCAAATATTGCATGATTCAATTTTCCCTTCAAAATAAAGTTATAATTCTTGAGAATACAGCAGAGATGCGGGAAGAGACACAACAAAAGCATTCAAATGCAAAGAACCAAGCTTTCCTATGGTATCAAAAGGAACTACAAGCGCTATACAACAGGTCTGCAATCCCCAATTTTAACATAAAGCCTATACACCACATTTCTAGACAACTCAACGCAGTTAATGTCATCAGAACCAGCAATAACAAACAGCAATTGACATGGTTGACAAAGTGAACAATACTTTAACAACAAAAGCAAATGGGCAACCCAGAAACTTTATTGCAGTGAAATTGTTACTGACACCAGAAAAGTTGTCACATGATAAGTAGAACAAAGAACACTAAGTAACAAATCTAAATTCAGTAGATGAAAAACCTTGTCCAGTGAGAAAGACCATGGTAAGAAAAGGGAAGGTTCAATCAACATTGCCGGACACAAGACGCTTCTGCTGTAACCAACAGTAACTGGCCACTCCAATTAAACTATTATAACTTTCTATCATCCTCACATCCAGCTGATTTTTCTAGAAGACCTCCCCCATAGTGTTGTCAACCCAGTAAAGTTTAACCACCCAGCTAAGCTTGGATCTGTGTGGTTCCTTTACACCTAGGAAACCATCATCTCCTACTGGGCATGATGGTCAACGCATAATGACTAGCGACTATGACACCCCAATTCTTGACTGGAGGGACTCCAAAAAAAGCTGTCCTTCCATCCCTTGGATAGCTAAGAAAGATCACCAAAAGGCGTTTGTCAACGGTATGTCCACGCACTTGTCAAGCACAACTACATGAAGAAACATCATATCTTCATGACATTTCAAATGTGCAAAGTCAATAATATAGAGATTAGAAGAGAAATGGATACACAAAAACTACATCTACATTTTCCTAGCATGTTAATTGTAGTTAAAAAGTGTCTAGGAGCACCCATTAACATTTTCATTCTCATGGAAAGGGCATAGAATTGCTGTTAATATGAAGGCATAACTTTTCTTTTAATTCATACACCGGTCAAAGTTCATAATCATCCAATAAAGGATTTCACAGCTTCAGTGTAAAGAAAATCTCCATGGTTCATTGCCACTAATAATTAAAAAAATAAAATAAAATTGAGCAACAGAGTTTAATAGTTGTCAAAAGCAAGATGCGAACCTTGACAGACAAATTAACATATTGCATCAAAAAGGCACTAATAATTTCATCAATTAATTACAGCAGTGCAGAATAGATTATTGTGCAAATTGTCTTGCATAAAATTTCAAATGATTGCCACTTTCAAAACCATGAAGTAAGTATAGACTATGATCAAGAATCTTGTCGAGGAGAGGCAAGATGAACGCAGCAGATCATAAAAGTGAAGCCTGTAGTGAACTTTCATGATTAATAACCATGGATGCCGATACTATGTGCAATCATGCAAATACCAAAAAAAAATAAAAATGGAATGATCCAATACAGTATCATAGATACTGAAGCCACAATAAAAAGGTTTCCATTAATCATAAAGAGAGGTCATCTTCTAATGTCCACCAGCACTATAACACAAATGAGGCCTTTGCGAAAAACAGTATCATGATCTTGAAGTGGATTGCCGCATAGAGCAAGCACAATCTTATAACAATCTTTTTTTTTTTTTTTAGTAAACCTTCAATCAGTACTATTGAATTAGAAATTCTGAGAAGGGAGACTGTTGCAGCTTTAATTGCACAAGCAGGAGACACCGTGGCTGAAAAGCATGAACCAGAACATTAAGGCTATTCGGGTACTGCAAAGTTCCCCTGCCTACGCACGATCACATCACCAAGAACCGCGTGAAAAATTAGTTTGATCATGGGAAGTGACCCCTCGAAGAACCTACTAATTTCAGTTAGAAGAGAAGACACGAGCTTCGGCACCGTCGACGTTAACACTACAAAGTATGTCGCGCATTAACAAAAAGGCCTACAGCTAGACATCCCTTCTCACTTTCAGAAGCCCGCAGCTAACAAGTTACTACATTTTTTTCCGAAATCAGCCAAAACGACCGCGAACTCCAAAACTCTCGCGCATCACTGGATTTCAACTCTTATTTTGACCTACGCACGCCTGAACCGACCAGCAGGGAAATCGAAGCTAGCGTACACAGCACAGCTAAAATCGCGGCAATCGACAGGAAATGAACGTCAGCAACAGCAATCTAGAGCAATCGGGCGGAACAAATGATAAGCTGATCGACGGCTACTCTCAACAGCGAAACGCAACGGCAACGAGCCGCCGAAACGCGCGGCATTGACCACCGATCACGGGTCCCGATCCCTCGAAATCTCTGATCGAAGCGATGGAGTCGAGAGAAAGAAACTCGAGCTGCGGCGTTTTCGCCAAAAAAAAGAAAAAAAAAAGAGAGAGAAAAGAAAAAGAAAGAAAGAAGCAGCGGTGGTCGGGAGAGCTCACCAGGATACGAGCGGCGAGGGAGTGAGAAGGGCCGCGGGAGGAGAGGGAGTTGAGGGCGACCTCGGCGGCGGAGTGCTCGGCCTGGCGGAGGGTGGAGCAGTAGTTGGGGCTCTCGAAGACCTCGCCGTTGAAATTAACGGTCGCCTTGAAGCGCGGCGCGTGGTCGGGGCCTTCCCGGAGGCAGGTGTAGGAAGGCAGGTTGAAGCAGCTCCTCTGCGCCAGCTCCTGCAGCTGGTTCTTATACATTTCCGAAGCCGCCGCCGCCGCCGCCTCCGATTCTCTCTCACCACCACCACCGGCTCGTTTCTCTCCCCACTCCCTCCCCCTCTCTCTCTCTCTCTCTCTCTCTCTCTCTCCCTCTCTCTCTGCGGCTCGCCGACGGAGGGCGAGGCTACGGCCTCGGCCGCTGCATGCTAGTAGCTAAGGGCGGGAAGGGGAGGCGGAGGAGACGGCGGAGGGAGGGGGCGGCGGAGGGCGGAGGGCGGAGGGCGGCGGGGGGTGGCCGGAGGGGGAGGGGGGATCGCCGGGGGTTAGGGCTGGGTGGGTAGAGAGAGAAAGTGGGGTTTGGTGGTGGAGGGGGTGGTATTAAAGAAGGAGGGAGTAAATTGTGTTGCTTTTTGGGTGGGGAGTCAACTGAACGTTAAGGCCCTTCTTTCCTCCTCTCTTTCTTTTTTTTTTTTTTTTTTTTTTTGCATGGACGTGATCTTTCTCTAGATTTCCCCCACCCCTTTTCCTATTTTCCTTTTTCCTTCATTTAATTCTCCCGATTTTATTATTATTAATTTTCTTTAAATTTTTTTTTTTTTAAATTTCTGTGAGCAAAGCCTGTCGTTCCTTTAATGCTGGCGTTGAATATCCGTATCCAGTGGGGTCGCGAGACGCAGTTTTTTTTTTTTTTTTTCAATTGGGGATAATATTGAGTATGTAATTCTTAAGTTTTAGCCGAACTTGTAATATCATTCAATACACAATATCGTCCCTAATTTTTTGGGACATATTTAATATGATACCTAAAATTTTAATTTATTTAATATAATTTATGAATATTTGTTACATATTCAATCTAGTTGTCCCTTAATTTGAATTAGTGAAAGTAAAATGTTGAACATTTTCAGATAGTTAATCACATATTGGGCTAAAATTAAAAAATAATATCAAATAAATTAAAATTCACGAACCATATTGTATGTTGAACTACAATTCATAAATCATTTGTGTTATTTCCCTCTTAAATTGTCGATCTAATTAATTATTAATTGCTCCTTAGTTGGCCTCACGTTATTTCCACTAGAGATCAAGATCCTAAGAGTGCTTTGGTCAACCTAAACGATTTAAAAAAAGAAATTAGCGTTCTTCAAAGTTTAGAAAAATCGAACCGGACCCGAATTTGCTCAAATTTTCAACGTTAATAAGTGAAGTATACCTACGTCCGAGTATAAAAATCAACGGGTCAGTGTAGGAAAAGGAGAGAGAATGAGCTCGAGTACATTTTTACTTTAATTGCGCACTCGTGGGGGTTTATTATTTTCTTCACCAATTAATTCGTCCTCAATAATATTTTTGCACACTTTTCCAACGTTCTTCATGCTTTTAATATACCGACTTTTCCAGAAATTCTTCACCTTCTTTAGCGAGATGTTTTAAGGCGATCTTTTGATAATCTTGCTCCTGTTTATGTATGATATGTTGTTGGTATTTAACTACAAGATTCTCCAGCACTGATAAAAAAAAAAAAAAAAAATAGTACATTTCAACGAGAAAATTTGAACAATTAAGTATACCCTTTTTTTTTCAAGCGCAGAATGATGTGAGTAAGTTAGATTTGTCCGCGTGACCTTACCAATTCCATTTCAATTCATTTTTTTTCTTTTAATCCCATTTTCCGATTGCAATATAAAATTGAGTAAAAATAACAAATATTTTCTTCAAACGAGAGCGTCAACGCGCTACTTATCTGTTTATCCTTCACATATTTTATGTATATTTGAGTTATATTTTACCTATATTTTAGTTATGTCCTCCAGCTCTAGTGTGATCGCTAGTCCGACGATCGAAAGAAGTCAACTTCACTGCGCCAACCTAACGATAAGGACTTCCATCATCATTCTCATTAATTTATCACCTAACTAGTGGGCTATAGTGTTCCGCGGAAACAAAAAAAGTTTGCATCGTCCAGATGAAGCCGAGGATTAAAGAACTTAGATACGGTAGATCTAATCCGCTATTATCGCGAGTTTAACAAATCATATGGAAAAATCACAAATAAGCCAGATTATTCACGAAAAATGCGTTTCCAAAATAGGTAAAATGAGCCGGCCTATCCCAAAATCGAACCAACCGAGACTCGGTACTGAAAAACGTCAACGCGAGCTTGAATTTCCCGCCAAGGTAGTTATACAGGGATTAATTCTCATAGATGTCCTCTGTCGGTATTAATTGCAACGGGACAAAAGAATCGTCGCGGCTCAATAGAAAGAGCCGAATGCTCCGAGAGGATTTATAATGTACTCTGGTGATTTTTTCAACCTCTCTTATCCCAACATAGCTGTACTCAAACATTTTAACTTTCTCCGACGATATCGATAGAAACCGAACAAATAGAAAAATCCACGTTGAATGATGTAATATCAAATGTACATAATATATTTTATATATTTATATATGTATGTATGTATACATGTGGACACGCCGATTTAGAATGTGAATTAATTTGATATTAAGATGTGGACTCGGCGGTAATGCAAAATGTGGTGGCCTCCACGAGCACTCTTTTTCCAACCCACCTAATGATAATACCCCAACTCAAAGCACCGCGGATTCTCCACCACGGGGACCCAAAATTACGTAAACACCACTCGTCGTTAGCCTTCGTTGGGGGAAGACTCGGTCATTTTGCCGAGGGCTGAATCGTCAATCGCAGCGGACTTTAATGCCGGGGACAAGGTAAGTGGGAAACAAAGCTTTTTTCCTTTTGGAAATCTCCGAAATCGGTGAAAGCTTTGACCGGTTGAAAAAATTCGATAGAAATTCCCCCACTCCAAAAGGTCATCTCCATGTCTGGGACGCCTCGCATTTCCGATCTCCTTTTTGAATTTTGCTCTCTCTCTCTCTCTCTCTCTCTCTTCTTCTTTTTTTTTTTTTTTCCCAAAACTGAAGCAATCGAAATGGAGATTTTTGTGCAAGATCTAGAGCCTCGAATTTTTTAAATTATAACGGAGAAAAAGTAGGGATCTTTGATAGGTCTCCTAAATGTACTCATTGATATTTTATTAGAAAAACAATACAAATAATCACTGAATTTTAATCAAGTATACTATGTCATATCTAAAATTTTTAATCGGTTTAATATGATTCATGAACTTTAATATATATACAATAGAATAATGTTCAATGAGATTAATTTAAGAGTTAATACCCCGAAAAATCCAAAACGGTACATTTGTAACAAATTTATCCCAAATTATTTTTTGATCATAAAAACCCAAAACTTGTATATCCTTTAACAAATTTACCCCAAACCGGTACACTTGTGACAAATTTACCCTCTGTAAGTTTTCGTTAAATTTTATTGTCAAATTATTAAATTAAATGACACGTGACAGTTGACTAATATACCGATTTGGGATTTTACGCTCCGTTTGTCACAATTTACAATTTTTGTGATTTTTTTTGTGGTATTAATCAAATTTAGCAGATGATATATTTGTCACAAATTTACTATTTTGGGATTTTTTGCAGTCGAATAAATTAGTTTGGGGTAAATTTGTCATAAATGTACCAGTTTATGATTTTTTTATGGTCAGTTGAGGTAAATTTGTCATAAATGTACATGTTTGGGGTTTTTCATAATCAAAAAAATAATTTGGAGTAAATTTGTCACATGTGTATCAATTTAGGGTTTTTCAAGGTATTGACCCTTAATTTAAACTAAATTGAACATTTATCGATAATTCACACATTGTGTCGAATAAATTAAAAATTTAGAAACGACATTATAAATTAAGTTAAAATTTAGACACTATATCGAATACTAGATTAAAGTTTAGGGACTTTTTATGTTATTATTCATATATTTTTTCTCGAGCACATAAAACGAAGAAGGGCCACAAAAGATTTTGAGGTTCGTTCGATTCAATGCGTATTAAATGGTTTGGAACCCCTCATGAAAGCGAGCCCACTCGGCGCGGCCAGTGGAGTAATTGAGCTTGTCTGGCAATTAGAAGATGGGGGAAAAAAATTCTTTAAGCAAAAAGGAAAATGCGAGCTTTTGGTTATTAATGGTTTCCGATTTTATTTTTTTTAAACCGCAGTAATCAACAATGGTGTTTTCTCATCATACAGCTAGCATTCATATTATTAATCGGACCATCAAATAGAAACGAAATTAGGCCCTGTACGTGCTTGAGATTTTACATTCAAATATCCAGCTAAAAAATTATCAAGAAAAATCTTAAATTTATTATATTTATGTCAATTCAATAATAAACTATTAATTTATCGAAATTAGAATTCTATTTATATCATAAACCTTTTAATTGTGCTAATTGAGTTCTAAATATTTTCACATTTTGTCAATTAAATTAATCCGATCAATTTTAACTTGAAATTGCTAATATAAATGCCAATAATACAAGGTTGACGTCAAATTGAATAATTTTTTTTTTTTCATTTTCTACTAAATTTAGCAAGTCAACAACCGACCCTCGCCAAAACAAACAAGGGCCAACTAACCCTGTTAACCATAGGCAAAGGCCAGTGGCCCTTGTCTGCCACTGGGTGAAGGCTTCAAGTCTCTCACTAGGTTTGTGTGAGGCCCTAACTTGCGATTGACGAGGGCCCTTCCCTTAGATTAGCGAGGGTAGGCCACAGGATTTAGAAGAATAAAAAGGGAAAAAAGAAAAAAAGAAAGTTTATAATTTTTTTTAAAATTTGTAAAAATTATTAACGTCACCAGTCATAACATATAAGATGAACAACATCCACAATTTCCGATTAAAATTAACCAAATGAACTCAATTTACAAAACTTGAAAATGTTTATAATTTAATTTACATAACTAAAAAATTTCAAACTAAATCAGCACAAGAGCAATAAATTTAATTTTTTTTTTTGATAATTTTCCCAATATCCGACAATTGCTGCATTCACTGCAAAGTTTGTTCTCAAGACTAAGAGCACATGACTACCAAAAAACTATAAAAAACATAAAAGGGTAACTTCCAAACTTCATTTCGTGAGCAAGCAGGGGAAGGTTAATACCGCCCATCCCTCCACATGTGACCCCTTCTGACTATATGCCACAGAATAGTTTTCGCACTATAAATAGGAAAAAGTAATCGGTATCCCAAAAAGTTGGGAACATTATCATAAGCTGTCAAATCATATTGAAGGAGCCGATCGTAGATGTCAACGTACTGGGTGTGGAAAACTCACAAGTAGTAATTTCAAGAACATCATCGGTATCGACTCCTGAAGGACCAAACGTTCACAGCTATAGAACGAACCTTACAAAAATTGGGATGACTTTTGGACACTATCGACCAATTTCCCTGGACATTATTCTCTATCTTCAAAAGAGGAAGAGGAAAGGAAAGAGGGTACAACGAAGTATTGCTCCCCCGAGGGGAAAAAATTGTGGGATCTCGTTAAAATTACGTAAAAACTAAGAAAAAAAATGGAAAAAAAAAAAAACAAATAAACCTCTACATCCAGTGTCATATAGCAGGCAATACATCACCAAGAGAAAGGGCTTGCTCCCAGCAAAAAGATCTCGTTCTCCACATCTTTCACCCATTGACATACACGATTGCAAGTCTTTATCGCCGACGCCTAACAATTTTAAAATCAATCAAATTCAATGAGAGCATACCTATGTGAAGAGGAGCAAATATATGAGACTAAGCATGCTCGCATGAATGCACACGCGTCACACACACACACACACACACAAAACACAGAGTCTATGAGATGATATACTAAAGTCTTATCTTGTTGAGAAAGCCCACATAATTTCCAGAAAGGAGATCACTATTGATTTGATCAAAATAATGACCCTAAAGTCTGGTGAATAAGAGGCAGGAATCCCTAAACATCTGGAAAAAGAAATAATATGACAGCAAAACCAAACCTTGTCCGCAAGTGGATCAAATGCTGCATAAAGTTCAAAATCCTGTGTGACCCAGCAGAGTAAGACTGCAAAGAAAAAGGATGTAGACATATTCACCACGAAAGCATTCTAATAGAAGCTCATATCAAGCATAATATCTAAAGGATACATCTAAATATAGTCCTTGGAATCACTGAAGTCAGCTCCTTTTAACAATTTCATGACCATTTACCGCAAGCATCTGCTTATCTCTACAAATAGATAGGTGAAGAACTAGCATTACAAGGTCCCTTACCATAGTGTTCATCTCTTCTGAACTGAGTTTTGTGGGCTCCAATTCCTTTATCATGCATTGAAGCATACATTTTCTGGTAAGCCCTATATAACCTGAAAATAAGCATACTCCTTAATTCCAATAATGAGAATATGAAGAGCACAAGTTCAAAAGGGAAAAAAGTATTTATGAAGTTGTTTCATGACTCCCTTTTTTACCTCTTCTGCTGTCGGAGAGTGTTAAATGGTGGTGAAAATTCCGAAGCTACATATTGGTCCAAGTAAATGCTGCGATATATGAAATGCCAAAGCCCAGCAGGACCACCAATGCCTGCATAAGCCTCCTTCAAACTTTCTTGAGAATCTGTCAATGGCCTACTTTGACCTAACCGGGGAAGTAAAGATCCAGATCGTGGTAATGGATCAATGGGTAAGTCTTCAACCCGCATCCCACCATCTAGCATGGATCTCTGGACTTCGCTAAGAACATTTGATTTCAACAGAACCGTCTCTATCCGCATCCTACAAAAGTCAACTGCATTTTTAACAAGGACCACATTTGGAAGCTGCTCCTGGGTAAGGTAAGTACAGATTATATATTGAGCAGAAACGAAAACCCATACGTGATGGTGTTACTTGTTCTACGGCACAGGCCAGTAGCATCAAGCATATGATCCATCTAACTAAAGATGATGGGATGATGGGATGATGCTTCAATTTCAAATTTATGAAAGAATGTAGTACCGGCAATCTTTCAGGTGGTAGAACGCATCTGAACTAGTAGTCAGCAACATCAAGTATGTCTCAACCTGCCCAAGAAAAATATTATAGTCATGCCACAACTTGTGTGATTTACTGGTGCCCAGATTAAAGGGGCAAGCACAAGTACCAAGCACCACTCACATCAAGATAATGGACATAAGCATACAAGAATGCCATAGGATTATATCTTGGCAAGCAAATTGGTGAGAAATTTTCGGATGTCCTGCAAACAAAATAGAACTAAAGGTCAGAGAACGACCTCCATAATATCCACAGAACAGATCAAAACAAGAAAAAAGGGACAAAGGCTGCAGGAAGTTGATGAAAATTTCACTTGTAAATCAGCTCCTCCCTGTGACGGAAGGATTGAACCATAGTCATGTGGTGCTACCTCTCACGATGAAGATGCTACTTGAAATCATTAGATCAAGAATGACATAAGGGATTCTGAAACTATCTCAATCCTATCTAGATAGGGAGCAAGTTTTCAGGGGAAACAAAAAAAAAGGACAAGACAGATACAGTAAGGTCAAAAACAGTTTAACACTATTGCTTGAGTTTATTTTGAGTTGAAAGACTGATCACAACTCCCCTGGCCATTAAGGAGTCACTAGCTTAACAGGCTCGATTCACTATAAGAGTAAAAAATGCACCCTTATGCACAAGCATGCATGATACATATATGCTGTGCAAATCTTCCTCAAAAAGCAGGTTTAAAGTACTTCATTTAAAGTCCAGCAACAATCAAAGGAGATGCCAATAACACCCTACTCAAAAGACATTATATAATAGGAGCAGTAAAAGACCAAGAATGCAGATGATTGGTTTTCATGGACTGCAGGCCTCGCAAAAAGCCAAATCTACTTGCCTGAATGATTCTGATGACATAACAAAATTTGCCAGTAGCAACATGTCATCAGGATGAAGGGACGCCTTTTGTGCACCAACAAGACT
Organism: Eucalyptus marginata; assembly: GCA_014182565.1. Taxonomy (NCBI): domain Eukaryota; kingdom Viridiplantae; phylum Streptophyta; class Magnoliopsida; order Myrtales; family Myrtaceae; genus Eucalyptus; species Eucalyptus marginata. The sequence continues at coordinate 37,006,599 of CM024586.1, read as the reverse complement.
GACAACCTGCAAATGACCTCCAGTCAGCTTTGTGTATTTGTCTATCTAATTATCAACTGACAATTTGTCTATGAACTAAACAATCTGTTAAGCATGACCAGAAGATTCACCAAAGGAAAAGGACTCCACCTTGTGCTTACACATCAATATAGCAAACAGGACTCCTGAATCAGCAACATCTTGCAGTACAGCCCCAGCAGCTTGTCTAGTTGCATAAGCAAGTGGAAGGCAAGTGTATGCATGAAGAAATGTAGCAGGGTTCCTAGAGAAAATGTTGAAAATTGTCAAATTCTGTAACAATATCCAGCATATGACATTTGACTGCTTAATAGTTATTGAAGGTGGCCTAAAATAAACTAAAGCTAAACATGTCTGAAAGAAGATTAAACGTGACAAAAGACATTTCTCCATATGGCATTGTGGAATTCTTCCTTTGTGAGCTAAACATTCTTTCTTTAAAGTGCATAATCCATTTCCTCTTCTCTTTGGATGATTTACATTAACCGTCTAAATAGACTAGATTGCTTATCATTTAGCAAACATGATAATATAATGAAACCAAAATCAGAAACCGCCAGGAACAGCTAATAGGGAAAGCATGCAACTTTCTGAAGAATAAGAGAAAATCGAGAAGGGTGAAGAAAAACGAACCAACTGAAAGAATGGATGAGGGAAGAGAAGACGACATCTGTTCCTCCCAGCAAAGGTGTCATATCAAACTTTGGATTCTTCTCAAAGCATCTATTAACTGACTTGGTTAATATCAGTATCATCTGCATCAAAGTACAATCATCTAAACAATTAGTACAGAACCTTCATAAGATACTGACTATCAGTTCTGAATTCTTACACCAAATCCAAGAGATCATTAAGGAATGGAGAAAACACAAGTTCAGGATACTAGAAATGTTAAAAAATGAGAGGAATTGGCTTTACTACCTGACCATAGATAAGTTCCAACTGTCCTCTTAATGACTCATAAGGTTCTTCAGTGCAGCTGATGCAGACCAAGTAAATTGGTCCTTTAACAAGAAAAACTACCTGAAATATGAAGGAAGCTACCTTTAACTAACCAGAGAGTGACTCTTTAAGATATTGCCAGCAAAGTATCCATAACTTCATTCATACAAAAATCCCATGTCGTGTACAAGTTCATGACCCTACAAACAGGACCACTAGAGAACACTATGAGGCGACTACTTTTATAGCATCATTGAAATTAAGAAAACTCGACTTAAAATATTATTAGTACATTAAAAAAAAAAAATCTTCTATTTGGGTTATATTTTCCTTTTCTTCTTCTTTGTCCCTTCTTGGGTCGTAGCATCATCAAAATTAAGAAAACTCGACTTAAAATATTATGAGTACATTAAAAGAAAAAAGTCTTCTATTTGGGTTTTATTTTCCTTTTCTTCTTCTTCTGTCCCTTTTTGGGTGGATGCAGAAAAGGGAATGTATTTGCCTCCACCACATAAGATACAGCACAAAGCACTTTTCAGTTAACACAAGCAGCACAAAGTTCAGTAATCACATTCACATGGACAGTAAACTGCAAATATAAGCAGACATCATGAAATCTCCATAGAAGCTCTTTCATGTTTCTTCTAAGACAAAAGGTATGACAACACCATCCAAGGTGAGATAGAGAAGTTCTAGCTGAATCCAATATTTGATGGCTGGGGAAATTTCAGATAAGAAAGAGAAGACTATTAATGAATAAGCACCGGTTAAATCACCTGGTGTTTTCCTGCCCTGACCAGTTTGACACGGTCTCCGCTGAAAAGATGTTCATGAAGAGATATGCTCAATATCTTCTATAGTGTCGAACAACAACGAAGCAAAAAAACGCCAATATTGAATTAATAAACATGATCGGTTGTTAGCTGACCCATTTTCGACAAAAGAAATGATGGCTTGTAATGTTGCAGAAAACCCAGCAAGCTTGTGTTCGTCTCCATATCTGCAAAAAATGTTGAGATAAGTTTATACTCTTCTTCTGTTGGTGAACAAAGAATGAGCAACCATAAGAGAGCCGAAAGTGAAACCTGGAATATATTGGTTTGCCAGAGTGACTCAAAATGAAAAAGTGCTTCTTCCTTTTTCTCCATGAAATTGAAGCGTCATCCTGCACTTCATTCACGAATCAATCAGGGTTTTTGACAGCAGGCGAGTTAACAATTAATAGAGCAATCAAGCTATTCAAATAGAAAATGGCAACTTTAATGTCATTTTTTTTTCTTTTTGACAGAAAATGTCAATTTTGCTGTCTTTATTCAAGTAGCATGACTCACAGCCTATAGGCAATCCCTTTAATGCCCTTATTGCTCTTTTCCTTATTTATTAGCCATGAACAAAACCTCCATTGATCTTTACCCTCCTTTTGGTAGTCCAATATTCACACTTATAAGTGTGAACACTCATCATTTCGAAATAACTTAACTATTTAGAAACTAGGGAACTGACTCTTTCTGATTTGACTTATGATTGCCAAGTAAATTTCACCAGTAGTAACTTTTTGTAATAGATTTTTCAATTCAAAAATTTAATTTCACTACCCAATTCACTAATCTTCCATTTTCTTGTAATTGATACATTTTGACCAAAATCAGGCCATTTCCGGTGAAATGCTAAAGTCTAAGCCATGTAGCAATGCCCAGGTGGCCATGTGGGGACAATGGTAGTGTTCAGAAAATTGCCCAGGTGTCCACCATGGTAGCATTTTTGGTCACAAAGCTGGCCAAATTGTGGTCAAAGTGTGCTGAATTCTGTTTTTATGAAATTGCACATAAGAGAGAAAACTCATCCCATTTTAATTTGCTGTCTTCCAAGTAGGAAACCAAACAAAAACCAATTCCATTATAAATCAATAGGAATTGACTTATTCAAGGCTCTCTAAGAGATAAAAACTTAATGCCTTGAGTGATCTGTACAACAATCTTATTGGAGAATCCACTAAATTTCAGTAAGCATCAATATAGGTTACCCTTTGTTTTACTGTTCATCTTGTAAAATCAATTATCAAAAGGTGGGGATAAAAGTAAAGCCCCCACACAACACCTCTTCATAATGCAATATCTTGTAAGGAATGCTACAAGTCTATGCCCAAATTTCGTCCTTTTATAGTCAAAACATTTTCGACAATCAGCATATTTTATGCTGGTTAATATTAGGAAAGAGCATGAGGCTGAATTACTGCTCATCTGGGCATTCTCATTTCCTCTAAAGCTGACTTATGGGCTGTAGGTATGTTAAACAGAAGAGAAACTAAACTTTTCTCTCATCCACCTCCTTTTTCTTTGGTCTCGATGTACAACATTGGCTCATCTTAAATTTTGACCATTAAAATGTCTTATTAAGTAGGCACACAAGAGCAACTGCATCGGTATAGAAGCATAATCAAAGTGATGCCCGTTCTGAGAACATGGAACAGGAATGTCCATTGGCAGCGCTCAAAATCGTCCAATTTAGTAATGTCGTTTACTCTGTCAATGCCTTGTAACAAATAATTATTTTCTTAACTGAGACTAGTGAAAGCCAATCAATGTAATTATCTACACCTCCAAAACCAAAGCATCAACCGAACTACAACCACACCTGTAGTTTACAGATTCTAGATCAATGCCATATCTCGAAATCCTAATAAGCAAATTTACTGCCATAATGGATAATGTTCAAGAGCTACTAACAGGATCTTTGATCTTCTGATTTCCTCAAATTCAGCAATGCAGGACTTAAATGGAAAGAGAATGAGAAATGAAGCAGCAAAAAACACGCACTCGTGCAATTTCCACAGCCAACGGAAGTCTAAAGTTTCCACACTTACAATACCTCATCAACGTGCCGTTTTCCAGGCATCCAAGCGGCCTGCGAATCCGAGACCGCGTCACTCCTCACTTCCTCAATCTCATCCTCCTCTTCCCCAATCCCAATCCCGCTCCCGCTCCCGCCGCTGCTGCTCCCTCTCTCCCCCGCGTAACCGCTGCTGCTGGGGCTCCCCTGCGCCTCCCCTTCCCCCTCCGAATTGCTCCTCCAAACGACCCGCGCCTCTCCGATCTCCTCAATCTCCGTCCGCCCTCCCGCTCTCGCGCTCGCCGCACCTCCGTCCTCGACTTCACCGACCTCCGCAGCAATCCCCTCCCCGCCGCCGCCGGAACCCTCGGCCGCCGCCGCCGCCGCCTCGCCCCCTCCGCCGCCGCCGCCGTCGTTCGCCGCGCCGCCATTGGCGAGGTCGGTCACGCGGAGCTGCGAGAATCCGTCCTCGATCGGCTTCGAACCGAGGACCGGCCCCGAACCCGCGCCGGAGGAAGCGGAACCGTCGTCGCCGCCGTCGGAGGAGGACATGGGGGCGGGGGAGTGGAGTGATGCGCTCGCCCCTTTTCCCCTCGCTTCAGGAGATATTTCGAGGAATATCTGAATCCCGGCCTCCGATTTCGATTCCAGATGCAGTCGATCGCGTGGAGGGGGAGAGATCGTAGGGTTTCGTGGTCATCTGACGAGGATTCGCGGCCTTTTGCGGGGGGTCCTCCTCCTACCAGTCTCCTCTCCCCTCCCGTTTTTTGGCTCCTTCTCCTCCGCAGCTGAAACCTGGCCACGCGAAGCGAAGACCAGTCGGTGGAGGGAGAGGATCCGATGACCGGGTCCGGGTTCGGGCCGATTTTCCGGGTCGGAGCTTGTGTGGCGGGAGACGGGGACGAGGGGAAGAGCCCAAACGGAGAAGTCCAAAATAGATCGGACCGGGAGATTCTGGGCCCAACCGGTTGGCCAATGCTTTTCCACTATTTTGGAGTCACGCGAGGAGGTATTAATTGCGGTTTCTTAATCGGGTCCTATCATCATCCGCGCGGTGGGCCCGGAGAGAAAAGCAGCTTCCCTTTACAAGAAAGTTGATCGGCCGGAACGTCATGCGTCGCGTCATCGGGCTAAACACATGCCGGCGGGCGTCCTATGGCGACTCGCGACCCGGCGTGAAGTAGGGTCGAAGCTTAAGGGATTGTCAACAAAAGTGAAGGGAGCGGGACGAGGACCTGCCGGGAATACAGGGAGGACGAGAAGCAACTAGAAATCTCGAACCAGCTCGGGTACGGTCGGTCCCCCATGTGTGAAACTGGACTGATCGGTTTGGACTGCTCTCGAGGTCAGTCCATGAAACAGTGATTTCTTTTTTTCCTTTTTTTCCCGGTTTCTTCTATTCCCTTCAAGTGGAAAATTCCAATATTAAAAGGAAAATAAAGTATTATTTTCGGTTTGTTCTTTAAATATATGTTTACATCATGGGGGTGCAATGCTAATTGACAATCGACTAGCTTTTCACTGAATTTTATAGTCTTTACTCTATTGCATGGCGTCATATTGATATGTCTTGAATAATAAAAGAATGTATATAAATGGACGGACAAAATTATAGGGAAATGCTTAGGGTTTCCTTCTATATATGTGGAAGTCATTATTCCATTTCAATCAAAATTAAGATGTAATTTATTAATTTAGGATTTGCTTCAAAATATAAATAATAATAATAAGTAAGATATGCCGATTTATTGATCCAATTCCTTATGTGAATCTAGAAACCACTTGGAATCGACCATTTTAATTTTGTCCGATTTCCCGGTTGGGATCAAATCGACGCATGTCCCCAATTCATGGCATCGTTTTGCGTCGTAAGTGTTGAATTACGGACCTTTTCAATGACAACATGGAATGAAGAGATGGATATGCTGACAATGTCAATCTCTCTTGCTGGCTGAAGGAGACATAATCTTTTGTGACAATGCCAAAGTAGATCAAAGAAGTGAATAGGGCGGAAATGAACCGAATCATCAACTATATCAATCAGTTATCAAACACTAGGATCGAAGTAACCCAGATGTATCTCCCCCAGATTAGTTCGAGCCTTGAAACAAAGATCAAGAGATCGAGTCATGCAAAGTTGAGTTGAGGCCGGACGAGCCTTCTTCACGGGCAAGTGGTGAGTACCAGCCTAGTCACATCAGACCCCACGCCTGGTCCACCCACGTAACGTGGCCTCCAGAATTCGAGCACTTTTACCTTCGTCGATGGAGATTTTCCGTCGACAATGTGCACAGTACAGAAAACGTCCTTCACCTTTGATGATGGAGTCACGACGAGCACAGTACTAGGGACTAAAGATAGTACTCCGTTCATCATTGCTCGCTACTCCCCCCTGAGCCTCGGCCTCTTTTCAATTGTCGGTTCTGATCTGCGGTTACAAAAGAAGCGTGCCCATCGATTGACTCGCGACGGCCAGATACACCGTCCTCGGACCGGCTTTCCGCCCCCCGACAATCCTCGGATACCCGCGTTCCATCAACCCAGAAAATCGCTCGATCCTTGACATCACGCGCTTCCCCCCCGCACGCACGATAGACAAAACTGGCAACATAATCAGAAAGCCCAATACGGTGTCCGATTTCGATTCCTCATCCCACGGCGGACTTTTGAGATTCACGCCACGCCTTCCGTAACCGGGCCGAAGCAAAGACGAATATATTCTCTCCAGCTTTTATTTTATACAATTTTTCTAGTCATACGGAGCATCCGCATCAAGCGATGCAACCAACTGGCAACGACCAATGATGGGACGTCGAAGACCTGGCCCCCCGACGACGGGACGAGCGTACCTTCGCGATTTCCTATTGGTACCGAAATCTGCCCGCCTGTAAAAAAAAATTCTCGGGCCATCGCGTGGGTGCGCGTGACGACACCCCGACTTGCGGTCTCAAACTTCCCTTCCCCCACCCGAAGCCCGTCAGACAAGTACATAGTACCGCGCTGCGCAGCGCAATAAAATCCTCCGGCCGCGACAAGAAGCCGCAAAACGACACTCCAGCGCTTCGCAAAACGACACGAACCCCCCACGCCACCCCAACCCCCACCCAGGTCGCCCGACCAATGAAAAGCGAGATCGCATATAATGCGGTCAGCTAACCCCGCACCCGTCTCCGGCCCCACCCTCCGCCAAGATCCGACGGTCCTCCTTTCTCCCCCGGTCTCCGCTGCCGCAGCAGCTGCTTTCCGAGCTCCATAATCGCGGTGGTCTTCCCTCGGAAGAGGGGTAGCTCCTGCTTTCCTCCTCCGCCACCGTCTGGTCATTTTCCCCGAAAAGCGATTCCGGTTAATGGCCGTGTTGCCCTCCCGCTCACGGCACGAAGCTCGTGAACCCCGGAAAGGGAAACGAAGCCCTCCTCAGTCAATGGCGTCAGTCAATGGCGGAGAGCTCCGCGCTTGACGAGGAGTACGTTGGAGCGAGATTAGCGTTTCGAGCGATTTGATCCGTCCGAATCTGATATCCATCTCCGTACGTCTTTGAAAACGCACGTCGAATGCTGTACGACAAAGTCACGATTTCGTCCGACGGAGCTCCGATTAAAACTGAAAGGATTCGCCAAAGCCGTTTGGGTAAGAAACGTCAATCGGGATAATGATTTCGGTTTTGCCGGGTCCGAGGAACCTCGGCCCGTTTTCTGATGGATGAGAAGACCTCGATCGAGAATCGATGCGTTAATGACGGATAAGATCCGAGGGCGAGGAAGGCTGGCTTTTCCACTAACGAGCCGAAGCGAAGCGAACCACGTTAGCGGTCGGCGGATTCGTAGAAACCTCCATAAAAGCTCGTTCAAAAAGGAGAGGAGAAAAGGGTTAAATTGAAGGTCAATCGGAGATGCCAACGCGGGTTCCCACGGCACTTTAAACACACGCTAAAGCCATGGATTTCAGAGGGTGTCTCGATCACTCTTTAGCATCCACCACTGTCGTGTTCCCACGTAGAAAGTTAGAAATGGAGTTCGCAGTCGGTCAAGAATCGCTTGGAAAAAGTAGGACACTAATGTCATAGAAATATCATTCCAATACCAAACAGAAAAGCCACCTCAAGAGTCAAGACCACAGAAAAAAGAGAAGCCAAAAAGAAAAAAAAAAACCAAAATTTGGGGTTAAAAGTGGGAAACCCCCTCGAAGAAGTTACCAAGAAAGACCAAAAAAGAAAAAAGAAAAATGTGGCGCCATCCGATGATCAGAAATTTCTTCATTTTACCTAAAACGAATATTCTGTAATAAATCCCTCCGCAGTTACTCAGAAAACAGCGAAAACTTGGAGCTCGCGCCTTCCTCCTCCGTCTCCTCTGCTCAGTCCTCGAACCCGTCTTTTCCCAAATTGCGTTCCGGACCCTGCTCAGATCCCTCCCCTTCAGGGTCCTCCCGATCCCCTCGTGCACCGACGACGCGATCCTCGTCCTCGCCATCTGCCTCGCCAGGAACTCGTGCGGCGGCACCCGGCCCCCGTCCTCCCCTCCCCCGCACGCGTCCTCGTCGTCGTCGGAGTAGCACGTGTCCCCGAGGCTGTCCCGCCCGCGGTTCTCCCGGTACTCCCCCCTCAGGATCTTCGACCAGTCCGGGATGTTGACCGGCAGCGACGACGGCGTCGAGCCGCGCCGGTCGCCGCCGTCCCCCCGCCTGGCGGCCGCGGACGACGCGGACGACTTCTTGGCGGAGGCGCGGGAGGAGGAGTCGGAGGAGGCCCAGGTGGGCCTGCGCACCTCCGGCGGGGAGCTGTAGATGACGTCGGACTCGTCGAGCTCGAATGCGCCGGAGTCGTGGGCGGCGGCGGCGGAGGCGGCCGGCTCGTTGGAGAAGAACCGGTAGTTCGCCCGGTTGGCGAAGTAGCTCTTGCTCGCGGCCATCGGACCGGTCTCGAGATCTCTCGGTGGCGCCCTGTAAAATTTCCACTCTCTTCTTTCTCTCTCTGCGTCTCGATACGATTTGATTTCTGGGCGAGAGATGGAGAGAAAGAGACGAGCCCGTGGTTTTTTGGGTTTGAAAAAGGGAGGTGGGCGTGCTTTAATAAAGGGTTGGGTTCGGGGGGAGGAAGTTAGAGAGAGAGTGTGCGTTTGTGTGTGTGTGGATAAGGGAGGTTCCCCTTTCTCTCTCTCTCTTCCCCGAGCCCGAAAATTACCGAATTACCCCCCGCCTGGGCCCGTGCGGTCGCGCCACGTCGGATCCCCGGAGACCCGCGGTCTCGTTGGGCCGGGCCCCGCCCCGAGACCCGAGAAAACGAAGGGGGCTGACCCGCGGTGCGCTGGAGTGGAGCCCCGGCGCGGGGGGACCCGTTTGTCCCGAGCTAATTATTGATATTATAATACGGATGATTACGAATATTAGGCGAGAAGTTGCGTTAAAAAACGTAGGCGTAAATGATTGCGTTATAATAAAATTATCTTTGCTGCGTGAAGCTCTGCAAACTTGTACCCTAGTTATCTCCGTCGTCGTCCATTTAGCTAGTCATGCTTTTGACAATTAATCATTATACAAACCGAACATGACAAACGCGGCTCAAACTGAAAAGGAAAAAAATTATAATGGCACGCGTCTTCCTTGCGGACGAAGATTGAATTTGGATCGTCGCCGCAGTCGTGACAGAGAGCCACGGAGCACGATATCTTTTATTCGGGATAACCTCGAAATGACGTATATTTGCTCCGTCGATGAATATTTTTAATTCGATATGTGACCGGAGCGATTTAGACATTGAGATTCGTACTCCAGCGACACATCATAATACTTGTACTCGCGAGGAAAAAAGGAAACCACGTTGCGATCCACGGTTTTCGTCGATAGTCGCGAAATGAGACAAAGCTAGTGGAATCCTCGTAACCGGACAGATGGCTCGCTCGTGAATAAACAAAACCTGCCGGAAAAAAAAATGATACTTGGAGCCGAAGCGAATGAATCGTCGTTCTTTCTTATGGAAAGAGAGGAGGGCTGCGAACGAGAGGCTCCATGGACTCGTTTAATGAGCATCGAGTCAGTTTTCCAGAGCAGGGTTAGGCGCTATTTAATAATCTGAACCCCGATTAAAGTAAATTGTTCAAGAGCGGTTCATCAGAACGAGGAAGTTTCCGTGGCAGCTTGACTGGTGCACCGCATTCATCTACCCAATCACTCCGGCTTGAGCTTGATGCCCTTTTTGAAGTCATTGAGATGATGCCCTTGACTTTTTTTTTTTCTTTTTTCTTTTTAAAATATTTGGGCGAATTCTGAATCATTTAAATAACTATGTTCATGACCATGTGCGATCTAATTCTTATTTCCTTTCTCTTGAACTAAAAAAACAAGTGTGAACAAGTGAGGTTGACAATAGACAAAAGACAAAAATGACCAACATTATAAGATTGCATGGTCTGAGTTGAGCCGGTTCAGCACTTAACTCAGGAACTGTTAGTTCTCAATTTTTTAGACTAAGGACCGATTTATTGAGCTTGGGACTGAAAACCGAACTGGCCCTATTGGTCCGTCTAGTTCTAAGGTCAACCCAAGACCAATCAACAATGTAGCATTAATTAACCAAGCTATAAACACCAGTACATATCCAATATAAATTTAAGGTAATGTAACAATAGAATTTCATAGAGCCCAACTAGCATTCTTTCATGAATATTTATCTCGGAAAGGAAAGAAAAAGTAAAGTGAAAAACATAAAAGGCCAAAAGCTACATGAGCTTAAACCATGCACCTTCATCTGATACTCAACACGACTATTTTACAATTTAGAGAGAATTTCAAAGCAAAACTCTAAAAACCATTGTAAGCAAGAAAGTTTGAGAAATATAATTATCTACACATTACTTTTTTCTTTCAATCAGAGAAGCAAGCACCCCTACCAAGTATCATTTGAATCAATTGAAGAAATCTACCATTATTAAAGAAATACCACTTCTCAAATATAGAATTCTACACTAGATCCACACTACTAACACTCCAGGAAAAGATTAGTGGAAATCATACTTAAAACAAAAATAAGCACCAAATTCCAACATTCATGAATGATACCAATAACTTGACATGGTGTTGATTGACTTTTTACGGCCTATGATTTTCAAAGTAATGGGCGAGCGAGGCGAGTGTCGAGCGGTGAGTCAAGGGAGAGGCAAGTGGCGAGCAGTGAGGCGGGGGGTGAGTAGTGAGGGGCGAGCAACGAGCAAGGAGTAGGGTGAGCGCAAAGCGTTGGTCATGAAGAGGGTTTCTAAAATTTTTAATTAGGATTTTATTCTTTCTAATTTACTTGACAAAGATAAGAAAGAAAGAAGAGGATAAAAGAGAAATAAGAGGATAGAACAGAATGCTGGAGGAGGATGACTCATTAATGTCGTTAAAGTTTAGTTAGGGTTAGACTTTAGAATAGATAAAAGAATATTGTATATAACGTATTAAATATATAATATATCTAACATATATAATATATAACATCTATAGGAATAGTTCGGTTTGGACCAACTCATAAGACTAGGACCAATCCGCATACTATAGGATCTAGAGGTCCTAGGACTAAGGACCGACTTAGTCCTTTTAGGAACCGGACCAAGCCTGACAAAGTTTGATTGGTCCAAGGTTAGTCCAAAGTCAACCTTGGACCGATGCTCACCCCTAGTGCACCACATTCATCTACTCAATCACTCCGGCTTGAGCTTGATGCCCTTTTGAAGTCCTTGAGGTGATGCCCTAGAGTTTTTTTTTTTTTAATCATTTAATTAACTACGTTCGTGACCATGTGCAATGTAATTCTTATTTCCTTTCTCTTGAACTATATAAACATTCAAGTGTAGACAAACAAGGTTGACAAAAGACAAAAGACAAAAACGACTGACACTATGAGATTGGCGTAGTGGTTGAGACGGTCAACATCTTCTTCTAACTCCATATCACGAGTGTTTTTAGATCAAGGAGCTATTCGTGGCGGAGAAATAAAATTTATTGAAGATTTCAACAAAATAAACTAAAAAATGGGGAATTCCTAAAGCTCAACTCAACCAAATTTATTGGCAATCAAAATGCAAATTCTTCTCTTAATCGGATTACGTAATCCAAACAGAAGAAATGGATGTTCCTCTTTCAATCCTCTTACTTTTAAGAGATCCACGCCTACTGAATTATGAGGAATCTATCATTGGAACTAATGGATCGATCCATTTTATTAATATCCCAATTCTCCGAGCATTAACTCTTCAGCTTAAAACACATTATTACAAAATAACCCATGGATCCATTCCTTTAGCGATTGTTCACAAAATCCATTACAAAGCTTGGCTCTTTACTTTCGGCAGCAAAGCTTTTAGACATAATCCAAAAGGATAAACTCTTCTCCTTCGAAAAGATATTCCTAGAGCCAACACAGTTATTTCTAGGTCATCGATTGGAGCTAAGTGATTCTCCCATATCAATGGGAATTAAAAACCGTTGATCCCCAACAAAATTTTCAAAGTGAAGATCCCGCAATTATCACCCAATATGCAACCAGTTTCCTAGAAAATCATTTGACCTCAAATCATCAGATGATCTCCATCCTCACATTCCTCCTATCTAGGAATTTTACTTCACATAACAACCCATAAATCATCGCTAGTATTAGTGGTCTTGATAACAGATTTAGATTTTGGACTTGTTTATCAACAAGAATAAACCGATCGGAATTCAGAAATATTAGATTCTTTGAATTATTCATCCATGGTTGAAAATCAATATGCCAATTCTGAACTTCTTATCCTAAAAAAAAAAAAAAAATGTTTGGACCAAACAGAACGTTCTTAAACCAATAATTTAATTCAGAAGAAAATACAAAATCTAGACAATAATTTTTTATCACTTTTTCCAATCAAGCCCGAGAAATTAAAAAAAATAAAATTACAGTCACATGTATGAACATAGAATTCAGATATGTTTCTTTGACTGGCTAGAAGAATATTTTTTTGAACAAAGAGAAATCCAGGCCCTTGACAAACATTTCGAAAGGGGATTAGACGCCAATCAAATTATTGAATCCAATCGCCCTCCTTTTAAAAAATTAAAAACCAATATATTCAAAGTGAAATAACAGCCTCTCCTATCTAAAATATCTGCTGAAACTAGTAGTTTACATACTAAAAAAATTATTGAACAAAAAAAATTGTGCAAACCAATATCTCCATATAATTGGAAAGCAATTAGATAGAATAGAATCCTCTGTCAAAAGTTCTTTTGTCCAAGTGCTCGCTAAAACTAAAACTCTTTTAAATCGCCAATTTTTAAAACATACGAATTTCTTAAAAATATGCTATGTATAGTCCAAAAGATGGAGACTAAGATAAAAGTTTAAACTATATATGCACGATATTGTTTTATTCCCCGATTGCATCAACTGAGAAATTTGCATATTTTGACCATTCACAAGGGTTTTGGCTCGCATCTCACCAGAGTCACCACACATTTAATTAATGTTTCGTACAAATTCATAATATCATGAACTTAGTTAAAATATAAAATGTATTTTACTTCATAATTTATCTGTTTAAACTTTTAAAGCAATTATGCACTTAATTTCAAGTATCGAAGTCAGAAGTTTTGAGTTTGATTACCTGTGCAACAAGCTTGAAAAATTCTTTCACCGACACGTATCGGGTTTGCATGTCATAGACCTTCGTCATCAAATCGGTTTTTTGCATGAGACCGAGTGTTCATATATTAAGGCACTTGTCAAAGCAACCAAAACAAAGTTAGTCTGTAACATTGGTAGTAACAACGACGTTTCAAAGGTACAGAAGAATTCTTTTAGACTGCACTACCGTTTGGACAAAAGAAAATTATGCTTTTAGGTATTTCCGGAATATTTGTAAACATGAGTACTTTCTTGGAAATATAATAATGGTCATTACAAGTAAATTGGATCTGGGGAACATTTCCAGACAAGCTTGAGCAAAGCAACTTAGTTATAAAAGTCGCCCCAACCTGACTGGACATGATGCGGCTTGGTTGAGAATATAGTTTCTAATTTGTTTAGGATGGACTGGAATAATAAGTTAGGCTCGATTAAGCTGAGTATGCACCGATGAGTAACTTGACATTTTACGTCTCCAAATACACTTTGAAATGTGAATACTATCAAATAGTGTGTCCGTCAATAGAAGTGAGTATCAATTCTCAAAATTTAAAAGAGGCGTGATTCCTAGTTTCCCGGCTGTCCTATAATAAAATCTAGGGCTGGAGCGACTGGTCATCTCCCTCGAGGTGATATTTACTGTTAGACTTTGCACGAAGCAAGAGATTACGAGGCAAGGAGTGTTGGTTTCCATTAGGTCGTAGTGCTGAAATTTCGAGGCTTGGAGGCTGAGAGTGCAGGCTTCATCTAATTAGCAGCGAGGAAGATGCATGTAAGGGGAGTCCCGATAATTTGACGATTGAAATTTCCCGATCATTCGCTTTACACAAATCCGTGCACGTATCGAAACAAATACGAAAAAAATAAATATAGCCGGTCCCGGCCCCGGTCCCATCCGTTCGGTCCGATCAGCCGAGGGCACCGCGAGACATCCACGATGAAAAGAAGTTCGATTTTGAAGGTTTTAACCGTACGCAGCACGATTCACTAAAGCAGTCGGTTTCTTAAAAGGAGTACCGGGCCCGTTTTCCACATGCAAAGTACGAAAAGAACAAAAGAAGACCCCACCCCCACCCCAGCTCTGTTACCCCCTTTCCCCCGGCCCGTCCGCTCGCGCCACGCGTCCCGGTAAAGTCCAAAAGAGCCGACGAAGCAGGAGGCGGGGAGGTCCTCCCGTCGCATCGTCCCGCGCTGCCATCGACCGTCGTTTTGCCTGACTCCCCCCCCGCGATCCTGGAAAACGGGACGAAAGGCAGCGCGTGGTCCCTCTGTTCGAGAGACGTCCGACGATCGCGACACGTGCGTGGCACTCGCGTACGGACGACATGCCCACGCGGCGTCTCCCTATCTCGGCCTCGATGGCACGTGAAGTGGGCCCCCCTCCGTCGGTCCTGGCTCGCGTCCCCCTCCAGCTGGACCGGACCCGGGGCCACCGGGCTCCCCCGCGTCGCCTCGCTGTCGTATCTCGCCGAGATGATGCCGTTTTTGCTGCGGCGAGTTCACCGGAAAATGTTATTAAATGTTGCCGTGAAAACTTTATCAAACTTTCAACGAGCTATAACCACACGCAATGGCACGAGGAAAACAACGCCTCGGAAATCCCAACCCGTGAATTAACAAGTGCCACGGGCGCTTTTGATGGCATATGATAATTGACTATTTAATTCCGATCAAGATCGTGCAAATCTCATGAATGGATTAGAGCGCTTTGAACCCGATTGCTAAAATTTGAACAGGTGACCGAATCATTGATTTCCGAGAGGATAATCTTTTGAGATCTCAACTCATGATAAATGCAGTTTATTGTATCATTCTATTAAGGGAATAGAGAAAGATAACTAGTTACTTCGACGCATTAATAAGAATGTTTGCCCATTTTGAATTACTCTAAATGAATCATAACTACTTGGTTCACCTAGGTATCAAAAATCCGAGATCGACGTGCTTGTCCTCGTAGTTCCGCTAGCTCTCCAAAATTTAGATCTGTCTCTCCTGATGATAAAGTAAAATGTCCAAGGGTCATTGCTAACATAGATCAATAACATTGCTCAGTAACATCTTCCCAACATGGGACGAGATACCGCCCAATGGCCAAAGCGGCGTTATCTGCTTTTTTTTTTTTTTTTTTTTTTTTTCTTTTTTGTCGGTCCTATTCTATTCTTATTCTAACTCTTACTCTTAGACTTTTGACCCGCCTCTTTACAAGGCGTGGGAGTCGAAATTCACACTTGAAACTAAATCGTCCCTACCCCAACTCTCCGAGAAAGTAAGGATTCGAACCCCTCACCTTCTCATTCCATGTTGAAAATGTGGCCACTAGGGCAAACCCCAGTGATTGCGTTATCTGCTTTTCGAAGGCATGTTCTGAAAATTCTTGGGAAAAAGTAAATGAAATTGCTGGAATATTACATGCGTGATCATTAATATAATTGGTGATAATGTACAAATTCGGGAATACGTGAAAGTTTCGGGTGCATTACGCAAAGTCTCAGATTCATCGAGGTGGGTTGTTGAACGTTGAAATGGGCGGGGAATAGGATATGGTTTTCCATGCTTTTCACGCGAAAGCGATATATATTCCCTCTTTAATCGCGTTTTCCTTTTGGCCCCGGACCTCTAATTGTGTACTTTTCGAGAAAAGCGGGTCTGTTCCGTCTGTCAAAAAAAATTAGGGGCAAAATTGAAAAAAAGGTAGTTGATTATGATTCCAAGATAATGCCCAGCGTCAATGGACTACGAATGGTTTATTCCTTGCATCGATGTCGACATTGTCCAACTATTTATACCTATTCGACCTAACAAATAAACTATTTATACCTCTTCTTTCTTCCTTTCATAAATATCCCGTATATTTTAGAGGTAACGACATAAAAGATTTACAATTTTTAGCTCAATATGCAATGCGATTATAGAATTTTTAATCTGTTTAAAATAATTTATGTATTTTAGTCCAATGTGTAATGTCGTCCTTGAATTTTTAATTTTTTTTAATGTAATCCTTAAATTTTTTATGAATGTTAAAACTATTTCCCATATTATATGAAAATAACTAATGTCATCGTTCCATTAGTTGAAGTTTAGAGACAACAATTGATGTTTTTATATAGCTCAAAAATAGTTAAAACATGTAACAAACATCTGGGGATCCTCAGGGAACATTGCACGTTGGGCTAAATTATATGGATCACATTAAACAAATTGAAAGTTTATAGACGATATTGCATATTGAATCATAGTCCAAGGACCATATGTGTTATTTTTATCTATATTATATAAATCTGAATTGAATCCTCCATTCTGTTGTTGTTGTTTTAATTATCAATTCCCTAAAATAATTCAAAATTCATCTATTTTTTTTCTCGGTACAACGACGTTTACCAATTCCTTTTCTATCTTTTTCTCAATTTTCACTGAATTGCGTGCCCTCTTGCCAGTAATCCATAAAATAGTTTCGGTTGGATATATCTTTTTAACAAGATCAATGCACAGCTCTATCGAGATCGCCAATGTCTCGAACCCTAAACCAAGAGGCACTCCATGACGACCACATTGCACAAGTCCCTTTGGATCTCTAACCCCAGTTGTGCTAATCAACATTATCATCTCCTAATGAATGCTTGCGAGGTATACTTTGTTGAACAATAAATTTGGGACTAGATACGATGAAGAATACTTTATCCTTAGGATATTACCGACGGGTGCTCTCCGAGCATAAATCCACATGCCAAATTAAAAAGAAGAAAGAAAATGACACGGTTAATAATCGCCATCCTGCTTATTAGCCAAGTGTATATGCAATCAATGTCTAAAGAGCACTTATTAATAAATTATTTCTTTACTATTAAATCAATTAACATCTTCCAATCCGTGGAGAGCACTTGGTTTCTGAATAAACAAAGAACGCAAAAGAATTAAGCTAATCAAACGAAGCATCCGATGCGACTTAAGAGTAAGAGATAGCTTTAAGCCTGCAAAAGAGAAAGGCGCCATCTCGCATTAGAAAAGTCCCTCCGATTCAAGTGGTCGCTGGGTTTCGTGTTTCGTTTTACGACTACAAATGGACAGGAACCGACTTCGCCGTGGAAATCGAGATCCAGTTTTAAGCCTTGTTTATGGGTTGATAAAGATGAGTAAAGATAAAAAAAAAAGAAAAAGAGAGAGCATATGATAAAGTCGCTCGTCACGAAAAAGAGAAGATGTATAATGCATAAACTAACTAATCCCGTCCTTTAGTCACTTTGAGATTCCACCGACTTTGGCTCGTTAAAAACATGGGAGCATGTTTCTTTTTCATCCGCCACCTTGCTCCTAGTCCTAGTCCTCACCAAAGCAAACACTCGTAGGTTAGGGAGAGAAAAAAGAGAGAGAGTAAATGTACTGCAAGTACTAAAACTTTTTGTTGTAGTACAATTGAATTTTTTAACTTTAAAAAAAAATGCAATTGAGTATTAAAATTTGTCAAATTAATATAATAATCAATTCATTTAATTAACTTTATCGAGTTTGATTTTTGAAAAAGATTGATGTGACTTTTTATTATTTTATCTCTCCTATGTGGCGTTGATGTTAAATATAACATTAAAATGATGTTGTTATGATTGAAAACTCAATTTTCAACCTAAAATTTAGTTAAATTAGATTTAAAAAATAAAAAAGCTAATTTTTTTCTTTAAAAAAAAAAGGAATTGCAAGCAAGAGGGCTAGGCCCTCTGCACGTAAGTGTCCTCGAGGAGAGCTGGCGACCCTCGCAAGATCAGAAGATTTGGCTAAGGGCTATGACCTTCTCTTGAATTCGGCGGGGTCGTTGCCCTTGCTCAGGCCTCGGCGACCTCATTTGGCCACGGTTGATGCTCCATTGGGAATGGGGCGGTGGCCATAGGTGGAGGGCCTAGCTCTCATTTCGTCGGTGTTTTCTTTCTCTTGCTTTTACTGTGTTTTTTTTTTTTTTTTTTTAATCTTTTAGCCTGTTTACTTTGTCATTTTTTATTTGGTCTCTTTTCTTTTTGAAAAACTTTTGGACTTTTTTAAACATAATATAATTAAACTTTGGTATAAAAATTAGAATTTGGACTAAAATGATAGCGTGCAGTACTTCAGTTAAACCTAACGCTACTTGGAAATGAGATGATGATGATGATGATCAAAGCCATGTCGGCATTTTATGGTAGCCGAGTCTGGCAAAATTAATATAATGACCGGATTATTGTATCATTTTGACAAGTTTAAGAATTCAATTGTATTTTTGGAAAGTTTTAGGACTCAATTGCACTACCATGATAAATTTGGGGATTTCTGATGTACTTATTTATAAAGTGAAATTTGAAAGTGGGAATAGAAAACGAGAGTAGGTGAAAGCAAAAGTAGCATTAAAAGGTATTCGCCCATATGTGTAATTATCCAAATTGTAAACTTACCCATCTTAATCATGGAGCTGTTACTCGACGTAGCGTGCATAGCATACTAAACATGGGCCAGTCATTTTTGTCTTCTCCTCATTAAAGTTTTCTCGTTTTCAAACGAACTTTGCGACGATTGGCAAAGTTTCAAAAGGAGCTGCGCAAGCATATAGAGAATAATAAAAAAGCGAAAGATATTAGTGACACTTTAGGGATTCTCAAATCTAGTCCAATCAACATATGCACCCCATAGTTGAATTATGGTGTGTTTGATTCGATTTTGGGGAATGTCTTTGGAAAAATGTAAAAGGTTAAATGGATTTTCCGAAATATAAGCAGCGTTCGGTAAAATGTATTTTAGAAAATCGTTGAAAAGCAACTAATAAAGATTATATCTCGTGAAGAATTTTTGCTAATGTTTTTTTTTTTTTTTTAAATTATAAAAAATCTCATACTATTTATTGGTGGAACTGAGCTGTGGTTGACTAGGGTGACGGTGGCTCGTCCTAAAGAGTTTCGAGGCCCTTAAAAGGGTTTTGTCGATGTCGAACCAAACGCATCCATGAGTTACTTGCTCGGTAAGCATCTTCGAACGATTGAATGTGAACCATAGAAAATGCGGGGCAGAGAACAGCTTCCCTCGTAGTCTCATTTCGCTCTCGGCCTCGGGCCGAGAATGGACAGTGACACGGCGTGCCTGCCTGGAGGAATCGTGGCCATTTGCGCAAGAGGGGAAAAGGACGTGAGCGGGGGGAGGGGCGACAGCGACGCGCATTATGCCACAAATGTTCAGCAGATGCTACATAGACAGTGATCATAAAAGGGTGGAGACCGGACCGATGGACGGACTAAGGATAAAGGCGAAAGTGGTTGTAGCTTGCGAACTTGAGGCTCTGTTCTCTCTAGAAAGAGAGAGAGCATTATTGTTGCGTCGTGAATGATCCGAAAGTGAACCGGGGGGGCTTCTGATTTGACCCCCGAATGCCTGGTTGCCACTAAGCTTTTGCACTTGCTTGCCTTCAGTCCCTTTTTGCGATCGAGGTCTGATGAGTCCTGTGCCGTCGTGGATGGCTCGTAGAACATGATCCACATTCGCTCCGTGACCGATCTCTTTCCTAGTTTTTATGGTAATTTAGACTTTGAAATGGCACTGATCGGGAAAAAAAAAAAAAAGATGCGCGGGGAAAAAAGGAGCGAGTTCAATCCGGCCCCCACCTAAAGTACCAATATCCATTTTAGGTAATTTCTTTTTACATAATTGTAATTCCACTCGCGTGAGATTTATGGAGCGAGCGGCGGTACAAACTTGAGCGATGAAGAGTCCAATGGAGGGCAAGCTAATGGAATTTTTTGTGAACATATGCTTTAAGTCTGATATCTTGTGCAAGGTCTTTATATCTTACTCCCTTTGAATTAGAATATTGCATCGGTCTATTTTTCTCGCCCCTGATCTATGCGTGCGTGTCCATTTTCCCCCTTTCTCTTATTTTTAGACTCATATTTCAATTAGCTTGGTAATGTCACGCTAATCTATGATAAGGAAAAAGTATAAATATGGGCTTTTCTTAGAAAATATATAAAAAAAGAAAAAAAAAGATACTCAAATAGTTTAAATGAGAATATTCGCATTGGGCACGGTTCAAATGGTAAGTAGGCAAGTATGGGCTTTTACCTCATGGGCCTATATAGGCCCAAAGTATCAAGCGCTCGAACCTCCAATTTAAGATTAAATGGTTGGGTCAACACTGGACCGCACATAAAACGGTTCACGATAAATTGTCGACAGTCAACCTCGATGCCCATCACATTTAACTTGAGAAATTGTCTAAAAAGTCCTAAACCTAGTGTACAATGACCAATTCAGGTTTAAACATTTCAATCATATTAATTTAGTTCTAAATTTTTAATGATTTGTTAATGCGAATCATAAACCTTTTGATATCGCCTATTTTTTTTCGTGATTCAATGTTATCAATTTAGTCATTAACTTTTTGACAATTTGACAATTTGACAATTTGACAATTTGCTAATTTATTCCATCCGATTAATTGTAATTGCAAATATCAAATGATTGACGATCGGTATCTCTAAAACTCTTTAAAGGCCTTTAGCACAAGACAAATTTGGAGATATTTTGGAATGCCGCATTTCTAGAATGCAAATAGACTTTTTCTTTGTTCCAACTTTGCCCTTGCTCACCTTCACAATTTCAAAAATGTCTTTGATAACCCTAATATTGCCTCAGCCTCTATCGGTCAATTGGCGAGCAACTGGGGTGCATCCAATGTGCGTTTGACATACAACTAGCGAGGTTGGCCAATTTGGATCGTCGACGGTGACTCAGTTTAGCTGGAAATTGTTTAAGATTTTTTATAAAAAAAATTAGCAAAAATCCTTTACAAAATATAGTTTTTACTAAATGGCATTTATATTAAAGTTGGTTTTTAATATAGTTTTAAAATTTACTTTACAAAACACTGCTTGCATTTTGGAAAGAAAAATGATTAATTGACGGTCTTTAACTACTATGATAATATTATAGTTTATTTTGGACTACAAAAAATCAAATAACAAATAATTATAGAGAAAAGCAAGCATAACGGCACGGTTATCTGCAATCAAAGGATGGGTTGTCTTCCACCGCACAATTTAAATCGAGTAACCCACAAATTTGAGTAGCCAGTTTTTCCAGTTTTTTTTTTTCCTTTGGGGGTCGGATCCAGTTTTTCCACTTCATGAGTCTATTTATAGAGGAGGCTGAAGCTTCCTAAAAAGGAAAAAAAAAAAAAAGAAAAAAAGAAAAGAATTCTTCGGCTAAAGTTGAAACTTGATTTTCAGAAATGCAAATGGTTTTTTTAATCGCTGGAAATGATAGGAATTTGCTAAACATTCTCTTTATATTTCAAGAATCATAATTCTATAGAAATCTACATGAAAGAAAAAAATATTAAGGTAGGTCTTAAGGGCGGGTGAAAGGTGGAGTAATTTATATATGCTGGAGCATTATGTGACATGCCACTTCATCAAATATGAAGCATAAAATGCTGTAAAAAGTTCTTTAAAACAACAAATAAGTTAACAGTATAAGCTACAATGGATCCAAGGGAGGTTGATGGGCCATTATCTCCTAATTGTTTGTTGCCTATTGTAATTTTAGAAATTTTATCGAAGTTTAAAAATTTTGGAGTTAGGACCTACCTCACACCCATAACCTTAATAATTTTTCAATTGAAAATATGCTACTTTGATAAGTATTTCACTAGGTAATTATTTTTCTATTCTTCAAGTTGCAATTATAGCCTTGTCAACCTTGAACCATTGTAATTCTAATAAATGATATTTACGACTCCAATCAAATATTACTGACGTGAGAGACTTATGGTAATCCCCTTAGAAGGTACTTGTGCTAGTCTCGTTCCAATGAAAAAAAAGATCCATTTTTATCATACTAATTTTCCCGTCAATATGTCATTTAAGCTATGAGTATAATACCATTTCAACAAACGCCTGTTTAAATGCAAATTCAAATATTCACCAATATTTAATTAGCTTCTTTTCCCCCGAGGATCTATATCCGCAGTGAGGAATTATACGTTTTTTTGTCTTTCATTAAATCATAAAGGGGTTGAAGTGATATTGGCGAATTTTAATTGCTAATGAGTGCACCCTCAGTTCCAGTTGCCTATTGCAAGGTAGAAAAACAAGCCGTGGAAAATCCTCAATCATTCCTTCATAATAATGGCTAACTTGGGGGACTCATAATTATAAATTATTATGGGATCCATTCGTTTTAGAATTTTTTGCTCACAACATAATTTTATTTTCATAGTTACTCAAAAACTGTCATGCTAGCGAAAGTCTTTTGGAAAACCCTATTGAAGGATGGTGGATGAAGTCGAGGTGGAGAAGCTTGAGAAAAGCGTACACGATTTTATCGTACATATGATCAAGAGAAGAGAAGAGTGTGATGGCCGGTGAAGTAGATGGCTTTGGGGATGATATCATAGGACAACCTGGGAAGGCTTTGCGTGATGCGGACAAGAGCAAAATAATTGCGGTTTATAATCTGGTGGATGAGTGCAAGACATTCCACGTTTCCAAACAAGAGACCACCAACTTAACCACGACGTGGTCGTTATTCCTCCTAGCGATCCATCCAGAGTGGGTTCTTAATGCATTTAGGAATGATGACCCTGACTTTTGATGGAGTTGGAAAACTACTGAAGGTGTAGAAAACGACTCGAGTCACGGTCTCGGTCGACCTTTTTCGGTTCACTTGAATTCTAAGTTTAGACATAGTGCCTAGCTAATCATCTTTCCCTTTTCATGTGCAGATTAGAATGAACATAAATGAAACTCTGCGGTTGTACCCCCCATGGTCGGTTTGACTCGAAAAGTTGGCAAGAAACAGAGGTTAGGGAGGCTTGTTCTTCCTGCTGATATTCACATCTTTGTAACAATTCTTAAGCTTCACAGTGACCCTGATATATGGGGGGAAGATGTTCAACAATTCAAACCAGAGTGGTTCTCATAAAGTAGGTAAAGCTACCGAAAACAATGCAGTTGTGTTCATCACCTTCGGCTTCGAACCTCGATCTTGAGTTGGGATGAGCTTCGTGACGACCGAAGTGAAAGTCGCCCTTTCGATGATCCTCAAGCGCTACACCTTCGAGTTGTCCCCAGCATTTATCCACTGCCCAGTTCATCTCCCTATTAACCGCCCGCAACATGGACTTCAAATCAGATTTCATCCTCTGCAGTAGTTCATCACCATACGATGTTCAGTTACAAGTGTGCATGAATGCCTTTATAGATCAATTTGACAGTGGCTTGTGAATTCTTGGTTTCAGAGTGATATTTATAAAGGTATAAAGACACCTTTCTCTTGATTTCCAATGTATTTTCTCAGTACATAGTCTATTTGGTTTGCCAAGACTCTTCATGGCGTAGAATCTTGTATCCTGGCTCTTGTAAGTCGTCATTTTTTAGGCATTTACCTCCTAGGCTCCTACGTGTGGTTATGTCTGGTTGAACATATGTTGAACAAGATAAAGAATGAATGTCTAATGACTAACATGGATGACAAGAAATATGAAATTCGATTGTCTTATGTAATCTAGTATTGAGACAAGACATGTCTAATAACCGATGACCAGCATCTCAAAAGCTCTCTGAATGCCTTTAGTACAAGACATGACTAAAGATATTTTGGAATGCCGCATTTCAAAACGCAAATAGATTTTTAATTTCTTCAAATTTTGCCCTCCCTCAACTTTACAATTTTGAAAATGTTTTCAAAAACCCTAACTTTGCCTTAGCCACTGTTGAGCAACCAAGCAACCGAGGAGCAGCCGGTGTGCCATCGGATAGTTTAAGGTTTTTTATAACAAAAAAAGCAAAAAATAGATTAGTGGCAATTGAAAATCATTTGCATGTTCATAACTTAAATCCTAACTCACAAATTGATATGGGCTTACGAGAACCCGATTTAAGTCTGAACTTAATAATACATTAGTCGAGCTCCTCGGTGATACATCGTTCGGGGAGGTCACAACACTTTGTTTAATGGGATCTCTTTTTTCCCCAACAATACACTGCTTTTGTTGAAAAGTAATGCTTTGTAGACTTTTCTGAGCATGGGGATCTCGTGTTTCGATCATGTGATCATCTAGATGCGTGTTCGTCCAGCCTGCATATGTTTAAAAGAAGAAGTTAGCTAAAGCCTTTTCGGATTTCCAACATTATTCCCGAGCAATAATGGATCCAGCAATGAATCTCCTCATGCAATAAGCCTCTGTGTCTAGCGTCATCACTGAAAGATACTTGGTTGTGAATGCGCTAGACAAAGTCGTGTTTAGAAGCTGCAGCAGTTTTAATTCTTGTTGCCGGTTGGGATGGAGATCTTAGTGACAGAAGATCGAAAGCCAGTGTCGGATAGACTTGTCATCCTAACAAGGTTTGCTTAGATTATGTGAGGTGGTGATTCTAAGGAACATGATGAATACAACTTATCTGTTTTTGAACAGCAAGAAGGAAAAAGAGATTTATTCATTCAGATGCTTTACCTTCGTCGGCCCATGAAGGCCCAAAGTATCAAGTGCTCGAACCTCCAATTCAAGATAAAATGGTTGGGCCTACATTATTTGCACATTAATTGATTCACAATGGATTGTCGATAGTCAACCTCGATGCCCATCACACTTTACTCGAAAAATTGTCTAAAATGTCTTAAACTTATTGTATGATAACCAATTCAGATCTAAATATTTTAATTATATCAATTTAATTCTAAACCCTTTGAAGATTTATCAATTTAGTCATAAACCTTTCAACATTACTAATGTAGTCATTAACCTTTTGACAATTTGTTAATTTAGTTATAGACTTTTTGACAATCTGCTAATTTAGTCCCTCCAATTACTTTTGGTGGTGAATCACTATGCTTTAGTCATCACTGGCTGTCTTATATAGCATAACTAATGCTAATGTCAATATATTTTTTTCCTAATTTTTATAATATTTTATAATATTTTTCTTTCTTTTATCCCCTCTTCCTTGCCTGAAAATTGGCAAAAGAAGGGGAAAAAAGAAATAAAATAAAAAATTAATAAAAAATTCAATAAAGTTAAAAAAGTAAAAATTATCCACATCGGTAGTTATCATATCACATAAAACGATAGGTGTTGATGTTGTGATTTCTAGTTGAAGTTAGCTGAAATAACTAAATTATTAATTTTCGAAATGTTTTTTACTTAATTAGAAAATTGTCAAAAGATTTAAAAATTAAATTCACACAATTGAAAAGTTGAGGGCTAAATAAATAAATTGTCGAAAGGTTTAAGATAAAATTAGCATAATTGAAAATTTTTGAGACTAAATTAGTTGGCATATAATAAATTTAAGATTTTTTGGATAATTTTCCATCTTTAACTCTCACCACTCATCGAAGGCTTAATTCTCCTATTCTTTTGGAGGAAAAGGGTCATTGCATATAAATAAAAGAATATAACCATCGTCGTCATCACCATAACATCCACCGCCCAATTTGGAGACCATGCGAGCAGACTTGGGCGTTTGTGGGTTGGCGGTCGGACACGTGGCTGCCTAGCGGCCGCAACTATGTCCTTCACTTTCAGTACAGCAAAGAAAATGCTTCAATTACGCAATTTAAGATTTTATTAAACAAAAATGGGGCGGCGGAGGTGGCTGGCTTCGACTTATATTATGCGTGGTCGGTTCATCCAAATATGTATTCTTTTCCCCTTATTATTAGTCAGATACGACATGTAAATGCGACCAATGCAATTTAAATAGTTAATTGCAACTTAGAAGTTCTAAGTTAGAGGAACTGAGCTTAGGGGCTTTTGGTATGTGAAATTTATGAACATGATCTTTTTTGTTTGGGCAAAGGGAATAGAGCGTGAACTAAGTTAGAAGATAATTTAAGGGGGGATAAAAAGAGAAGAGTACCAATACTACTGACGAACTGATCCGACGGGAAGAGACCTCCATATCAAAAAGTCCGGCATTAGCTTAGTTCAATATAACGAAGGGATAATAATTCTAATAATTCTTGAACTTTGATTTAATATGCAACGCGATCCTTGAATTTTTAAGTTATTCAATATGATCCTTGAATTTTAATTTAATGTATAATGTCACTCTTGACTTTAGACAATACTTACTCGGTTGTCACGTATGGAACAAGCATATTTTATTTATTTAATTTTTTTTTTGGCTAAGTTAGAATAGATAGGAAAGAAGTTAGAAACTATAATCAAGGACAAAGGAAGGGAATAAAACCTAATTATATACATGACGAGCAAGGGAGCCTTACAACTGCTTCGAAAACAATGGGATAAGAAGGTAATCGTCCAGATCACATCCATCAGGCACTGCATAATTGGCTAGTCCATCAATTTGTCCTGACGCTTGACTTAGGCCAAAGCATGATTAGAAGATAATGAAAGGAACAGCTCGAGAGTTAGTTAATAATTTCACACATCCGTTGATTATATCCATTTTATTATATTTAATAATTAGAAAATGAAAAAAAAAATTACTCAATCGATCTTAAAATTTCTTTAAGCGGGCCAATTCAATAAAATTTCAATTTTCATTATTTTCATCTTAAATTTTTGTGCGAAATTCCATATAGTCATCTTGATCGATTTTAAGCGAAATCGCTTAACGCTGACGGTCCGAAGTATCGCATCGAAATTTCGTGTAAAGATTTATGAGTCAATCAGCAAAATTGGAAAATCTAGGATTGAAGTAGCATTCGTACAATAAGTTCAGAGTTAGACTAAATAATTTCCCCTATTGAAAATGGTAGGAAATAAGAGAAAAAGAGTCGCTGAGGTACAAAGTGGGACCACGCAAGCCAAGAAATCGAAATCAAGCCTAGTGGGGCGGCCGAAAAGAAATGCTCTAATTATGTCATCAATCGACACCAGATGCAAATTATGCACCCAAATGTCCACTCCCCTCTCTCGTATAAAAGCCACTCGACTCACGCACAATCCCACCACACGCGCCCAAAAACCAATAAGCTAAAGCATTCAAAGTAGAAGCTCGGGGAAGAGAGAAGCCAAGCAAATGGGGAAGGACATGGAATCTGCGGAGCCGCCGTACGGCGCCAGGGACTATGAGGACCCGCCCCCGCCCCTTTGGTCGACCCGGAGGAGCTGGGCAAGTGGTCGTTCTACCGCGCCCTCATCGCCGAGTTCATCGCCACGATGTTGTTCCTCTACATCACCGTCTTGACCGTGATCGGTTACAAGAGTCAGGTCGACCCGGCCTTGAATGGGGACCAGTGTGGCGGTGTCGGTATTCTTGGCATCGCTTGGGCCTTTGGAGGCATGATTTTTGTCCTTGTTTATTGTACCGCTGGTATTTCTGGTAGGTTTCTCTTTCTTTAATCGATCTTAGCTTATTTCTCGAACACTTCTAAATTCACTAGGCCAAATATATATTTGATTATATAGGTGCAGAATTGCTAACGTTAGTCGGAAAATTATGACATCATCGGTTTTTTTGACATGAATAGGTGGGCACATTAACCCAGCCGTGACCTTCGGTCTCTTCCTGGCGCGCAAGGTGTCGCTCGTCCGGGCTGTGATGTACATGGTAGCGCAGTGCCTTGGCGCCATTTGCGGGTGTGGATTGGTGAAGGCGTTCCAGAGGGCGCGCTACACCCGGTACGGTGGCGGCGCGAACGAGCTGGCCGATGGGTACAGCAAGGGCGTGGGGCTAGGGGCGGAGATCGTCGGCACCTTCGTCCTGGTGTACACCGTGTTCTCGGCCACCGATCCAAAGCGAAACGCCAGGGACTCCCACGTTCCTGTGTTGGCACCGTTGCCCATAGGGTTTGCAGTCTTCATGGTTCATCTGGCAACGATCCCCGTAACGGGCACCGGTATAAACCCAGCAAGGAGCTTAGGAGCTGCCGTGATGTACAACAAGGACAAGGCTTGGGACGACCAGGTATTGTATTGCTAGCTATCATACCGCAGATTATCTCATCAAATATTCCTGTTTTACACGACGATCTGAGTCATTTGATTTTGTGAATGTGTACAGTGGATGTTCTGGGTTGGGCCATTCATTGGGGCTGCGATTGCTGCATTCTATTACCAGTACATCTTGAGAGCTGGAGCGGTCAAGGCCTTGGGTTCCTTCAGGAGCAACGCTTGAAACTCAGGATAAGTTTTTCAATTCCTCCGTTTCAAGGGTCAGAGCTGGATCAAGGGGAAGGTCACAGCAAAATGTGGATAAAAGATTTGCCCTTTTGGAGTGTGTCTTGCTTCTTGTCTTTTGATTTTTGATTTTTTATTTTCCCAACTCTCTTCTCTTTTAGCTGTATTCCCGAGTGCTGGTTGGTGTGGTCATTTGCTGTTCTCTTCTCTTTTCGACTTTGCAAGTGGTGTGATGGGTATGTTAATTTTCTAGTAATTTCTTTCTTTGCATCCTGCTATATATAAGCCATGTTCTTAATGGAAGTTTTCGTGAACATTCACTTTAAGTTTATGGTATCTTATGCAAAGTCTGTATATCTCACTTATTTAAAGTAGGATATTGCACGATTCATTTTATCTCGCCCACTAATCTAAGTGTCCATGCCCATTTCTCGCTTCATCTCTTCTTTCACGACACATGTTTCAATTAACTTGGTAATATCACCCTAATCTATGATGAGGAAAAGTATAAATGTGGGCTTCCCCTAAAAAAAAAGGAGAAGAAAAAGAAAGAAAGAAAGAAATAGATACTCGAATAGTTTAAATGAGAATACCCACGTGTGCGAATAGAATGGGCGATGACCTAAACTGGGTCTCCGTGATTTGGCCCATTGGCCACGGTTGAAATTACAAGTAGGCAAGTCTGGGCTTTTACATCATTGGCCCATATAGGCCCAAATGATCAAGTGCTTGAACCTCTAATTTAAGAAATGGTCGGGCCAACATTGGGCTGCACATGAAGCGATTGATGATGGATTGTTGACAGCATGAAAACGGATTTGAAGAGTAACTCAACAAGAGATTGGACCTCGACTTTGAAATGGGTTCGGCCTGCCGGGAATTCCGTTAAAATTAACGTCGATGGAGCCTTCGTAGCTAGAACATCCACTGGAGTGTGCAGAGACGCTGTTGGAGTGTTAATCGGTGGGTTCGTCGCCCATGAGGTGAAGGTGCAATCTGCACTGCATGCTGAAACCCTAGTACTAATCGAAGGAATGGAGCTCGCCACCGTGCGTGAGAAGGAAAATGGCAAAAGAGTTGTAACTATCGAGTCGGACTGCCTTACTTTATTTCATGCACTTCTAGGAATGGGAAGATATGGTGCTTATCAACAAAGGTCGGGCCACACTATCTTCTTTGCCTCATTTAAGTTTAACCCATTATTACAGAGACCAAAAGAAGATTGCCAACCGTGTCATTAGAGCCTAACTCCGTCATTAGTCCCTCCCTTTGAATTGGATCCCAAGCCCGCCACCCCCAACCCCCCCCAATCGTTGTCGGATGTCCTTCGCTGTAAAACTCGTTTGGGTTGTTCTTTTACATTACCAACTTGAATTGAAATGAAATGAGGTTTTTCCATTAAAAAAAAATAAAATTGATGCCCATACACTTAACTCGAGACAATTTATCTAAAAATCATAAATCTACTTGACCTTACTGGCAAATTCCCGGTTCTAAATCTTCAAATTATGCTAATTTAATCATAAAGCTTTTGATGATTTACTAATTTAGTCAAACCAACTAGTTTTAGTCGAAAATCGCTAATATGAACAATTTTTTGCATTTTTAGTTTTTCTAAATTTTTATAATTTTTTTTTTATAATTTTTATTTTTTTCTGAGAAAAGAAAAAGAAAGAGAGAAAATAAAATTTTTATAAAAAATTCAATAAAATTTTAAAAATGTACAAAAAAATTCACATTAGTGTGGGTTGTGTTCCATAAAACAATTGATGTCTATATTAGCGATTTTTGATTAAAATTGATTAGATTAATTAAATTAATAAATTATCAAAAAATTTGAAATTAAATTAATATAATTGAAATGTTTATAACTAAATTGACATGATTGAAAAATTTTGGAATTAAAATAATCCACCTATGATACGTTCATAACTCCTTGGACAATCTTCCCCACTCAACTGCCACCACTCTTTGAAGGCTTAATTTTCCTCTTTATTTATTTATTTATTTATAGAAAAAAGGCCGTTGCATATAAATAAAAGAATACGACCATCGTCGTAAGCATAACATCCACCGGCCAATTGGGAGATCATGGGAGGAGACTTGGGCGTTTGTGCGTTTGGCGGTTGGACACGTGGCTGCCTCAAGGCCACAACTATATCCTCCATTTTCAGTTCAGCGAAGAAAATGCTTTAAGTATGCAATTTAAGATTTGATTACACAAAAATGGGTTGGCAGTGGTGGATTAGAGTGCATAAAATTATCATGTGTTGTCGGCTATTGCAAATATGTATTTTCCCCCTCATTATTAGTCAAATCCGATATGTGCATGCGTTCGCCGCGTTTTATATAATTAATTGCAATTTAGAAGAACTAAGCTTAGGGCGCTTTTGAAATTTGAAATATATAAATATGATCTTTTGTTCGGGCAAAGGGAATAGAGTGCGATGGAAATTAGAAGAGCATTAAAGAGTTGGAAATAGAAAGAGAAGAGAGATACTTAATGCGAATTGATCCGACAAAATGAGGAAAATACATTAACTCGATCCTTCATATCAACGTTAGCTTAGTTCAATATAATAAAGAGATGACGACATAAATGATTCATGAATTTTGATTTAATATGTAATGCGATCTCTGAATTTTTTATTCGTTCAATGTAGTCATTATATTTTAACTCAATATGATACTTGTCCGTGTGCCATGTATGGAACAACCACCTTTCTTTCTTATTTTTTTGTTTGGCTAAGTTAGAATAGATAGGAAAAGAAGTTAGGAACTATAATGAAGGAAAAAGGAAGGGAATAGGACACAATTATATACATAATATGCAGCAGGAGGAGCCTTATAATTGTCCAGATCACATCCATCTGGCATTGCATTATTGGCCACTCCGTCAGATTGTTCCGAAGCATGATTTGGGCGGAAACATGATTAGAAGATAATGCCAAGGACAACCCAACAATTAGTTAATAATATCACAAAACCGTTGGTTATACCTGTTATATTATATTTATAAATAAAAAATGAAAAAATTATCCTATCGATTTTAAATTTATTTTACAAATGCTAATTCAGCCCTAAATTTTTTAATGTTGTTAATTTAGCCGTAAATTTTTGTTCGAAATTCTAATTCAGTCAATTTTTATTAGAAATCGCTAACATGTCAGTCTATTTATCACTAATTGGAATGGCTGTATTAAAATTTCCCGCAAAGGTTTATGAGCCAATTGATAAAATTGAAAAATTTGACACTTAATTAGTATTTGTATAATAAGTTCATTAATTGGATAAGTTTCCAGTTGAAAATTATAGGAAAAAAAAAGAAAAAAAAAGGAAGTCGAAGAAGGACAAAGTGGGTGGGACCATGCAAGCCAGGAAATCGAAATCAAGCCTAATGGGGCGGCCAAAAAGAAATGCTCTAATTATGTCATCAATCGAAACCATGTGCAAATTATGCACGCAATATTCACTTCCCTCTCTCATATAAATGCCACTCAATTCATGCACATTCCCACAACACGCACAAAAGCTAACAAGCCAAATCAAATTCATACCACCTCACCTTCTAAAGTCCTGCATTCGACGTAGAAGCTCGGGAGAGGAGAGCCCAAGCAAATGGGGAAGGACTTGGAAGTTGCCCAGCCGCCGTTGGCCGCCAGGGACTATCGTTCAAAACCGGATTCGACACTAAATCGAATCCCTAAAACGAATGCGGAAGATAAGCCCGGAATAAACACGTATCACCGATCGTAAAAGCACACCACGGATTCGAGCGTACCTTGTTAGCCACAGATTAGACACCGACGCCGATATGAAGAAGAGAAACTGATCCTGTTTGTTCCGATGACGACAATTCGCCTTGGAATGAAGATGGTGTCGCCTCTTGAAGAATCCTTTCTTCTTTGGGAGTGTTCTTGAGAGAGAGTAGGAGGAAGAATGCAATAATGCCAAAAGGTACGTTCCTCTCTCTCATCCCTTTTATAGGTCCCTCCATCCAAGGGCCTAATTCTTGTGGGCCGGGCCCTTAGGCCCATCATGGGCGGACGGGCCTTAAGCCCATCACTACCTTAAGCCCAACATGGGCGGATGGGCCTTAAGCCCATCACCACCTTAAGCCCAACATCGGCGGATGGGCCTTAAGCCCATCACTAATAAAACCATCATCTCCCACTCGCACATGGTGGGTCGAACAGATTCTCTTTACCTCTCTTCAACATTCATACCGGTGAATAATCCGTGCGACCAAAGATACTTTGAGAGCTCGTTGCTATACATCTGTTAGGAATATATAGCAGCTTATATTGGGCGTCACACTCTGAGTAGATTTTGTATGCAGTACCCAAGATCGATCGATCACATTTATATCTCTCTTGATCTCTTTTAAACAACGATATATTTATTGTATTCACAATTATGATTATCCCAAAGACATTCATAATTGGTCGACCAGTGAATACAAAACTACAATGTGATTCTCCAAAATCGATCTTCCTCTTTCCTTCAAACTCTCAACTTCAGTTCAACTTGCTTTTCTAGTAATGTCCCATTAGATCGAATCAACTCATGACCATTGGCAACATTCTAAGATAGCAAACACTAAATAGAAATCTTGAGAATAAGTAAAAGTCATGAGGGCACTAAAAATTGAGGAACTCTTTTCCTCAAGAGTCTCATACGGCATAAAAGTTGAGATCAAACTTTTGCCACTCTTATTGGTCGTCTCATGCATACGTAGTATGAAATACGTATTACGGTATTAACTCCTTTCCCATGGAGCGTATGTCTACACCATCAATACCGTACAGATGATAGTTCAGACATACCCAATGTCTAACTTGAGTTCACGTATCTACTCATTCACAAAATTCATCGAACTCACATCTCGGCATCTTAGACGATAAAGTAAAATATGTGGGGTATTTTACTTTCGGACATAGTACATATCATGTCCTCATCTTAACACTCAGTTAAGGCGACATATTTATTTTAAGCTTGAGCTCTCGATTATCACCTAGATAATAAGCTTAAAAACCGTCTCATCTCTATTTATCACATAGTAAATAGAGGCGATTACCCGTGTGAGTGGGCTAATCTCTTATCTCCGACATACTTTCTCAACTTAATGTAATGCACTTGAGCATTAAGATGCATAAAGATCAAACAAAGATTCATAGGCATTAATGATGAAAACACAAATTCATCAAATGTGAACAACTCGGGAAATTACAATATCCAAGTACATCGACTCTACACAATCCTAGAGATTTTACATGACCACAAAACACATCTCTAGGTATTGGCTTTGTCATAGGATCTCGCTACCATTCTATGCGTAGATATGTACCGTAAGTTCACATCCTTTCGTGCAACCATATCTTTGACAAAATTATACTTGGTATCTATATGTTTGGTCTTGCCATGATATTTTGGATCTTTGGTGTACGCAATAGCTGCTTGGCTATCACAATTAACTAATAATGGATTTGCAGCTTTCTCATCAACACCTAAATGATCCAAAAATCTCTTAAGCCAAACTCCTTCTTGTAGTATTAATGCTGATAATGCCACGAACTCGCTTTCCATCGTGGACAAGGCTATACCGTTTGTTTCTTACCGCTCCAACATATGGTGCCATTATTCAATAAGAAAACAAACCCGAGGTAGATTTCCTTTCGTCTAAATCTCCTCCCTAATCGGTTTCATAATAGCCTTCGAGTCGCAGATCCTTTCCTTGATAACTCAACGTATAATCAGCAGTTCCCTTTAGATACCTCAGTATTCTCTTAACGACTTTCCAATGTGCTTGACCTGGATTGGATTGGTATCTATTCACCATTCCAACTACAAAAAAAACATATGTCAGGTCTTGTACACATCATAGCGTACATCAAGCTCCCAACAAGACACTAGCATAAGGAACATATTTGTTCCTTTTCTTGTGGAGTCCTTGGACACGCCTCTATGGCTCAATGCTTCACCTTTCGCAATAGGAGTGTCTATGGGTTTACATTCTTGCATACGAAATCGTTCAAGAACCTTATTTATATATGTTTCTTGCGAAAGAGACAACGATCTCTTCGAACGATCTCTTGAAATCTTAACTCCAAGAATGTATGCAGCCTCACCCATATCTTTCATCTCAAAGTTGGAAGATAACCAACTCTTAACAAAAGATTAACAAACTCCATATTGCCGAATAATGCGAATCGAGGTAAATCTCACTACGGAGAAAATGTTCTTCATAATCAATTCATTCCCGTTGATTATACCCCTTCGCCACAAGGCGAGCCTTATGCCTTTCTATCGAGCCATCAGCCTTTCGCTTTATTTTGAGAACCCACTTGTTCCCAATAGCTCAAGCGTCCTTTTGAAGATCAACCAGGTTCCCAGACTTGGTTTGATTTCATTGACTCCATTTCCTCTTCCATTGCATGAATCCATTTTTCCTTACTAGGGCAATTTAGAGCCTCATTAATATTTCTTGGCTCATCCTCATCTTGTGGAGCAACCATAAAAGTTTCCCCTTCAATGTCAAAACGTCGACGGGGAATACTTTGGCGACTTGTTCGCCGTATGGGAGATTGTACACTTTGCACATCATTCCCCATTATGCTCCCACTTGGATTAGATAATGATGATGTCGTCTCATTATGTGGTTGCAATTGAGAATGAGTTGAATTCAATTCATCACTTCTCATATTACTCCCACTTGGACGAACTCCACTAAGATCATTATCTTGATCCAAGGTTTCAAATAGGGAGTTGTCTTCCCCTATTTCGCCCTTCTTAGGAAATTCATCCTCTAAGAATGTGACATCCCGTGATTCAAATTCAGTTATACTCCCACTTTCCCGCTCACCTATGAACACATACCCTTTTGAGTGTTCCGAGTATCTTATGAAAATACTCTTCTTTCCTCTCGGGACCCAATTTCCCAAACTTGTGAGAGGACTCATGTGTATAGGCAGCACAACCCCATGGCTTAAGAAAACTTAAGTCCGGTTTTCTACCTGTCCATAACTCATATGGAGTGGAAGTAACTGATTTGGAAGGCACACGGTTAAGTATATAGGCAGCAGTTAACAACGCATCACTCCAAAAAGTGATAGGTAAGTTAGCTTGCGCCATCATGGACCTAACCATTTCCAGTAGGGTTCTGTTTCTTCTCTCCGCAACACCATTTTGTTGAGGAGTATATGGAATAGACAACTGTCTTTCTATTCCTTTTTCATCACATAATTTTCTGAACTCATCGATAAATATTCTCGACCTCGATCGGATCTCAATGTTTTTATTTTCTTGTCTAATTGATTCTCTACCAGGTTCATAAACCTTTTGAAACAACTTATTGCTTCAGATTTGTGAGAAATCAAATAGACATATCCGAATCGAGTATAATCATCTATAAAAGTGATGAAATAAACAGCCCCATGCCTTCCTCTCACATTCATTGGACCACAGACATCAGAATGGATTAAATGCAGAGGAAATTCAGCTCTTTTACCTTTTCCAAATGGTTTCCTTGTCGTTTTCCCTTCTAGGCAATGCTTACAGATGGGCAAATCGACTTTTTCAATATTGCCCAACAAGCCCTCTTTGGCTAGTCTATTCATACGCTGTTGGCCAATGTGACCAAGTCTAGCATGCCACACATTCACATCATTATCATATGAATTAGGAGATGTGAGAAGGGAATAACAAACATTTGCATTAACATAGTCAATATCTAATACAATGAAACCATCTAGAAAATAACCATGGCCATAGTAGTTTGTATCCAAATACAAATCTACACCTCTATTATGGAAGTTCACATTAAAACCTAATTTAACCAACACTAAAACAGACACTAAATTCCGACGAATCTCCGGAGCATACAACACATCATGAAGGAACAAAGTGCGTCCATCACGCATATTCGCTTGGCATGTGCCAATTCCTTTCACTTCAGCTCTGAGTTGTTTCCCACATAGATCCACTTAGTTCCGCTTGGTACTGCGTCGGAATTCCACGAAGGATCCTCTATCCTTCGCTACATGGTCTGTCGCTCCCGAATCCACAGTCCACGAGGATTAGATTCAGTCAAGAATACGAACTTGACACATATGCAAAGTTCCCAATTGTACAAAGGGTGTGTACCTTCTTTGGCTCGCGACAATCGCGGGCATAGTGACCCTTCGGTCACGCTTGTAACATTTCACCCTTGAGATATTCTTCACATGAGGACGTTTTCCTCTCTTTTTGTTGGTTAATTTTTGGTTTCTTGCAAGGAGGACTTGATCCCTTGCATTTCCACATATTGAACGAATCAATGCGCTTGCGCTTAGAGCATGAAGCCCCTTCGAGCTTAAAGCAACACGAAAAATATCTGTTTCCTCGCTCTAATGCCTTGAGGCGATGATCGCCTAGCTCAAGGTGGCGCACAACATCCTCTAGATCTTCCATAACATGGTCAAGAGCTTTTAGTGCTTTTTGCTTTTCCAAAGACATATTGAATTTTCATTTGCCAAATTTCATAGTTGTCACCTTTGAGCTTTTCACCTTTGCTTCGCTCGGCAACTATGCTCTTTGTGGTCAAGCCATTGATCCAACACATCGACATATATGCACGAGTTATTAATGCCTATCACTTATGCATCTATTTTGCATAAACCCATCATATTAATTAATAATTTTAAGTAAGGTTTCGAATCAAAAGGTCACTATGTTTCCAATCATCCTCCAAAATCCTAACTTAAAACTATCATTAATATGATTGTCATATGCAAAATCAATTCTATGAAGCTACAAAAACTTCTATTACTACCCACAAATAACTACCCACAAAGAACCAAAGAATCACGTAAAAGCAACAGATAATTGACATACAATATAATAATAATGCTTTCACACAATATTGCTAACATATAGGTTGCTATATCAACAACAATCAGGTAGTTAACATTACATAAGATGTTCACAAAGAACACTAAATAAAAAACAGCCATAACATTTAAAAACAAGGCATCATACAACTAATAGGGAAAGCTGCTACATGGTCCAATTCCTTTTTCTTTTTCTCTCGTAAAATTTTCGGCATTCTCGATGTACCACGGAAAAACAGACGGATATCCCTTAGGATTTCTCCTACGCACATTCATTCCCCCCCAATCGAAGTCATTCCTTAGGTCGTAGTCTTTGTGGCTCCAACCCGATGATATTCATCCACAAATTCCATTACTAGCTCCTTATAGCTAGTAAATCCTTTGACCTCCCATAGGCGATTCAACACTCCTTGCCATTCTAGTGGAAGAGTGTTCATAAAGAATCGCACCATCTGAATATCTGGCATGGGATAACCGTTCCAAATGACTTCCTGAATTTTGTTGTTGACCTCTATGACATGATCAATTATGTCGTCACTCTCCCATCGATAACCATTCAAATCGGCTATTAACCTTGTAAGCCTTTCCTTTTGTTCATGTGACATTGTGCGCACAGATGCGCGCGGCTTACGGGGAGGCATTGTTCCTGCAACAAATGCAGAACAAAAAATGGATTACATATAATCCACATAGACATAATTGAAAAAAGAAACAAATTCTTTTTTTTTTTTTTTTTTTGGGGTCAACGGTCAACGCTCGGTCAACGGTCAACGCTCGGTCAACGGTCAACGGTCGGTCGGACCGGTCAACGACCGGTCGCGCCGGTCGGACGGGTCCACCGGTCGCGCCGGTCGGACGGGTCGGACCGACCAACCGCACGGCGCGCGGCGCGGGGATGACGCCACGCGAACCGATCCGCACGTGCCGCGCGCGTTGCGTGGCCGACGTCACGCAGACGTCATCCGGCACGTGCCTCGTGCGTGCCTTGGCCTCCGCGGGTCGGGTCGGGTCGCCCGGACGGGACGCCGGCCGGTGACCGCCCGGCCAACCGACGCCGATGCTGACGTCATCGATGATGTCACCCCGCGGTTACCGATCGTTGGGTGACGCATGCCGGGCGCACGCGCGGTCCGTGGACCGGCGCGTGCCGGTTCGCCGCCGGCCGGGCGGCGCGCATGCGCCGGTTCGCCACCGGGCGCGTGTGCCGCACGCGCCGGACGAACGGGGCCGCGCGCTGCGGCGCGTCGCGCCCACGCGCGCGGCGGGCGCGCGTGTGGGCGCGTGCAGCGTCCCCCGGCGGCGTGCGACATGTCGCCGGACTCGTCTCGACGTCGCCTTCCTCCCTATGCCATCAGATTTTGATTTCGACTTACGAAAAATCGGAAAAATGGGCGAACAACGCTCGGGTGTCGGGATTTCTCGCCCCGATCCGTACGGCCGAATTACTTTTGCAAAAATCAATCAAAAACATCAAACAAGTCGGGAAAACGTGAACTAGGGCTCGATACCAATGTTGGGAATAACAGATCCCCGAAACCGGATTCGACACTAAATCGAATCCCTAAAACGAATGCGGAAGATAAGCCCGGAATAAACACGTATCACCGATCGTAAAGCACACCACGGATTCGAGCGTACCTTGTTAGCCACGATTAGACACCGACGCCGATATGAAGAAGAGAAACTGATCCTGTTTGTTCCGATGACGACAATTCGCCTTGGAAGGAAGATGGTGTCGCCTCTTGAAGAATCCTTTCTTCTTTGGGAGTGTTCTTGAGAGAGAGTAGGAGGAAGAATGCAATAATGCCAAAAGGTATGTTCCTCTCTCTCTCTCATCCCTTTTATAGGTCCCTCCATTCAAGGGCCTAATTCTTGTGGGCCGGGCCCTTAGGCCCATCATGGGCGGACGGGCATTAAGCCCATCACCACCTTAAGCCCAACATGGGCGGATGGGCCTTAAGCCCATCACTAATAAAACCATCAGTTGTGAATTGTTAATGTTACATTAGTGACCAGCTTACATCACAACATTCATTATAATGTCATTGTAAAAGCTTAAATTGTCGGAAAAATGTAACATCATCTCTCATGTACATACCCTAACTCGGTTCCTTCGACATGAACAGGTGGGCACATAAACCCCGCGGTGACCTTCGGTCTCTTCTTGGCGCGCAAGGTGTCGCTCGTCCGGGCCGTGATGTACATGGTAGCGCAGTGCCTCGGCGCCATCTGCGGGTGTGGGTTGGTGAAGGCGTTCCAGAGAACGTACTACACCCGGTACGGTGGCGGCGCGAACGAGCTGGCCGATGGGTACAGCAAGGGCGTGGGGCTGGGGGCAGAGATCGTCGGCACCTTCGTCCTGGTGTACACCGTGTTCTCGGCCACCGATCCGAAGCGAAGCGCCAGGGACTGCCACGTTCCTGTGTTGGCACCGTTGCCCATAGGGTTTGCAGTCTTCATGGTGCATCTGGCCACGATCCCCATTACGGGAACAGGCATAAACCCGGCAAGGAGCTTCGGAGCTGCCGTGATCTACAACAAGGACAAGGCTTGGGACGACCAGGTATTGCATTGCTAGCCATCGTACCTCAGATTGTATCATCAAATTTCCCTTTTTTAACATGTGTAGGTGTGCATTGATTTTGGACATAAATGAGAGTAATGTAGGGCATAAGCTGACACGATTCTTTGATTTTGTGTATGTATGCAGTGGATGTTCTGGGTCGGGCCATTCATTGGGGCTGCGATTGCTGCATTCTATCACCAGTATATCTTGAGAGCTGGAGCCGTCAAGGCCTTGGGATCCTTCAGGAGCAACGCTTGAAACTCACTACAAGTTCTTCAATTCTCCGTTTCAAGGGACGGAGCTGGATCAAGGAAGGGTCAAAGCAAAATGTTGAATTTTCTTTTTTTCCAATTCTCTGATCTTTAAGCTGTGTTCTCGAGTGCTGGTTGTTGTGGTTATTTGCTGTTTCCTAGTCTCTTTAACTTTGTAAGTGGCGTAATGGATTGCAGCAATGCACGTATGTCGACTTTCTAGCATCTTCTCTCTTCGCATCGTGCTATATATAAGCTATGTACTTACTTGACCAAGATAACGGGACTGAGCACCAACGAGAAGTGGGGGAAAAGGAGAAAGACTAAAATCCTACAAGCATTATCAACTATCACTTGAGAATCCCGAACTTTCCGAGAGTTCACTCCACAGAAACTAAGGTAGAGAGGCTATAAAACGCATCCATTATACCGCGAATTGATTATCACCAAGTAACTAAGATCTGATAATGTAATGATCAATAGCTGATTTGGAATCTGCCCTATGATTTTCATCATGGTTTTAATCACCAAATGTAATTGTGATGGAAGTTCTTGGGATTTTGTGTTGTGATATATGTAGAAGTGGGATTTAGATACTACTAGCATGGAGCAACAATCACTACTGGGAGTGAACGGTTTCAGATTTCGCAAATTTTATTTAGGTTCTATGCAAAATCTG
This sequence comes from Eucalyptus marginata, assembly GCA_014182565.1. NCBI lineage: Eukaryota > Viridiplantae > Streptophyta > Magnoliopsida > Myrtales > Myrtaceae > Eucalyptus > Eucalyptus marginata. Next base: position 36,965,722 of record CM024586.1, on the reverse strand, counting down.
GAACCTACTTATCAAAACTGGTTTTCCATTTTTTGGAACCTTGAATCTATCTTGAATATCCTGGAATCTGAACCTATCATGTCATAAGTTCAAGGGTCCATTTGGGAACCGATCAATTTTCATTCAAAGTATCATAATAATAATCATGTTCAAGCAACATCATTTTCATGACCAAAAATAAAATTGTAGGGTTTCCTGTAAATAAGATAATGATCATGAAAGGTCCTAGTTCATTTAATTGAATTTATAGATATAACATACCTTTTATTTAGATTATAAGGTCATGGGACAGAACAAGAGGAAGACATGAGTGCCTCGTTGTTCAATGTTATATTTTAAGTTACTTAAATAACGACACCTTAATAATACAAAATAAAAAAACAACATTTAGTTAGCTAGGACCACAGTTAAATAAAAGATAAAGTCTTCTCTCTAATGTCAGGAAAATAAGCAAAAGAGCAAAGGAGGGGATGCGCGTGCGTCTAACTTCACAAAATATGAAGAAATTCTCTTTTGTCCGCTCAAGCTGCTAAGCCTCAATTTTCTATTTTGGAGTTTCATAGGTCCCAGTCTGGTTTTCGATTCTCAATTCTCGATTTCCAGTTCTACTCTGGAATCATATTCACCACTAGCGGTCACTTATGATCCTAGGTGAACAAATAAGCTATGGTATGCTCGTCCTAATGGAATCACATTCACCACTAGCGGTCACTTATGATCCTAGGTGAACAAATAAGCTACGGTATGCTCATCCTCCTAATCCAGATCCCAAGTGGCCAAAGCCTGTATACTGATGAGGGCCATGATCAACTCCAATCTTCCATGGCTAAGTCTCTTCAATGGCCAAGTCATGAGTAGCAATAAATGCATTAGGACCACGTCAAGTCCACATAAAACTTCATCAAAGTCTAAATCAATTTATTTGTAGAAATCGATTCAACACGCTTCGACTCGTCTCATGTTGTTTAATCAGCAACTTGTAAATCAAACTCCCGTCGAGTCAAGACAGTACACTCGCGATCGCCCTTAGTGTAACCGTTACTCGAAGAGCCGATACATATGGGGACGACCATGCAAAGACCGGCGAACCTCCCATCGAGCAATTGGGAACCCCACTTCACCGTGCCAAACGAGAGTCCCGTGCAAATTTTGAGCTCGCCTTCGCGGTGTGCGTAGCATGTCATGTGACTACATGAGTGAGTCGCTTTCGCAGTTGCGAAAGAGGAACAGGAAGCGCGGAAAGAGCGTGAAGGTGGCCGAGGTGGCTTTTTTTAATATTAGTCGAGGGAATGAGCATTGATTTCAGCTTTTTCTTCTTCCCCCTCTCTTTGCATGCGTTTCTGGTGCGGCCTTCGCTATAATAATTCGCGGGCAGGTGTAATGTGGAAGTAGCCACACCCCCACCATTATAATTACACCCACCAGGGGGTTCATTGCTATATATGCAAAGATGTATATACCCTTGCTGAACTCCCAAGCTAAGAAATGAAAATCCACATGATGCGCCATCACTCCTCCGTTTCCACCACGCTATAAAGCAGAGCCGACGTCGACCCCTTATGATTCTAATCTTGCTCCCTCCCATCATTACCACCAACAAAATAGAAAAAAGAAGAAGAAGCAAGACGAAAAAGATTGGCTGGGAGTGAGAAATAGCACATTTGTTCGAGGGTCAAAAATCTTGTTCTCACGTCTGCACTTAGATGTGCATTAGAAGGCACTCAAAAGTGGAGATGACATGTCACAGAACCACTTTAATGCCGCAGGCCTAGACGTAGAATGAATAAGATCACGAGGAGGGAGCGTCAGCGTCCAAGATGCCCTCTTTATTCGGGTACCGTTCTCGCAAAAATTAAGCACTCAAGTTAAGGTCCATGAGAAATATTCAGCAATGATCTTATCCGAGGAGTCTTTGGAAATAAAGAAGAGGAGACAATTTCCTTTCTCAGACTTAGGGTTGGAAGAAGCCAATTTGGGGAGAACTTGCTTTGTTATTCTTTATGCCTGAATACCTATCCATCATTTTGTTCCCTCCCCTCTAATCACAACCACCCTCCAATTATACTTCGTCAAAAATTCAACTCCAAGCAACAGGCCCCTCCACGACCCCTATAAAAACCTGCCCAAAGCATCCCAACCTATTCAACCCCAAGAACTAGACCACTTTCACTTTCAGCTTTACTCCCGAGAGACCAAGAAACATGACGCCCATGTCTTCTTTCTTGCTCATCCTGTTGACTCCCGCTTTTCTGTGCCTGGCTGGAGCACAAGACAGAGCCCCCCATGGCATAGCCAATGAAAACCCCATGGCCTTCTCACCTTCGGCATACGATTTCTTCCACCCAAACACGCAACAGACCACTGTAAAGAACCCATGTGCCAAATCTAGTTGCTCCCCATTGCCTGAGGCGGCTCAAGTGGTTGAGGCTGCTCAAGGACAGGAAGGCAAACTCTCTGCAACCCGTGATGGTAAAAGCCAGATGGGAGCTGGTGGCATTGTCGGCATTGTGTTCGCTCTTGCATTTGCCATGCTCTTGGCAATGGGCGTATACTATGTTGTGGTCACTCGCCGGGCTAATGCAAGCAAAGCCAAAGCCAAAGCCATTCAACCAGACACCGGATGTGCACAGTCAGTATAGGGTGTTCCATCATGCCGAGAAGCCTCTCCCTATCCCCTATCTCCGTCCTTACTACTGCTATTGTTCCTTTTCTATAGGACTTATTGTCAGGGAGTTTTCTAACTGATGTATGTATTGCTGAATCTAGCAAATATATTTAGATTTAGTGAAAATGTTGCCTCCAACGTCAGTGACTTTACCCTTTGATGCACTGTCCTGGCTCAATTTACTGCATGAGAACTAAGAAATGGCCAAATACAAGGACATCCTGTAAAAAAGGTCCCCCAGGAATAATACGAGATGATAGAACAATCCAGAGAAATATAACCGCAATGGCATATCTGAAAATGTAAATCCAGATGAAAATTTGTCAGACATGTAGACCTCAGATTGACAAGATAGTGTTAGGACGTCCAGAGGTATGTAATTTCACTAATGCACTCAGAAAACAAGGAACACAATTGGGTAGAGTTCACTAACTGTATAAACATTTTAATTCATACTATTACAAGTACTTGCCAACATGCAATCAATGTCCAACAAGAATCCACATACCAACCTGCAGGAACATCCAACTTTCAAACAAATAAAGTCTCTTCACATGCTTACAAAACGAACGTTGGTGGAAAAGACAACTCTCGCGACACCTCAAGTTAAGGATTCATACCAATCACACCAATGAGAACAGACAAGTTGCCTTCAGATGGTAAAATCATCTATATCAGCATATTCCTCACACTCTAGTCCACTCAAAACAAAATTCATGTTGATGTATTTCTAATGGAGTCTTGTTAAAGGTGACCCAAGGGCACTAGTTAAGACTACTACAGTTGGTAAAAAAATGCATATCAGTACATTTTGAAAATGGGAAAAGAATATATTAAAAAAAAAGCGGCATGCTTTAAATAGAAACAAGAGCACAATTAATGACCATTAACAAGTGCCTTTGACACTATTTAACATTTTCTTCATGATATGAGTCACAGTATGTGCCCTCCTCACAACATCTTGAAGAATGAAAATTTATTCAACTAGACCTCCACTGAGATATACAGGAAAGCTAAGCCTCACCTAATACATGAAGGAAAGTTATGTCAGCATCCCCACACTCATCGAGGATAATTTATCTATCACCTCCATTCCACACTCTTCTCTAGGAGTTCTAAGTCTCGCTCCAGAGAAAGGTGAGTGAAAGCTCGATCTGCTCTTAACCAAGCTCTAGATCATATATCCACAAGTCCACTAAGAATCACTAGTCTTAGATGTCCCTGTTTGATTTTGATAAATCTTTGCCATTTGATTGCTCTATTTAAATGAACAGTAACATCAAAATAGATTCACAGGCCGATTGGGTGAATCAAAATGGAAGGTCCACAACGATTCAGTTTCAATCTCGTAAATGATACAATGAGTCAAAAGAAAGGACAACGGCATTGAAGTGATATTGGCACAGGGAAAACTATAACCGGGGTTCACATCCAATGGGCCTAACTGAAGAAGCAGGTCCATTAAAAAGGAAATGGAGAGATACAAATATAGGAACGACATTACAGAAGTTATTTCAAAAAAATTATGAAGTTCCATGTATTGCGAGAAGAGCTCAGATTTTTCTACCACCCACGAGAGCTAAGATACTCTATTACAGGTCCCAACGTCCCATCCACTGACTTGTTCCACAGGTGTGCCAATTCTGAGCGAAATTCTTTTCCAAATATCGGCTCACTTTTCTGCAGAATGTTGAAGCAATGAGATTTAAAATACTGCAGCATGCAATGCCAAAAAGATATGCAAACAACTGCATCCATTAAGTCCACAGATCAGAAAATAAAGCAAGTGGAACTTAATTAACCATAGTACACCAGTTGCTTGGCAATGGGCAAATTTGCATAACGACAGAAGCAAAGTCACTAACAAATCAAATAACTGCATCCATCAACTCCACAAATCAGAAATGAAAGCAAGCGGAACTTAAGTAACCAAAGTAGCAATGGGCAAATTCACATAATGACAGAAGCAAAGTCACTAACAAATCGAATAGCCTGAATCAAAATAAGTGAAATGTCACATCCTTCACAGTGTTCATAAACTGCTAGAGACACTGTTTTCATTTGCATCTTGAGAAGCAGGCAATAACAACACCCTGGATGGATCTGGCACAGTTAGGTTCTTACTCTTACCCAAGACTGACAGGGATTAGAAGTTCTTTCAAGACAGTGCCACAGAACCTAGTGGTAAACCCTCTCAATTAAGTACAAGGAGAAGAGGCAAGGTGCCTAATCATATTCAAACTAACTGCTCGAGCACTGTGAGAAGAAAAAATTGGAAAGAGAGCCTCACAGGATCGTGATAAGGACGACATCCTATTTCCCCTCAACTCTATTAACTATCGCAAATTGGGAAAAAGAAAAAAAATTCGAACCACTTTCTGGCATGTGTTTGTGAAAGTCTATTTCATGTACCAACGAAGTGCTCCACCTAAGGTATCAACATATCCCGCAGGTTTATGCAATGGCTCCACGTTCCTTTGGTTCAAGCGGACAGCCATAATGATGGATGCAACAGACCAAACCTCAATCTCAGTCATCTCAAGACTCCATTTTCGGAAAAACGACTTCCACCGGCTCCGACCAGTTCTGGTGGTCAAGAGATGAAACGTCCAAACTTCTAAGTGCAATCGAATGGAACAAAACCGCATAGCGCACCGACATCACGATATACTCTTCCTGGTAATTCACGCCGTACTCATTCAATCATCTGACCCCGAAGAAGTATGCTCGTTCGATTTGGGATTACCGAGAGTTATTCCGTTTCTCAAACGCATATTCACCGTTTTTACACAGCGACACAAAAGGGAATCCGCAGCCCTACTGAGGAAAAGCCCAAACGAAGGGGCGCGGTCTAGGGTTGAGAATCGGGATAACCAAATGCCAGTCAAGAAGAGCAAGCAGAATCGAACGCCGAAAGTTTTCACCTGAGCTTGGGCGGCGAGGCGAGACCGATCATCGGAAATGGACCGGTATATCCTCTTCCGTTCCTCGAGCACAACCGCTCCGGCGAGCGCGCCGCCCAGAGCAGCCCCTAGCAGGCGCTCCTGCAAAATCGGATCACCGCAAAATCAATCAATCAATCAACCATCTACAGAAGCTGGACACAATCGACGGATTCGACTGCCCAAAGAAAAGGAAATAAAGCGGGAATCTCGACGGTGGTTCGGCGAATCGTTCGGTGAAATTACCCGAGCTAGAATGCTAATCATGCTGGATTCGCTCGCTCGCTTCCTTGCTTCGCTTCGGGATTTGCGGAATTGCAGAGCGGAGGACGGGGAAGAGGCAGGGAGGGGGAGAGAGAGAGAGAGAGAGAGAGACCGGGATGAATTGGGAGGTTCGCGGTCGGGCCTGAATTGAGGCCCAAAGTCTTTTTGTAGTAAAGCCCGTTCGTGTATGAACACCCCACGGCCCGTGGGCTGTGATTTTCCTTTCGAGAAATTCCAAATAAAAATACCATTCGATTGTAAAAATTATGAAAAAGTTACATACGGCTCTACTGGTGTGTTCGTTTTGTGGAAAAATTAGTGATTTGGAAAAGATTTTCCGAAAAATGATTACTTATACTATTTAAAAAATTATTCAATGGAAAATTTTTTTATCATCGATAGCAATTTGTATCTAATTATTTTCGTGGGTGACGAAAATTTTTTATTTAATATTTTTGTAAGTGTTATAAGCGATTATTTATTGAAAAATGTTTCTCAAATCACTCATTTTCACTAAAACATATGCACTTGTACGTTTGAATACTCAAATAACCGTGTAACAAGTAAATAAAATAAATAAATAAATCTCAACATACTCTAGGAAAGTTAATAGAGTTAATATCAGTTTTCTACTTAGGTTACGTTTGTTTCATAAAAAAAATAAATGATTTGAAATTTTGTTCTTAAAAATAATTACTTGCATAGCTTAAAATATCAATGAAATAAATTTTTATTATGGACAAAACTTATATTTAAACATTTTTATAAATGGTGAAAATATTTTCATTTGTGCATTTTCATAACGGATATTGTTAGGGAAATTTGTTTGGTGAAGAAGATAAAGAAGTAGTAGTAGATCCTTAATACTTGATGCGTGATGATGATCGATGTTCTTAAGGCATTATTTACCCTTATTGTTGTTGTCGGGTTTAGAACAAATATACCCCTAAGATATATATCAAAACTGTAAAGAAATGAGTTCAGCAATTACTCAATTATTCTATTGAAATTTCACTTCGAAGGTGTTAAAGTCGTGTATATGAAAAGAGAACAAGAGAGAGTTTTGAAGAAGAATACATTATGAATAGTTGTGAATCGGTCTTTGTCAATTCATGCCTAGCCCGAAAGAATCCCATATGAATACCACTCTTAAGGTTGTGAAGTACTCAAAGAAATGCCCAGGACTTGAGATACTTATTTCTCGAAGTCGCAACATGGAAATGACAGCCATTCGTGACATATATTATACCAATTATTTTATGAGTTGAAGGTTCATTATTGGCTTCTACATTAAACTTGGGGAATCGTTGCTTTCGTGGGAAAACAAAGAAACAATCCACTGTGTCTTTGCCATCGTCCAAAGCTGAGTATTGAGCCATGGCTAAAACTATTTGGGAAATAATGTGGATACGAAGGCTACTTCTAGACCTTGGCTATAAGCTAAAGGACCAACCTTGCTATTTTGTGACAAAGATGGGGCTCTTAAACTTATGGCAAATCCCATAGTACATGAGAGAACAAAACATGTGGAGGTTAATTATCACTTTGCTTGTGACAAGATTTAAGAAAGAATAATCGAAAAAAAGAGGAATAGGAATCATAGAGTAACTTGTGAATATCTTTATTGTGCCCCCATGTTAGAGACAACATGCATAACTTTTAGTAAGTTAGGCGTCTTTGACATATACAAGCCACCAGCTAAGGGAGAGTGTTGGAAGATATGCTTGATTCCTTGAGTCAAAATGAGATTGCAATTTGTCAATCTAGGATTATAATTGATTCTTCTTGATTTTGTTGGAAATATCATTTCCTTATTGCTTCCATTTTTGTACTATATATTGAGGACTGTACATTGAAAATATATAATGAAATATACATAATACAAAAATTTTCGTCATTCTATTTTCCACTTTGTCTCAAAAACTAAGCGCAAGAGAGGATTCCTAGGGAGTTTGCTTATACCGATCAATCAATTTTAATCATCTTCTTCTCTACAATTGCTCAATTTCAATTTTAATCATCTTCTTTTCCACAATTGCTCAATTCCCCACAATCAAATATCTGTAGCTTTGTCAGTGTTGGCTCAAGGCGAATGCCATTTGGTAAAGAGGACAATCTAGGATAGTCTTCGATCTATAGTGTTCTCAGAGAAGAACAATTTTGTAGCCATTCGGCCAATACACTCAAAGTTGGAACGGTAATGCTATTTTTTTAAGTGTTTTATTTTATTTCTAAAAATTTCCTAAATACATTGAAAGTTATTTTAGTGTAGGATGAAATTTCTAATTACAGGAAAGTTACTTCCACAAATAATTTGTACTTTTACCATTGTTGAATAATAAATAAAAACAATATGGTCCAAGCTAGTTTGGTTTGGTTCTCGGTTCCTAAGGAGGAATCGACCAACTCTTGCGAAACTAATGTCATGCAGGGGCTGATGCAAAAAAAGGAAAAAAATATGGATATTGATATCACTACCATCCATGACAGATTTACCATAAATTAATTAAATTGGTACACTTATGACGAATTTATCTCTCATTAATTCTATTAAATTGTTGAATTGAAAAACATATAACAGTTGATGAGTACACCATTTTGGGTTTTATCTTTCTTTTATGATAGGCGTATAAGTTTGCAATTTTTGTGGTAAAATTGGTGATTAATAAATGGTAAATTTGTCATGTGTGCAGATCAAGTTTGAATTTTTTTCTGGTCAAAAATGAATTTGAGGTAAATTTATCATAAAATATATTGATTTTGGATTTTTAGTGGTAAAAATTAATTTTAAATAAATTTATTATATATGTATCAACTTTGTAATTT